>JAJEOX010000217.1:2165000-2530909 GCA_020740385.1 Mylabris phalerata
ACGATCCTGCGGTTGTCGACTATATATTCATCTAGCTGAATATATCTACCATCGTTTGGGCGTGGGTATAATGGTAGCCCACATCCTACATTATTGGTACTTTCTCTACTATTCATTGTCGTATTGTCAACAAACTGCTTTGGGTACCATTTAGAACACTTACCCATCTCTCATACAGGGGGCTGTTATATTTTCCTCACCACAAAGGCGATGCACGTAATGGTCTTTGACAATCTGGTACAGCAGCGGCTGACTTTGTTGTTCAGGTATCACTGCAGATATTACATTATCCACATCGTCAGGGCTCTCAATCTTGTCTTCATTTATAAACGTTACAATAATGTGTGCGTGCGGCAAGCCACGCTTTTGAAACTCGATCACGTATAAATAGTTCTTAACAACTCCATATACTTGGTTGTGAAATATATCGTTGATAAAATCAAGGAGTTTCAAATTGAACACCCGACATACTAGATCAATCCTATCCTGATATTTTAAAGGATATTGTATATTTTCTTTAATTTCGTTCCAGTTTGGGTTGCACGTAAATGTAATAAATAGATCAGGCTTACCATGCCTGGCTACTATTGCCATGGAGTCCAAGTACCGTCGAATTAGGTTCTTTTCTCCTCCTTTGAATGTAGTGGGTAAGATAATTAATTTCTTACCTAGATGCTGGGCATCTACAGCAATTGGAGTAGTATTTAAAGACCTGTTGATACGTCTAAGTGCAGCTTCCTTTATCATACGGAATTTCTTCTGATTTTGCCTTAGATACCACAGATCATTGTTTTCAGCACGTATCCATGCGTCCACAACATATTGTTGGAAAAGTTTGCCACTCCAGTGTAATATTGAAAATACGTCTTTCCGTGTGAAAAGACGAAACCGATAGAATTGCCTAATTGTAATGGATTTATTTGGCTTCGATTTTAGTTTCAAATTGTAATCATATCCATATTCGCCATACGGGAAAAGCAGCGGATAAACTAATGGATCTGCCAATCGATTTAGATTTTTAATGTTGTTTGATACACCTCTGCTTCTTGGATATAATCGAAGTTCGACTTCATCGGGTACATCATTTTCAAAAAACACCGCACCAATTTCGCTGCTACATACTGGCATATTGAAATTTCTCTTAGTGATTTCCTTAATGTTATCCTTGAATGCCAAAACAACTCTATCCACCACATTGCGTTGGTTAACTCCAGTTGACGTTCTTTTTAGTTCTTGTATCACTTCTGACATCGACCTGTACGTTTGTACAAACTGGTTGCAACGTTTCAACATTCCTTCGATATTTCTCAATGTCCCGCTGCACACTCTGTCCCCTATAAATTGTTGCCGACTCTTCAGCGACTCCTTAGGGTCAACAAAGTAGTAGTGATTTAAATTTGGCCTGAGTAGCTCTTGAGTCGAAGCTGGGCCATTTGAAAAATGGTACACGTCACCATAGACTACAAAACACCAATGCCCTTGTCCTATATTATCATTAAGTTGGCCTGATGTTTTGAAAGATGCCATTGCAAAGTTCGAGTTAATTGCTCGAATGTTGTCACGAAATTCTTGATTAATTTGGCGGTTCTGTTAATAATGTGTATAATTCGGTAGGACAATCGTTAAGAGGTGGCAAAGCGACTTCTCCCTTTAAACAACACCAGATTTTGATTTGTTCACGATTATTGCGTTCTGAAGCAAAGTATTCCGCATGACAATACTGACATGCATAGTTTAATGCACTCAAATAGTGTACGTTTGTTGCCTGTTGTTCAAGTTCTTCTAATGAACATAAAATAGCTTTTCTGTAATTTACACTTCGAGGAATCACACCATGACGGCGTCTTGGCAAAGTTTGTGGTGGCTGCTGATGTTGATATAAATTGTCTGTTGTACTCGCATGCACAGAGTCTACTGGACAAATCTATATTGAGTCTGGAAAGCCGAACTACCGGATTCCAATGCGGTGGAACTTGCTCTCCACATAGTGACAAATGTCCGATAGACGATATTTGTACAGGTTCATTTAATTGTTGATTGCAATGCAAAATTGTCGGTCCGATTCTGTTTTGTTGACTTAGCAACCGGTTAGTGCTGCTTGACACATTTACAGACGCTGCGCTGAATCTAAACGAATCTTCCATGTTCTGGCGACAAATTCGTATTGTAGGTCGCCACTCGGAAGGGACTTCCTCTTCACACCTTGGCAAATGTCCATAACGACGTAGAAATTGACTAATAGTAGTTAAAGTTGAACGCTTGTTCCTCTTTTCTTGACTTTTCTTTTTTTTGCTGGACTGGCTCAACTTGTTTAATGATTTCTTTGGCATTATTGATATGCACTGAATGTTGTTCAACGAACAACCACAAGGAAACCTATAATTATGCAAATTCACTAAAGTGAAAACTAATAAAATTGTTGTGATTATACCGTACCTATAACAATGAGATATATTCTCTTGAAAATTCTAAGCAACAGGGTACAATAATACGTGTAACATAGCCATACAACAATAAACGCGTGAGGTAATCATTTATCTAATTGAATTTTTTAACAAAACGTCTACAAAATACAATGAGTAGTCTGAAAATAATTATATCATGGCGATTATTATACTCATGTAGATATAAACTTAATGTGATACAATATAGGCCAGTGTACACAATATGACGTATTATCAATTCTTAGTCCAACAGTCGCTATACAAAGAAAAGTTATGAAGATTAAATTTTCACTTAATCACAATTATTAAACTCAATGTATCAATTTTTTGAAAACTGAAACATCATGACGTTTTGAAGTGCCCTTTGCAAAAAAGTTCGCGAGGGCATCCGAGCTGTAAGGAAGTAATTAACCCAATCAGCAACCAAACGTTGCTGGAACAACAAAAACAATTTTCAGGTGTATTTGACATGGAAAGACAAATGTATAGCAGTTTTCAGCAACTTTTATGAATTAGAATTTCGTATACTTCTAACAGGCTATCCGTCTGGATCACACTGTATATCTAATTATATTTTTCTACTCTTTGATATAATAGAAATATTTTTCAATACATCTCTAATGCCAGTATTAAGCAAATCGTAATTGAATAGTGCAAATCTATACTTTGCAAGAAAGTAGCCATAGTTCTCGATTAATTGTTGATAAATCAGATTGATATAATTATTAACGACATAAAAAAAATATTATGTCAACTTACTTCAACACTTTGATCCTCAATCTAACACTCCTGAAGATTGCAGCTCACTAGTGATGTTTGCGCTGGCTTTAGAAGTCTCTTTGTTCATGTACACTGTGAAATAATAAATTCTGAAGCAGCTTTTTTTACAAAACGTCAACTCGGTATGGTAAATTGTATGTGGATTATTTACTAATCGCTTATACTGTCAAATCATATATTTTATGATCGCACGCGATGTAAAACTACAATTGCTATTTGACACAACTAAACTGTCACTATTCAAAGTTTATTATTTGTTACATGGCAACGGCCGTAGATTCCGACTACTTTGTTTTTTATTTTAAGAATAGTGAACTTGATCCTATATTTATTCAATGCTTTTTCATTCAATGACGTTTGTTATATTTAATTACTCTTTATTAAACGTACGCGTTGTATAGATATTGTAACTACTTTTAAAAGTTTGGACGCCATCTCCTTCTAGGCATATAGCCGTATCAAACAACGAATAATGTTTCTGTGAAGCACGTTGCCCTTATAGGCATTGTGATATTTTAAAGTGCCATTTTTAACACAATAAATAAACATTACGCTAACTTACTTGGATTTAATACCTCGGAAAATTACAGTTCACCGAATATACTTGCGTTGGCTTTAGAAGTCTCTTTCTTTACGTACACGGTAAAATATCGAAATTTGGAGGAGCTTCTTTCACAAAACGTCAACTCGTCATAGTAAATTGTATGTGGATTATTTATTAATCACTATTACTACCAAATTATGTATTTTATGAGCGCACGCGATGTAAAACTATAACTGCTATTTGACACAACTAATCTTTAAAGTTTATTATTTGTTACATGGCAACGGCCGTAGATTCCGACTACTTTGTTTTTTATTTTAACCCTTTGCACTCCAGACCGTTCTGGACGTTGGCTACCAGCTACTCCGCGCTTCTTCGTGGCAGAAACGGCTCAATCCTATTATAGGCCGTTATAAAAAAAATAGGCCGTTATTACCCATTTTTTTATAACGGCCTATTTTTTTTATAACGGCCTATAATAGGATTGAGCCGCAGAAACGTACATTTACAGGCCATCGTATTATTTAGTAGAACTTTGGAACTAAGTAACGGATTCTAATGATGTTGGACTTATATGAATTGGTAGACATCGAGAAATATATATTTGCAAAAAAAATCAATATTTTATTTTTTATAACTTTGTACAGTATGATACAGCTTAAAACACTCCCCAATATGCATTGCAGGCTGATTTACGCAAGTTTGGCAATAATAAGTTGTTTGACGTCTGCCACCAGCTGTTTTTCTGTCGGAACAGACTATGCAATCCCTTTTTTTGTCCCACATCGAGAATATGTAATTTGTTATCTAATCTATTTTCCAGAGAAGATGTGGATGGACGCATTCTCGACTCACGAAAATCACCTCGGAGCTGGTCAATGAGGGTCTTGACGAATTTGTAGTGCGTCATTGGCTTTTGATTATTTGTTTCTTCTGAGATGCGGTACATAATGTATGAATTAGTCACACACATCTCCAACCCCCAAAAAAATAATTTCCTCCACCATTTCAGAGACTTGCGTAGAAAACAGTACGTCGAAGCGTACTGATCCGCACGATCCACACCACCCATATTTGCTGTATATTGTAATACCATTTCAATTTTACTATATTTTGATTTGATGTCTTGTGCCATTTCAAGAGAAAACATCAGGGAAACATACACGTCTCAAAAAGTTGCGCAGAAATAACTTAATTCCCCGTAATCACTAATAAACTTTAATGTCCCCTCAGAGGGGACATCGGAGTGATAGGCTAGAATTACGATGTCCCACGAGAGGGGACAACGGAGTGCAAAGGGTTAAGAATAGTGAACTTGATCTAAAATATTTATTCAATGCTTTTTCATTCAATGACGTTTGTTATATTTAATTACTCTTTATTAAACGTAAGCGTTGTATAGATATTGTAACTATTTTTAAAAGTTTGGACGCCATCTCCTTCTAGGCGTATAGCCGTATCAAATAACAAATAATGTTTCTGTGAAGCACATTGCCCTTATAGGCATTGTGATATTTTAAAGTGCCATTTTTAACACAATAAATAAACATTACGCTGACTTACTGCGATTTAATACCCCGGAAAATTACAATTCACCGAATATACTTGCGTTGGCTTTAGAAGTTTCTTAGTTTATGTACACGGTAAAATATCGAAATTTGGAGGAGCTTCTTTCACAAAACGTCAACTCGTCATAGTATATTGTATATGGATTATTTATTAATCGCTATTATTTTCAAATTATGTATTTTATGAGCTCACGCGATGTAAAAATACAACTGCTATTTGACACAACTAATCTGTCACTTTTTAAAATTTATTATTTGTTACATGGCAACGGCCGTAGAATAGTGAACTTGATCCTATATTTATTCAATGCTTTTTCATTCAATGACGTTTGTTATATTTAATTACTCTTTATTAAACGTACGCGTTGTATAGATATTGTAACTATTTTTAAAAGTTTACAATTTTTTTTTTCAAAAACTATACAAAATTTGATCAAAAGTAACTTTACATTACAGAGAAAACATTCATAGAAACTGTAATTGAATAATTTTTCTATTACAAATTTTCTTAAGAAAATTTACAATTTTGGAAATTATCTGTGCTGGAATCTTTATTTCCATTAATTGTTCCAATTGAAGATAAAATAATGTTAAAACTACATTAAAATAATACAAAATTTGAAAAATTCGAATAATATACTGTATTAAATTAAGGACAACGGTCAGAAAAGCTAGGTTTAAAGGTAATTTATAAAGTAAAAATTTCGTGCATTTTTTAATGGATTTTGATGCTGTAAACGGCATTTGAAAGGGCATTTCGTCGTTGTTGTCGTGAATTATCAGGTTTTTGGAAATTCGAACGTACTCCAGAGTTACAAAAGAAAAACCGGAAGCATGTTTTTGTATATTTTCGTTCATAATTCTGCCAATATTGCTTATTTTTCAACGAATTTCACACAGCATGTATAAAATTAAAAGCGCTTTCCAATTATGATATTTTCCGGTCGCATTGTTAGTTTTTCGGGAAATTTATGAAAAACGAATTGTTGTTGTTACGAGTGGCTTACTTCATCCACTGCCGGATAGAGGGCATGATCATAATTACAGACTGCTTTATCATATATCTGAGGCGCTCACCTTTCTCGTTTGCAATGTTGTCAAACCTCTTTTTTATGATTGAACCGTTGTCCTTAATAGGTGTAAATGATTCAGATTTAGCCGCGCACTCTTAAAATTTGTGCATTTCTTCGAAAATCGCTTTCAATATCTCAAATTTTGGCAAACAGCCTACAGAAGATTTATTTAAGCTCCGCCTAGTTCGAAGGGTCTTGTGAGAAGGTCCCATGGAGTAAACGCAACGTACAAATACAAAAAATTCCAAGTACGCAAGTATGACGACAAAAAAACAGCGCGATTTAAAAAAAAAATACGCAATAAACAATTTTGTCTATTTTGATTTACTTTTATAGTTAATATTAATTAATCATAATTAATTTATTAATGTTGGTAAAATTTTATATTAATTATGGACAGTAATAAAATTTGATATTTAACAATAATCAATTGGTAGTTTATTACTTAATTTTTCTGATAAAAATAAAAATATACCGAGTGTCTAAAAAAATTCTTATTATTAGTTTATATTTATTATTATTCAAACAAAAATAATAGAATTTCCCAAATAAATATTTATTTACAAAATAAACAATAAAAAGATCCAACAGTAATCACAGATTAAAAAAAAAAATTGCAAAAATTTGGAAATAACTGAACGGCACCAAAATGAACGAACAGTATATTTAAATAATTTATTTCAGCGCTATTTATACAAATAAACAAGCATTTGCTCGAATAATTGAATCAAATGGACATAGAAAGGAAAATTGCTGAACGTCTCTGCGGGATATCATTACCCCCTGCTGGTTTGAAGGGAAATCGTGTGTCGCATCGACCTCGAATTTGTTTTCGCATCGAAATTCGTAGTGAGATTTCATAATTCCACTAAAAAGATTTTTTTGGTGAGTGACCGGTTATTACTGGTTACGTCTGGTAACTGAACTCTTATATTTTGACGACGCAGCGGTAACTTGTGATGACGCCATAACTGACGTTATAGTTATAACCGTTTAATACACTGGTAGGAGGCAGTGTAACTTTTCTGTGACAAGGCACTTCTAATCTCAAGAGACAACTCCCACAGCATTTTCGCGTTAAATAACCGGTAAGCCATGGGAACGTGACTATTTATTTACTACCACACCGATTATTACCGGTAATTCGCCAAAAATCTTTTAAATAATTGTTATTATGTTGCTTTTTACGCAGTAAGTGATTAATAAATAATCTCAGTCACTTTAACAAGATTTATTTATTATAAGAACCATAAAATAATAATTAATTAGTAACAAAACTTAAGAACAAAACATAGACAAAACCAAAACGAACGAAGGCACGCCGCTTCTTTTTCTGACTCTATCTCAACTGACTTACGTTAATTATAACAGCGTTGCCACCTTCTTTGGCGCGTAGTTTAAATTAAATTGCTTTCCCAACACTCCCTCTCAATTTAAATTTACAATTTCAAAAAATCTCAGGACAGTGTTTTAAACCTAGCAAAATACACATTTTTGGAAATCTATTCCTAGGTAGAGCTTTCGTCATAACATCTGCTACTTGTTCTTCTGAAGGAAGATATGTTACGACAATTTCTCCATTTGATACTAAGTCTTTGACAAAATTATAT
Source organism: Mylabris phalerata (assembly GCA_020740385.1). Taxonomy (NCBI): domain Eukaryota; kingdom Metazoa; phylum Arthropoda; class Insecta; order Coleoptera; family Meloidae; genus Mylabris; species Mylabris phalerata. The sequence continues at coordinate 2,173,020 of JAJEOX010000217.1, forward strand.
TTAATATCTACGTGTTTTACTCTTCGATGTTCCCATCGATGTAACAAATGTATACACGACTGATTATCTTCAAAGATCTCGGTTGGTTTAGTTATTTTTATTCCAAAGTCATCTAGTAGATACTTTAACCATAAAAATTCTGAGGCGGCCATAGCGAGCGCTACGTATTCAGCTTCAGTAGATGATAGGGCAACTGTTGATTGTTTTCTTGTTGACCAGTTTATGGTGTTACCATATACTTTAAACACAAAGCCCGAAGTTGACTTACGATCTTGATCACCAGCCCAATCTGAATCAGCATAACCCACAAATTTCTGTGCTGTATTGTTTCTTGTATAAAGAAGTCCATATTCGATTGTACCTTTTATGTACCTTAGTATTCTCTTTATGCCTTTCCAATGTTCATTGGTAGCACAATTTTGAAATCTACTGTAGAAATTTACGGCTGCACATAAATCAGGTCTCGTTGTTTGTGATGCGTATAGCAAACACCCAATAAGTTCTTTATATGGCTTGTCTCCAATAATGGTTTCTCCATTAGTCTCAAACCTAATACCAACTTCCATCGGTGTGGCTACTGGTTTACACTCAGACATGTTGAATCTTTCTAATAGCTTTGTTAAGTACGTTTCTTGATTTAAAAACAATCCATTTTCAACTTTTGTAATTTTCATTCCCAGAAACGTACCGAGTTTACCAAGGTTTCTCATCTTAAATTTTTCCATCAAAGCCATTTTGATTTGATTAAGCTTCTTTCCATTATAACTTGCAATAATAATGTCATCTACATAGAGTAATAAGTAGACTTTGTCTTTTCCATTAAACCATGTATATAAACATCTGTCAATCTCAGATCTCGTAAGGCCTAAGGTTTTAACAAATGTATCAAATATCTTATTCCACGCACTAGGCGCTTGTTTTAGTCCATACAGTGTTTTATTTAGTTTACAAACCAATCCATTTGCAATTTTGTAACCTGGTGGAGGTTTCATGAAGACATCTTGAGTTAGGTCACCATGTAAAAATGCATTTTGAACATCCAAACTACATGTTTCTAAATCTTCTTCGTTTATTATTACCAAAAGGATTCTTACTGTCGTTAATCTTGCTACAGGTGCATAATTCTCCCCATATTCAAATACGTTTCGTTGATAACAACCTTTTATTACCAGTCTTGCTTTGTACCGATCGATTTTACCTTTTTCATTTCGTTTTATTTTAAACACCCATTTCGACTCAATTGCTCTTTTGTCATTTGGTGGCTTCACAAGAGACTAGGTATTGTTCTCAGTTAGTGAATTCATTTCGTTGTTGATGGCTTGTAACCATTGTTCTTTATCGTCTCTTTCTTCAATATCTTCAAATTTTTCTGGTAGGTCATCAACAAATGCTTCCGCACTTAATGCCAGGGCTGCATAGTCCTCCAGATATTTTGGTCTGTTTACATTTCGCTGACTACGTCTCAACCCTTGTTCACTTTCAACCGATTCGTTGTCTTCCTCTAAATCTGTTTCATTGGTTCTTTCTTGTGTATTTTCATCTTTGTTTCCAACCATATTTTTATTTTCTTTCTTCTTTGTACCATCGGTCATGTCAACAAAAAACCAATCTTTTTCGTCAGCATTTTCAAATGAAAACTTGTTTTCGTTAAATATTACATCACAACCATACAATATTTTCTCTTCTTCTGGACACCAAAGTTTATACCCATTGTTGCAATAACCGATCATATAACAACGTTTCGATCTGCTATCAAATTTTCCTCTTATCAATTCTTTTGGGACACGCAAGTATGCCAAATACTTTCAATTTCTTTAAATTGATTTCTTTTCCATACCAAAGTTTCGCTGGAATTTTTCCATCCAATGATGTTGTGGGGCTTCGATTGATTAGATATACTGCTGTTAATACTGCTTCCGACCAGAAAATTTTGTCCAATTTTGAATTTAATATCATGCATCGCGCTTTCTCGATAATGTTCCTATTCATTCGTTCTGCCACTCCATTTTGTTGTGGCGTGTATCTGATTGTAAACTCGAACTGGATACCTTTCTTCTCAAAGAATTCTTTTATCTCCCCAGATATATATTCACGACCATTATCGCATCTAAACCTGCTCATTCTTTTACCAAAATGGGCTGCTACCATTGCTTCGTAAATTTTTAGATAGTGGAATACTTCCGATTTAGTTTGAAGTGGATATGCCGCTGTAAAATGCGTAAAATAATCAATAAATGTTAACACATAATTTTTACCATCATGTGATGTAGGTTTTATTGGTCCAAACAAATCGCTGTGTATCAATTCCAACGGACGGGATGTTTTGCTTCGATGTTGTTTGTGCGGCTGTTGGGTTTGCTTCCCTTGGATACATATTTCACACGATCGTCTTAACTCTTCTTCCAATTTTACTTCCATTCCGACAGCTTGTTTTTTCAGTATTTGCATATTTTTGAGACTTAAATGTCCTAATCTTTTATGCCACAGTTCTTGATCGTCAATTGTTGTCTTACACACATTTACGATACCACTGTTTTCCATTTTAAAATTTAACACATACAGGTGCGATTGATCCCTTTTTGCAATAGCAACTACTTGATCACATTTTTCGATAGAACCGTTACCGTTTTCAAATATGACGCGAAATCCGTTTGATTCCAGTTTCCGAACAGATAACAGATTGTATTGTAACTTCGGAACCGATAAGACGTTTCGAATCAAAATCGGAATTTCTTTCCCGTTCACACTACTGATCACTTTAAGTTCACCGACTAGATCCGCATCAAGGCAAATTCCCGATTTGGCTATTTTAATTTTCACCGGTTTTTCCAGACGTTTAACATTTTGTAATTCGATGTTATCAGTTACTAAATGTTCGGTTGTACCAGAGTCTAGGAACCATTGAGTTTCTATCTCTTGACATTCTTTTGTCACTACCGGAAAACAAAAAGCACCATCTTCTTGATTGCACGCGGCAGTGTTTGCCGATTTTTCACCATTATTCTGATTTTCTTGCTTTTTCTTGCGACATTCTGACCTTTTATGGCCTTTTCCTCCACAATTGTAGCATTTAAACTGAAATGTCTTTTTCTCCCTCTTTTTCCAGGAATCTTTTTTGTAATTCTGACCAGTTTTCGTAACAAAGGCAGTTGAAGACTGTGCTTCACCACATTTCTTCTTACTCTCGCTCATTTTCGCTTCTACATCTAACAATCTATTTTTAACAAATCCTGTTGTTAAACTATCTATAGACAACGTTTCCAGGGCAGTTACTACTGTCTCATATTCGGGGGGCATTGTTAGCAATAAATGACATACGATGTCAGTCTCTTTGAGTGTAGCTCCTGTTGATCTTAGATCACGTATTAACGTGTCGAACTTTAGAAAATGTTTCGATAAACTGTCATTTGCATGATCGAACTTCATTAGTAACAGATTCTTTCTCAGACGCAACTGATTTGCTATGCCTTTTTTCTCGAATGTAGAACACAACGACGACCACATGTCGACTGGGCTTTCCTTGTCATTCACATATTCTAGATAATTATCTGATATTCTTTGTATTATTTGTGATCGACATTTCTTATCGCGTTTCTCAAGGTCTTTACGTGACTTACTTTTTCTTTCTCGAACATCATCTCCATCATCCGGTTTGTCTTCTTCATATCCTACGTCGTCTTTATAGGACGTTTTTACAAGATCTAATAGATCCAACTCACACAGCAAGGATTCCATACGAATCTTCCAGTTGTCGAAATTATTTCCATCAAACAACGGTATTCTGTATTTTTCCATTTCGTCGGCCATGTTTCCTTATTATTTTACACTCTCAATCACTTCCAGTTAAACTGGGCCCATAACCTGTTATTATGTTGCCTTTTACGCAGTAAGTGATTAATAAATAATCTCAGTCACTTTAACAAGATTTATTTATTGTAAGAACCATAAAATAATAATTAATTAGTAACAAAACTTAAGAACAAAACATAGACAAAACCAAAACGAACGAAGGCACGCCGCTTCTTTTTCTGACTCTATCTCAACTGACTTACGTTAATTATAACAGCGTTGCCACCTTCTTTGGCGCGTAGTTTAAATTAAATTGCTTTCCCAACAATAATTATAAATAACATGATACTCAGAGAGCTCTGATAGCAGCGTCCATGATTACATGACTTTGTTGGTCAATAAAATCACGCTACATTTAATCAATCATTTGCGGGAAATTCAAAAGGTCTATTTAATATACTAGGAACTCGATGCACTAAAAAATTCTATATACGTAATTATATTACAATTTATTTATTGAGAAATACAGATACAAATAAAACATCCATAGTCATTTCCATTACAAGGGCCGAAAGTGATTCACAAGGTCCGCAAAAACACTTTCCGCCTGAGTAATGAACACTATTTTTTCTACGATCGAGCGGAAAAGTAATCGACCAATCAGGAATCAGGATTTACTAAAAAAAGTACTACACCAATTGGAAATCAGGATTTACGGCCGTTGCTTAGCAACGAAATAACGAGACTGAGATTTGACATTTTCTGTGTTCAAACAGAAGCCGAAACTTGACAGTTGCCGCCCGATCGTAGAAAAAATAATTTTTTGCTCTTCCGGGACTAGAGTGGGTAATTTAGTCCCTCAAAACAGGGACTAAAGTACTTCATTATATCTCTAGGGATATAATGAAAAATTAATAATTGTTTCCATGACAACAAAAGTCTAAGAAATTTTATTAAAAATTTTGATTTTGATTTTCCATTAAAAAATACTAACAGAGGATCTTCATTAACTTCTGTTTTTTTCTCGTGACACCAAGTCATGAATACTTTATATTGTTCTTCGTATAATTTTTTTGATTTTTAAGGCAAAATACCTTTTTTAAATCGAAATTTTCAGACATTGCTTACCTTTCCATAATGACGATTTCATTAATCTTGTTTATTGATGCAGTAACCATGGTAAATTAGCATAGCACACCATAATAGAAATGGTAATAGATATTTTCAAATCTTTAATTTTTTAAATTTATTGCTTTAAACATTTCCGAAAGTGCACAAAATAGCATATATACCTCGGGGCTAAAGTGCTTTCTTTTGTCCCTCGAGTGGTTATTGCCCTTGGGACTTACGTCCCTCGGGCAATAAACTTCCACTCTCGAGACAAAATGACGCGTTTTAAGGGGTCTACTCACCAAGCAACCGTGCAACCTGGAATACCCACACATTAGGGCCGTGCTAGTAATTTTGGACCTATCAGTGTGTGTAAAAAAGTTGATAAATCTTCTAATCGTACTTGGAAGACCAATCCATGAATAAAAAAACTGATAATATTTGGAATCGAGGTATTATTTTTGTCATCGTTGTAGTTGTAGATGGTTTTAAGACGCAATCAAGTGGTCGCAGTACCACTTTTCTAGTCGACCGCCCGCGATGGTAGACCTGTTATCAGTTACTGCAATACTTGAAATCCCTAGATTTCGGCTTTGAAGAACATCCACAATCACAACGATGACAGAAATAGTACTCTGATTCCAAATATTTTCAATTTTTTTATTCATAAGTTGGCCTTCCAAGTACGATTAGAAGATTTATCTACTATTTTACGAACACTGATTGGTCCAAAATTACTAGCACGGCCCTAATGTGTGGGTGTTCCAGGTTGCACTATTGCACGGTTGCTTGGTGTGTAGACCCCTTAAGTCCCTTGTTATACAGTGCGATTCAGTGAACTATGGACATTAAGCTATAAACTGTAATAACTCTTCTATTTTTCAACTGAATAAAAAATTTATACAAGAATTCGAAGGGGAACACCTAGGCTATCTATTGGAATTGGAAAAACCCTCCTACAATATTTGAAAATCGGAAAAATTGACGTTAACTTTTGAGAATTACGCAATATTGCATGGAAAATTCCTAAATTTGAAATCTCGAAGTTAACTAGATACGAAAATAATATCACCATTTTGAAAAATTAATTTCTCTTCGCGAAAAGAGGTTTAAAATTTGTGAATATTCGAAGGGGTGATTGAACTGTTTCAAAAATCCAGGTCAGGGGATCCCTTAGCCCACCATCAATAAATCGAGAAAAGACAAAATTTGAAGAGCAGTACAGATGTCGATGGTTGACTTTTGAAGAAATGCACAAGTTGAAAAGAAATAAATAAAACACAAGATGGAGAAGGAAAAGATAACACAGAAACAGATATTTAGTGTATAGAATTGACCAAATTGTACTGCCCTTCAAATTTTATGTCTTTTCTTGCTTTACAAATTTATTGCAGGTGGGCCAAGGGATTCCGTGACCTAGATTTTTGAAACAGTTCAATCACCCCTTCAAAAATTCACAATTTTTTACCTTTTTTCGCATAGAGAAATTAATTTTTCAAAATGGTGATATTATTTTCGTATCTAGTTAACTTCGAGTTTTTAAATTTAGGAATATTGCGTAATTCTCAAAATTTAATTTACGATTTCCAAATATCATAGAAAGGGTTTTCCAATTCCAATAGATAGCCTAGGTGTTCCCCTTCAAATTCTTGTATAAATTTTTTCATTCGATTAAAAAATGGACGAGATATTAGACTTTATAGCTTACTGTCCATACATTACTGAATCGAACTAGTATAATATACTATTATCGTATCATCGATTATTATATCTCTACAGGGCCGTAGCTAGGAAACTATTTCAGGTGGGGCTCAATTTTAAAAGATAGATTTCAGAATACATATATAACAATTGTATGAGGAAGAACAGATCTATTTTAATGTTATGGGTGAAAATATAAAAAAATGTAGAAGTAAAAAAATTGTACAAAAAACATGTTGTTAGATTTTTGTCTGTAATTCAAATTTATATCAACATTTTGAAAAACGGGAAAAACCGTTCCGGGCTATAAGAAATGATCTTTTCAAAAATCTATCTCCGGTTGTCGTAGTCCCAAGGACGAGCGAGTAATCGCTAGTTAAAAATTCACATTTTCGCCGGTAAAAATCTTGAGATGTACCTCGTGCCCTTAAGATGTTGGGGTGGCAAGAAACTGTTACAGGGGGGGCTCAGCCCCATCTAGCGCCCCCGTAGCTACGGCCCTGTATCCCTATAATATTACTTATTTCTCAATAATTATTAGCAATACGGGGTGTTTCAGCCAAATGTTCCCAGTTCTTATGGCAGCCCCTATTAATTGCTGGGCGATTTGAAAAATATTTTATGGATTTGTAGGGTAGTCGCTAGGAAACATTTTACCAAAATTGGAGCCCCGTCACTCATTGGGAAATTGGTGAAAAACCGCTTTAATCGGAAAATGTTGCGATCGACCTCATTGTAACTTTTACATTAAATGATCTACAGCGATATGACGATTCGTGTAAAACCTTTTTTATTGGATTTTATTGGATTCTATGCATAAACAATAAAAGTCGGTTATCAAACGTATTGAGTGTCAAGCAGTTACAAAAAATAAACAAACAAGCGATAAAGACTCTTACACTATTCACGGGTAAAATAGTTGTAAACAACTGATATAGTAAATGATTATTCACTCATTCATGATCGATCTCGGAAAACGAATTTTTCCGTTTTTCCAGGATTTTGCAAAGAAAAACGAAAATAACGGTTTTTCACGGATCGTCATATCATTGTCGATCATTTAATGTCAAATTTACAATAACGTCGATCGCAATATTTTCCGATTAAAACGGGTTTTCACTAATTTTCCAATGAGTGACGGGGCTCAAATTTTGGTAAAATGGTCCCTCGGAACTACAAATCTTCAAAATATTTTTCAAATCGCCCAGCAATTAACAGTGGCTGCCATAAGAACTGGGAACATTTGACTGAAACACCCTGTATAATATCATTGAAACGTCATAAACCTAAGTTAATAGTTAATTAGAAATTAAATTAAATGTTAAAAGACTTATAATTCACATTTTAAATTAGTACACGAATAATTAAATTGATTTATTAATCTAATTGTTATTGTTTTATCTTTGTATAATATAAATTGAACAAGCGACTACTTGGCACCCTAGAGTGGAAATGGCCCCTTTTCCATGATGCAATATGGAAAACTAAAAATCACCAATCAGAAACTAGCATTTTATTTGATCATAAATAACAAAAATTTATGTTCATACTGAAGCTAGCAGCGGGATTTTGTCCCGAATTCGGGGCAAACACGTGACTTCTCCAAACTCTATTGCAAGTTAGCGATCGACAATAACAACTCGATACCGTATTCGAATAATCCCTCTACTCGTTACTGTTGGATCGTTATAATCATTCATCGTAGTTGATGAAATGAACGGGCGACGTCACAAACAATAAACAAGTGGTTCACTGCAACTGATTTTTGCTCCTCTCTTACTGGATTTTCATAAGCGGAGCCAGTGGGTTCAAGTACTTGCACAAACACAACAATGTTCGAGAATCGGTCTATCATTTTAGTTATTGAAATTACCGTAAGAATCGAAAGTCACGTACGTCTATGCTGTACGCAGACGATTGTCGCGCGGCATCTAAAGGTGTGAACACGATCCCCGTACTTAATGATCATTGATCAATAATATGCTAGATAAAGATTATAATAGGCATAATTACAGTAACAAAGAATTAACAAAATTTTGATTTAAATTAAAGGAATAAGTCAGCAAAAACCAAATAAAAATCTTTTTTTACATTGAAAGCGAGATAAATAAAATATTTTCTAAAATAAAAATGCAAAATGCAGCTCTCCTCCATGTTATATTGAACACCAATCAGCGAGAGTTACGTCACACCTCAGTAAACACGTAAACACATTCAAATTTCGCCGGTTAGTTATTGTCGACACACGCTTTGTACGATTCTTCGTTATTTGGTTTTGTTTGTTTGATTTAATTACAATAATTTTAATAATCGTTTTTACTTCACTATAATTATAATAAAAATACTGTGGTGTTATATTGGACAAATGATATATTATTAGACATTTTTGTACCACATGAACTTATATTGATTTATCTACTGTATGGGGTACTTTTGGGAGGCTTTTTTTAATTGTTTGCAAATCTGGAGAAAATATCAAAATTATTAATTAAGGAATATTTTCAACAGTATCGATATTATCAATAAACAAACAAAAATATTCAATTCAGTTATGTTTGCAAAGAAAATGTGTACCTAATTTTTTCAAGGATGTTTCACCAGGTTCTATATGTTCTATATCAGGGGTGGCCACACATGGTGATACTTATTGTTAGAGTCGTATTGAAAATTCAAAAATTTTTAAGAGCCAAATCGGAAAAAAATTCACTCATTCAAAAACGTAGAAAACGGGCATCCAGTAAATTGTACCTCCTGCTTCCCTCTCATTATACGGAACAAATTTTATTAAAAATTCAAGAGTCACATTTATTAATTTATATATTATTCAATTATAACATTTTTTTCTTACAAAAAATATATAAATATAAATACCTAGATATGTAATACATAATTATATTTACTTATTTTATTAAATTTTATTTAAAGAGATTTTACATGCTCAAAACCTAGTAGAAAGTATTTATGAAATTTTTTTAATTGAACCGCAATAAAACTTGAGGTGTATGGTCAGTGAAGCAGGCAATTTTCAACGTAAAAATTTCGTGCATTTTCCAATGGATTTTGATGATCTACACGGCTTTTGAAAAGGCATTTCTTCGTCGTTGTCGTGAATTATCAGGTTTTTGGAAATTCGAACGTGGTCCGGAGTTACAAAAGAAAAACCGGAAGCATGTTTTTTTATATTTTCGTTCATAACTCTGTTAATATTGCTTATTTTTGAATGAATTTCACACAGCATGTATAAAATTAAAAGCGCTTTCCAATTATGATATTTTCCGATCGCATTGTCAGTTTTTCGGCAAATTTATGAAAAACGAATTGTTGTTGTTGTTATGAGTGGCTTACTTCATCTAGTATCGGATAGAGGGCCTCATCATAATTACAGATTACTTTATCAAATATCCAGGGCGAACACCTTACGTATTTGCAATGTTGTCAAACCTCTTTTTTATGATTTAAAACCACGCCTTCGGTTTTTGTAAATAGATGGCCACCTATTTGTGTTTATAAAATTTCGAGTATTTATAAGCTTTTTTCTTTTGATTGAATATAAAAATATTAGACGTCCCTATTTGTTTAGAATGTCTTTTTAAAAAAAAAAAGAACAAATAAAATCCCTCAAACAAGTAAGATGAATATATGACCGTAACTGCGTTGAAAACCTGGAATAAATACTGATAATTGCCAAAAATTAAAAACCCAAACATTCAATAATGAAAAGGAAATGGCATTACCGCACCATTTACTGGGTAAAGAAATAGATAGATTGATAGGGTTAAGAAAAAGAAGAAATAAATTGATTTTTTAAAAGATTTTATTAGGAGGCACTATATTAATATTTATTATAAGGGATTGTAATTATCGTGTAAGGATTAGAGGGGGAGCGAAGAAAATTTTATTAAAAATTAAAATATATATTCTTAAAATAAAATAATAAATAATAAATAAATAATAAAAATAATAAATAATTCTAAAAAAAACAATTTATTTCTTCTTTTTCTTAACCCTATCAATCTATCTATTTCTTTACCCAGTAAATGGTGCGGTAATGCCATTTCCTTTTCATTATTGAATGTTTGGGTTTTTAATTTTTGGCAATTATCAGTATTTATTCTAGGTTTTCAACGCAGTTACGGTCATATATTCATCTTACTTGTTTGAGGGATTTTATTTGTCCTTTTTTTTTTAAAAAGACATTCTAAACAAATAGGGACGTCTAATATTTTTATATTCAATCAAAAGAAAAAAGCTTATAAATACTCGAAATTTTATAAACACAAATAGGTGGCCATCTATTTATAAAAAACCGAAGGTGTGATTTTAAATCATAAAAAAGAGGTTTGACAACATTGCAAATACGTAAGGTGCTCGCCCCGGATATTTGATAAAGCAATCTGTAATTATGATGAGGCCCTCTATCCGGTACTAGATGAAGTAAGCCACTCATAACAACAACAACAATTCGTTTTTCATAAATTTCCCGAAAAACTAACAATGCGATCGGAAAATATCATAGTTGGAAAGCGCTTTTAATTTTATACATGCTGTGTGAAATTCATTCAAAAATAAGCAATATTAACAGAGTTATGAACGAAAATATAAAAAAACATGCTTCCGGTTTTTCTTTTGTAACTCCGGACCACGTTCGAATTTCCAAAAACCTGATAATTCACGACAATAACGAAGAAATGCCCTTTCAAATGCCGTGTAGATCATCAAAATCCATTGGAAAATGCACGAAATTTTTACGTTGAAAATTGCCTGCTTCACTGACCATACACCTTAAGAAGAGCCGCATGTGGCTAGCGGGCCGCCGTTTGGCCATCGTTGTTCTATATGTTCCTCGGTCTTCAAAATCTTCTTGGCACTGCTCGATTATCATTCTTCTTTATTTCTTTATAATATACGGTCTTTCTATCAGGTGCTCTCCTTTTCCCATCTGGTTGACACAAATCTTGTTGCGATACATCCTGGTTTCATTCGTACCTGTGAGACTGAACCCATCTCACGATATTCCATATAATTTTCATTATCATTTGGCGGTATACCCATTTGGCAACTGAACCGGAAACAAACAATTCATTAAACTAAACACTATTCGATGAAAAAATCAACGTTTATTGCAAATTATGTAGCCGATTATTTCTCGAGCAAACTTATTAGGTGCACACTTTATTTATGAGTAATGTATAATATAGAATATACTTACATCAGAATAGTCTTCACAACAATAAATCGATGAATTTACAGAAACAGAACTTGGATCTCGCCGTGCAAGATTAAGCCATTTATTTCGTTTTGTTTTTTCATTTGGCACATAAACAAATAATTTATTAGGAAATGTAATTGACGTATTTGTAGACTTAGGTACTGCACACCACTTGTACACTTTAGAATACATTTTTAATAATTAAATAAAACAATAAACACAAATATAACACTGAAAAAACCGAATGTCAACTATTATTAACAAGAAAGCAACAAACATGTTTACAAAGACGTGACGTCACAAGTAGACGCCATAACTGTGAACGTTTTCGAGGGAAATTTAAAATTAGTTTTCAAAAGAGTATTTATTAGCACAAAACATTGATTTTGTACAAAAATAAGTTCTTTTTAAAAATTGTAGGTTGATAAGAACATCATAGAAGAGTATTTCAAAAATTGTCATCATGCCTATTACAACAACAATTATAATAATGATATATAAGCTGTGGCGGACTGGCCTATCGGGCAATCGGGCGATTGCCTTGTGGGCCTCGAAGTTGTGGACCACTTAGTTAATTCTGCATTCAATTTTAATTTTTCTAGTTGATCAAAACAGTTAATTCTAGTTAATCAATAAAAATGTCTTTTAACTGTAACGGTCCGAAAGAGACTAGGATCCGGAAAAGAATGAAAGCAACAGCCGAACACTGCACAGCATCGATGTTATCATGCGATGGTAGTAGTCACAAGGACCGGAACAATAGCATCACCAGATAACAGTAATTCTAAGAACCGGAACCGATATCGGCAGATTGGAACCAGTTTGGATGATGATATTCCCTATATAAACTCAAGCGTTTGGCCGTCCAAAAACCATTCCTGATCCGATCCTCTTCCTGAACGTTTCTGCCGTGGCTTTGAGGCGACCAGAAACTAAACCGTTGTGACCGCTCTCTACTGTGGCTTTGTTAGCGACTAGAGGAAATTTACCGTACCGTTTACCGTTGTGGCTTTGTGGTAACAACAACCGCCTTTCGACCGCTTTTCCGCCTAATCGTTTGTGCCGTCCGTCCTGAAGTTTTTATTTATTTATTTAGTTACCGGATTGTTTATTTCTATTTATTTATTTCTTTGTGGAGTCATTTATTTATTTATTTGTAAGAATAAACCTTTTATTTTATATTCCGAATTTAATTTCTCACTGTAGTAGTGAGTGGCGCTCGACTACCGACCGATTCTCGTACCTACAAAAGACGACGCTATATTTCTCAGGCCAGCACACCCCGAGCATACTACGTTACATAAGGTTTTTTTATACATAGAATACAAAATACAAAAATACCATAATAAAAGCCCATTTACATTGCCACTTACTGGAAAAGTAATACTGTAGATAATAATTGCCTATTACAAATATACAGCGAATTAAAAATAGGTGTAATATATTCTTGTTTCTAAATCTAATAACAAGCAAAGTTGGAGGAGCCTTTGCTCTTCATGCCTCCTGCGTTGCAATCTTTTGCTGTATGATGGTGCCTCCACTGAGAAAATCTATGTATGTATAAACTTAAGACAGGATTTTGATGCACTTGTGCCCGTGGCATAAGAAACGGTGCGCTTGTCAAGCGTTTGTCATGTCTGTGTAGCCAACCATTGGCGTAATTGTTCCTTCTAGATTTAAAATTACAAATAAATGAATATTCAATTATTCTGCATTGTTTTCGCTTTTGGTGTTCAAAAGTGGGTACAAAAGCTTAAAAAGTACAATAATGAAGGTAAATAATGGTATTATTATCATTGAAAATTGATACCTTGATATGTAGAGCTAAGGGCGTAAATAGTATAAGGTCAATAATCAACGCCCTTTTGGCTAACCGAGTACCGGAAATGAAAAAGGCAGGGTACTGTAATACCGACAATTATCAGGTTATGTTTAGAAAAAACGTTATAACCTCAAATAACAAAACATCCCCTCACAAGTGAAGGATGATCGAAAACAGGAATTTGAAAGTAGGTAGACCCCAATGAAATCGAAGTACAATAATTACGGTGGTACCGTTGATCCCCCAGATACGTACAAAATAAAAAGGAAAGGAAAAGGGTAGAGAGACCTTCAGTTTCGGGAGCCCAGAGCTTAAGAGGGAAGGAAGAAAAGGGAAACTCCATTAAGCGGGGTTGCATCCCAATCTCTGAGGGTCTACTGCTGAAAGAAGTCGAAACAATAAAGAAAAGAAAGGACAAAGGTACGACGAGACACTGCAGCAGAGACAGCGTGAAGGTTGTTATAGTACACCCTCAAGAAGCTTAAATGGCTCTCAGAGAAATCAAGGTTTAGATTGGTTGCAAGGACAACGAAAAGACGTCACCCTGCAACCAATAGAACAGGCCTAAATCTTTTAGATTTAGGACCTAACCCGGAATATTATCCGGACAAACGAAGAACGAGTGGTCGATTATACCACGATGTCCAAATATCCATCTATAGCTGTAAGAGAAGAGAAACGGTACGGTACGGTAAATAAATGTACACTTGAAACATCCCAATATAACGATATATCGCTCTTTTAACAACGTCAGAAGTTTGTGACGGAAATGTTACCCATGCAATTAGTAGAACCCTATGGCGTCCTAATCCAGCCAATTTCTCCCGAAAGGAAGAAAAATAAGAACTCCGAACAAAAACGGAAACATAGATATGAAAATGGAACATTTAAATGTTACAGGGCTTTGTAATATATTGAAATATACATAAATGTTTTAAATGAAATCGTAGATAGCAATTTTCCAAGTATTATAAAAATTACTTAGTTCGGAACGTTTTGTCGGTGAAATATCAAAAGAATGTATTTACTTGTTTATACCTTTATTACTGAATGAACTACGGAAAAACGAAAAAAAATATGAATAAAATACGTGTGTATTCTTATTTAAAATCAACTTAGATGTTAAGACTAACATTATTTTAATTAATATGCATTGTTTCATTTTGTTATTAACAAAGTTTAATATAGATATTTATGTAAAATTTATTTTTAAACAGTAATTCTTCAAGAATCATTTTACTTATGATGTCCTACAGTTATGTTTATGTTCTACACGGGACGCATATGGACAGCGCACGGTGAGAGGCCGATTTTGTTCCACAATAGACCGCTGTAGTTGTCACAGTAACATCGTGAGTAATTATTGACACTACGATTGGCTGACTATGTTCCGCACTAACATAGTAAGCGCCTAGTAGAATTCACTACCACCTATACCATTATCGCTCCACTGCTAGATAGTTCGGACTATGACGTTAGCGCACCAAAATCTTGTCTTAAGAGTAAGCAGAGGGATCGTGTTCCCACCTTTAGATACCGCGCGACAATCGTCCGCGTACAGCATAGACGTATGTGACTTTCGATTCTTACTATAATTTCAATAACTAAAATGATAGACCGATTCTCGAACATTGTTGTATTCGTGCAAGTACTTGAACCCACTCGCTCCGCTTATGAAAATCCAGTAAGAGAGGGGCAAAAATCAGCTACAGTGAACCGCTTGTTTATTGTTTGTGACGTCGCGCGTTCATTTCATCAACTACGTTGAATGATTATAACGATCCAACAGTAACGAGTAGAGGGATTATTCGAATACGGTATCGAGTTGTTATTGTCGAACGCTAACTTGCAATAGAGTTTGGAGAAGTCACGTGTTTGCCCCGAATTCGGGACAAAATCCCGCTGCTAGCTTCAGTATGAACATAAATTTTTGTTATTTATGATCAAATAAAATATGCCTTGTATGCTGCAACCAATATTACATCAAAAGATAACCAAATGTACATATACATACAGTGTGAGTCGAACTTTTTTCTACGACCGAATGGAAACTGTCGATTTCCAATCTATGTTTGTTAGGAGGAAAGTGTCAAATTTCAGTGGAGTAAAATTAAACGAAATGCTAGTTTCTGATTGGTGATTTTTAGTTTTCCATATTGCATCATGGAAAAGGGGCCATTTCCACTCTAGGGTGCCAAGTTGTCGTTTGTTCAATTTATATTATACAAAGATAAAACAATAACAATTAGATTAATAAATAAATTTAATTATTCGTGTACTAATTTAAAATGTGAATTATAAGTCTTTTAACATTTAATTTAATTTCTAATTAACTATTAACTTACGTTTTTGCTAGTTTATACTTTAAAAAGCGCTTGTAGGCTTTTTCATACTTTTGTTTAGATTTTTTAACTTGCCCGACCGGAGGGTAGGAAAGTTATTAGTTTCGGACCAAAATTTCGAATTCGAGATTTCACCAGATCTTTACGTTTTGAGGTTCCCTGAACACGTTTTTGAAGTTTTTAGCTTGATGTGTGTGTGTGTGTGTGTGTGTGTGTGCGCGTGCGTGCGTGCGTGCGCGCGCGTGCTTGTGTGTGTGTGTGTGTGTGTGTGTGTGTGTGCGTGCGTGCGGGCGTGCGTGCGTGCGCGCGCCTGTCGGTTCTCCAACGATTACTCAAAAACGGTTTAACCGATCGAGTTCAAATTTGGCCGGCAGAAACTATTTGGTGGCCGCTCGAGTTGATTAGTTTTTGTATCTCCAATAGAAAAAATAGTATACAAAACTCGTGCTACGGTACTCGTTTTTTTAAAAACTCGGACTCGTGTCGTTCATAGATTCGGCCCCTTTCAAATTTTTAAACTTGGACTCTTGCATTAATTGTCGACTTCTGATATTTGTCTTTAACACGATGTCGTTGGCAGTGTCTATAATTTCCGGTGGTGTTCTTGGTTCTTCAATCTCATCATTTATATTTTGATAAACAACGATTTTAATATTTGTTTAATGTTGTTGAAATTAAAAACAGTTGACAATCAATCATTATGGAGACAATAGGTGTAAAATGGTAGACAACTTGACTCTGTTAAAATTCCTAATTTTCTGTCAACATTATTTTAATTAAATGTGTAGCCAGTATTCCCACCAGTGCCACCAGAATAGTTGGACCGCCCGCCAAGAGAGCGCGCCACTCGTTATAAGTTCCTCCAAGTACTACCAACAACGGGCTATAATTAACCGCTCAGGATCCACCAAAAGGCAATCTGAGAATCCGCTCACAGATTGCGCTCCCTGGTGGACCTTTCTTGCTAGTTCTCAAGTAATTCAAAGCGCTCCCTAGTGGACCGACTGAATCTCATCAGTGTTAGTATTGTTTTAGTAAATTGTGTTTTCTACCCCATTCGTAACTAATAAACCTTTCAAAACCAACCAGATTTTTGTACCCTCCGAAAGAAGGTTACAAATGAATGTTCGTATTAATTTTCTAAGATAACTTGATTTGAAATTTTTAATGTAAATATCGGAATCATAGGGTGCAAATTTATTTGAAAATATTGAATTAATAATGTAATATACAAGTAGTTAAGGAATTTGTGCAATAAATTTTTAATTAATTTGCATTTCTGTAAAATAATGAAAAAAAAAAACTAACCAAACAATATATGAATTGAAATAAATGAAACGATGATGATGGTGACAATAACGGTGATGATTTCGATAATGAGATAATGGTCAGATAATGCAGGTGGTAACAATGATGCGCTGAAAAATCAAAGAAGACACAAAATTAATTATAATAACCAAATAAAATAAAATATAAATAATAAAAGTAATAGTAGAATATTTACCAAAAAAGAATATTCAACAACGGATGGTAGTGACGATAGTGACAATATGAGAGTGGTGCGCCGCAATGTAAAAAAAAGAAACAGTAAAAATAATTGTAATAATAACAATAATAATAATAAAGTTACCTTAGATTTTTAAATGAAGCGTAATCTGCCTTCCATATGAGCCCCGTTGTGGCCACCCTAAAATTGAAAAAAAAAATTATCAATTTTTGCACAAACGGACTGCAGGCCTATTCACATCTGCGTTTTTGAATCTGCCACCACGACCACGGCCACCTCGGCAACAGATTGCACTTCTATCACTGCTGGTAGTAGCAGAGGCCTTGGTGCCGCTGCTACTACCAGCACTATCTTCAGTGGACATTTTTTGGAGTTCTTCAGCTACTGGAAAGGAAATAAATAATTGATAACAATTTGAAAAATAATAATACATGATAACTTACGTTTAACTTCCATGCTCTCGCGGCTGTTGCCCATATTAAAAGAGAGTGATACAGGCGATTGTTTCTAGCATTATCAGACATTTCAAGTAGGGAAGGGGTAGATGAAATTTATTATGCTGTCGATTTCAGATTTTACGGAATTTTTTTGGATTAGCATTATAATCACTCGTGAAATAATTGAGAATGGCGATCATTTATGACAGATGTGTGGCCATAAGATGCCAGAATTTAGTTAGCTACGAGCTTTTGCAGAGTTGTACTATGCCGTATGACAACATACAGTGTGAACAAAAAGTAACGCATAAAATTAATAATTCCAACGCCGAGACCTTTTATTTTTCTATTATTTATTTATGGGCTAGGAATGATCAATGGAAAGTTACCTTTTGATAAATAAAAAGCATGAATATTAGTCGTAAAGGGCCGTTTACACGCTCAAACCATTTGCGCAAATTGGTTTGAACAAGCTAGTTTGCACAAATAAATCGTTACGTGTAAACGTTGTTTGAGTAATGTTTGAGTTAAATTTGCGCAAATTGGTTTGAACAAGCCAGTTTGCACAAATAAATCGTTACGTGTAAACGTTGTTTGAATGTTTGCGCAAACAAAATAAATTGGTTTGAGTAAAATCTGTCCCGGACAGAAAATCGGTTTGATGTTGGTGTATTGGTTTGAATGTTTGAACGATGTTCAAACCTCTGTTCCAATCTCGGGCATGCGCATAGACGAAAATCTGCGACCACCTGTCTCGTCAACCGTCAGTTGATAGTTGAGAACGAACGAGTAAACAAGTGGTAACAATGTCGAAAGAAAAGAAAATTCTTAGTAAATTTATCGAACTATATAGATCTTTTCCCTGTCTCTGGAAAATTAAAAGTAGAGAATATAGGGGTAATTGCCCGTCTCATAACGGTGTCTTCTCTTGAAATGATGGGTGTAATTAAATTCAATAAATGTCGATATGTAGCCTCGTCCATACTCTAATAATTGCGAAAATTGTCAGGCTCACTTCGTAATTCATCAATTAAATTTGTGTGAGAAAACAAATCTTTTTTTAATAGCCAAGATTTACACCATTTCTTCTTAGCTTTCGATTTCGTCATTTTTTTAATTAGGCATACCGCAGCCGTAGCAAGCATTAATTCTTCCTCCGAATCTGACATAGTTGACACTTTTTTATAATTTGCAATTTCTAGAGTTCTCCACGCCACAAACGCTCAAACTAAACTGAACGGTTGAACGTGTGAACAGTGTTGCCAACCTGTTACGAGCGTTGCCCCCCAGCCAGTTATAAATCCTCTAAATTTAGGGGGAAAGCTCCAAAGTTGGCAACACTGCGTGTGACGACAACATTTATTTAAGTTGAATTTGTGCAAACGGTTTGAGTGTGTAAATGGAATTTGAATGGCAATATTTGTTTGAATTAAATTTGTGCAAAAGGTTTGAACAAATCTGTTTGCGCAAATGGTTTGAGCGTGTAAACGGACCCTTACTTTTTTTGCATCCTATATAACAAACCTAATGTGTACTTACCAGCAATTCTGATAATAATATCTTACCTTGTCAATTAGTAACAATTGTCAATTAGTACCAAAACAGGTGGTATTTATCATTATTCCATTACATCAATAATTCTATTTGCAATAAACTGAAATAAGACAAAAATCAATGTTCGATATTGAGTTAACAAAAACAAATGATATAAAAGGATGGGGATAATTATAATAGGCCGGTGTTTTTTTTTTTTTTTTGATTTTCGAGAGAAGGGGAAATCTTTTATAGACCCCAATCGACCCAATGTCGTTTGGGAGTGTGGACTCTCCCTGGACCATCCAGGGCCTACCCACTAAAACCCCTCTTCGTATCCTCTCCCTGCCCTGGGATCTCCATTCCAAGTACTTCAGGGCAGGTATGGGCAGCTTCTTTTGTGTATGATCTTCTGTCACATTCCTATTATTCTCAAAATTTTTGATTCTTTCATATTGTATATTCAGTTTTACAGTACCGTTGAAACTTGTTCAACATTCATATTGGCTCATTATATAACTGTGTACCTTTATTTGTGTTATTACTATTATTATTAGTTATTTATCTTTTTATTGCAAATTATTGATCAATATTGTTTCCTTATTGATTATTTGGAAATTCAGTTACTCAGATATCTAGCATTTTTATTTGAAATTGTTTTGTCGACATAGAATAGCATAGATATCAGGCCTAGGCCACAAATTTGATTTGTGTGGTTTATAAATTGAGTTACTCAGATATCTAGCATTTTTATTTGAAATTGTTTTGTTGACATAGCATAGATATCAGGCCTAGGCCACAAATTTGATTTTTGTGGTTTATAAATTGAGTTACTCAGATATCTAACATTTTTATTTGAAATTGTTTTGTCGACATAGCATAAATATCAAGCCTAGGCCACAAATTTGATTTGTATCGTTTCTTTATTTACCATAATTAAACTAACTCATGTCCCGTAATTTCATACTACGATTATGCCTGCTCTCGACGAGTTCAGGCACAAAATGGTTATTGTAGAATTGCTGTAATTTTGGGATCATTTTCTTAAGAAATTCATTATCTACCTCAATTGTTTCAATGTGAATTCGCTTAGGAGTCCACACTACAAAATCACAAAATTGTCGCTTCGTTATAAATAATTGACCCTGAATCTGGTAAAAGTAATTGTGATTTTTTTTTTAATCGCAAACTATTACCTTCTAATTTACAATAAAATGTTTTAATATGATTGGGTGCCTCTATAGGTTTTAATTGCCTGGCGGAATACGGACATTTAATTTCTATTATTTTATCATTACCAACCAAACCATCTGGTGAGGCGGCAAGAAAACCTAGGTCTTTTACGGTGCACACAAAATGTCCACACCGCACAACCGTATTTCCGGTCAACGTAGAGTATTCGTCTCTGGCAACATCTTCGTACATTTTGCCATAATCAGGACTGATTCCTGTAGGATTAGTGTATAGAATATTGTGCACTAAATTCCCAAAATTCTTTGTTCGTTTGCAGATTTTACCGAACTTAGAGGATGTTAGACGGCATTTTCTTTCGTCGAACCAGGCCTCAGAGTCACTTTGCTTTACTGTCTTTATTTGAATTTCGTTTTGCTTATCTGCCGAAACATTTAATAATTTGATTTGCTGTTTGATTAGCGCATCGATTTGAATTTGCGGCAAAACAAGGATAAAGATTACAGGATAATCCGTAATCTTTATCCTTGTTTGTATTGCTCTTATTTTTTTGCTCAAATGGTGGTAAAATTCTTCCTAAACGATTTCTATTTTTATTTGTTCGATTGTTTACCAATCGTTTCAATCGTTGATTGGGTACTTTGCGGTTACTTTTGATCAACCATTCGGGACCATATTGATTAGATAACGCAGCTCCTTGGCATCTAATATTGAAACCATTTCTTCTACCAAAGAAGCTCGCTTTTCCACCATTAAATTTTGCAACTTGGTGCATAAAAAATTCAGCTCCATTGCTAGTAGCGTTTTCGATTAGACTGTCACTTTTGGCAGTAACCGCGCCAATTGTTTGCAATAAACGCACCTTTGTCTGTATAGGACAGTTCTGATATTGTGCGATTATCTCTTTGGTGCCCACTTTTAAACAATAGAACGATTTGCATTGGGAATGGTCTCCAAAAACGTGATTAACAATATTTGAAATATCGTCTTTCAATTCCACAGGAGACGCATTTTCTTGCTTCGCATGCCACGATATTACTTTTCTTATATTTTTCGAAATGCTACATATTCGAGAATTTGTTAGTAAAATTCTATTAGCGTTAGATTCCTTGGCAAGATTAAATAAGTGTTTCGTAACATTCTTTGTTACGTGATTTGCACATTCTATTTTTTTAATAGATCGCGAATATGGAACTGTTTCTAAAATCCTGCTATGCACGCTAGAATCTCCATCACCAACAAAAGTGGTATAGCGCAACTTGTGCATGGCTTCACTGCAAGAAAATCCCTCCTGCAAAATATCAGCTTCCATTGCTGACGATGAGCCTTCCCAGTTTTTAAAACAAACATGATTGGGTGTGGCGATCTCTTTACGACTTGCCATTACACATACAGAGCAATATTTATCCCTAACACTCATAAATAAAATCTTTTTCGTATACGCCCCTATTATTACGGCTACTCCTGACTTTGCTGTGTAGCGGTGACTGTAGGACCAATGGCTCCAACCACCATCAACAATAACGGACATGTTTCCAATATCCCCTGTCATTTTATTTGTATTTTGGGCATTCGCATATTCTAACTTGCCGGCTTCTTCAACTGAGTGCGTCAAAGCGTCATTCCACGACTCATTGACTTTTTGCTGATAATTTAAAAATGTTTTTATACAAGAGCCGGGGATGTCAAGAGTAGCCAATATTTCTTCTAATATTGAAAAGCCTTTTCCATTAGAAATTACAGCAGAAGTGGCCAAATAGTTGATATTTCCACTATTAGAGCCACTCCTGTTTGGATTCGTTTTGGTGATGAAACTTTGAATATCCACCACACGTCGACCGGTAATTTTCTCGATTGAAGAATCGTACTCTCCGGCAAGTCTTTTCTTCTCAACCTCTAATGTTGGTTGATCCTGCATTGGCTCTACAAAGTTGTCACCGCCTGAAGCTGCCCTTGATAGTCCTACCAAGTTACTATAATTGTAATAAAATATTCGATATTACTTTATGCTTCGGCTGAGCAAAAAGATGTTGTGTTCACTGGCAATCTTTTGCGATGTGGAACTTTATTCATCACATTTAGGAACACTGGAAAAAATTATTGATTTAGAAGCCATTTTCATTTAAAAATTTTAACTATAGTATTTCTATTGATTTTAATCGTTCTCCAAATACAGATAATTAAGAATTTCTATTGTACGTTGTTCTAATCAGTGGCGGGCTGGCAAACTTTTTCGGCCCGGGCAATTACTACACAAACCGGCCAGCGGTAAAAATTATACTCAAAATAAATGAAGATAACAATCAGGGTAATAAATAACGCATTATTAATAAATAACGCATTATTCGTTATCAAGGCACAAACGAAATAAAAAGAGTTTTTTTAAAATTTGTTAGCAACCGGCCCACTGGGCACTTGCCTGACGGCCCAGTCCGCCATTGGTTCTAATTGTTCTGTATTTCAAGAATTAATTAAAAACAAACAAAATGGAAAAAATTGTTCTGACATTAGAGTTACATAAAAAATTACTTTTTTCAATAGTGGTGAAAAGTTGTGCTTGAGGTATACCGTAAATGGAAACACCAGTGTTTATAGAATAAAGTAATGTAAAGAAATACTTACCATTTTTTCCGGAAATTTATACCCCGCTTAGATTTTTTCTCAAAAATTTTTGGCATTTTTCAAATGACGAAAAAAACACAAACTTAAAAAATTCGATCGCAATTGTAAATTGCAGTCGATAAATGAATACAGAATCGGTTTGCTAATCTGTATATCTATCTATCTCAATTTTTACGAATGTTTCATATGCTAGAAAGAGATAGATTTATCACAGGAAGTGGGAGGAGTATAGTAACTCATTTTTTTATACCAGTTTAATTGTTTTCTGATATAACATTTAGATTTATAATATCAACAAATCAATTTGAGCTTCGGAATTTATCCACCCAAATGTTTTTTTATATTTGCAAGTCTCACCAAAAAATTCTTATTTTGGTACTCTCTGTAGCAGAGTTGGTTTGTTATAATCAAAAAAATTCTTACCAAAAAATTCTTATTTTGGTACTCTCTGTAGCAGAGTTGGTTTGTTATAATCGATAAAATATCATGAACCATTATTTGATTTTTTCTATTTCCTTTTTTGTTCTTGGTTTCTATAAATTTGAGAAAACGTGGTTTTTGAAATCGATTGTCAATTGCAATAATCTTTTACTCTCTTTCAAATGCCGACTTCGTTTTTTCTCGATGGGGTAGGATTACTTATCAGCTAGCAGCGGGATTTTGCCCCGAGTTTGGGGCAAACACGTGACTTCTCCAAACTCTATTGCAAGTTAGCGATCGACAATAACAACTCGATACCGTATTCGAATAACCCCTCTACTCGTTACTGTTGGATCGCTATAATCATTCAGTTTAGTTGATGAAATGAGCGGGCGACGTCACAAACAATAAACAAGTGGTTCACTGCAGCTGATTTTTGCCCCTCTCTTACTGGATTTTCATAAGCGGAGCGGGTGGGTTCAAGTACTTGCACGAACACAACAATGTTCGAGAATCGGTCTATCGTTTCAGTAATTGAAATTACAGTAAGAATCGAAAGTCACCTACGTCTATGATGTACGTTGACGATTGTTTCGTGGAATCTAAAGGCGGGAACACGATCCCTAAGCTTACTTATCAGTAAGCTTAGGATTCTGTAACTACCTTTAGTTCACGCCATGGACGTTCGTGACTTTCGAACCTTACTGTAATCGCAATGATAACTATATGGAATATAAATGAGACTATTAATGTTCTACAACGGTGAAATTTAAATATATATGTTAATTAATTAATTAATCATCAGAGATTAATGATAGTGATAAGCCGTGTATATCATATGAAAAGTTTGGTCAACGAGCTGGGATTAAACCAACGACTTTCGCTGTCTAGGCGACTGCTTTTTCCAACTAAGCTATCGTTGACACGACTAATCATATGTTTAATCACCCATTTGTGAGGGATTTTAAATCACAAATTCACAAATTTTGGATTTTTATATTAAATGGAACAAGTTCGCACTAAGGAGTATACTAAATGAGACTATTAATGTTCTACAACGGTGAAATTTAAATATATATGTTAATTAATTAATTAATCATCAGAGATTAATGATAGTGATAAGCCGTGTATATCATATGAAAAGTTTGGTCAACGAGCTGGGATTGAACCAACGACTTTCGCTGTCTGCGGTGCAAATCTCGTCTGCAGTGTCCTTTGCACTATTGCCCATTTTAAAGCAATGAAGCATAACATGCCGTAAATCCTTCTTTTGGTTCTCCATATTGAACGGGGCAGAAAAAATTTTAAAAGAGACTTTGTCACCAACGAAACGTACTTTGAAAGAGCGCTGGGACGACTGAAACCGATGCCATAAACGGCTAAGAGATAAGCCTGCATGTTTATATAAACATAGCCAGTCAGACTCATTCATAGCGTGGCGCGGAAAAAACTTATGGGACACCCTAATAGTTTTCGAGTTGGATTGGGTAATTACGACTTTATACGTATATTCGGTATGTTGCCTAATAAATTACATTATTATATTAATTTTTCCGAGAAAGTCATATTTTCCAACCAACAATGTTGTTCTCAAAAATAGTACAGAGAGACAGCGTCAAATTGGGTGGTACTAACATTTCAGCACACTAGTTTTTAATATAAACAATCGGAAATTATCACAATTGTGTATTTTCACAAATAAGGAAACAAATGTCGATATCGATATTTTATATCTTTGTCTGACGCATGTTAAAAATTGTAACATTAGTGGACCCACGGCGATTTGTTAATATTGAACAAAGATCGAGCGATTTACACAGAAGCGAGATAATTAAAAAATAATCTCGTAATTCAAATGATTGAAAGTGAATAGAGCGTAGACGTACACTCCAGTTATGATATCAATGTCAAGGATTTTTTCTTAGACAAAACACACCGAGTTATCGCAAACAATGTCTCCCCTTCGATTTAAAAGTAGTTCATTCGTTCATTCATAATCGATCTCGGAAAACAAATTTTTCTGTTTTTCCAGGATTTCACTAGGAAAAATGAAAAAAAAAACTGTTTTGCTCGAATGTTTTCAAGATGCTAATTTGTTTGGGATAGGTTTTCGATTGGCGGAGATTGCGAAATTTTTCGATTAAAGCGGCTTTTCACCAATTTCCCGAAAGAGCTACGAACTTCAAATTTTGGTAAAATGATCTCTAGGAACCCTCCGATAAATCCTCAAAATATTTTTTAAATTCCTTGTCAAATAATGGGTTTTCCATATAAACTGTATAGTTAACGATGAAATAACCAGTATTCAATATTGAATTTATAAAGAATTCCCCAGTGTTTATTATTTTTATTTTTTAAGTTGACTAATGAAATTTTAGCTTGCTTATACATAATGTAATATAAGATTATAAATACATAGTTGATTATGTACTTAGATATTGTTTGAAGATTTCAATTTATTTCATCTTTTTATTTCGCTTATTGAGCCTCTGAATGATAGATGGTGCGTAGAAATAATTTACAAAAACATGCACTTTTAATTGAGGACGCTACTATACTATTCAGTATAGCAATAATTGGCCGGCATTTTCAAAATACAACTTTAAAATGTCCTTTTTAGCAAAAATCTTGACGATGATGCCAAATAATTTGATCCTTATTAATGCTTAGTGCCCATTCTACGTCCTAAATTTGGTTTCAAGCGAATAGTACTGTAAATACGCGAATTCGTAATTTCGGCCTTTTTGCCAAACCTACTCGTTCAAAGTCAATCAAAAAAATCGAGAAGCTGTATAAAACCTATTTAGATGTGATATAAAAGCCAACGAATTTTCTATCGAGTAGTTTTTGAAATAAAAAATAAAAACCTGTAAAAACCATGTTTTTTTGAGGTTTTTCGCTTTTTTTCAAAAACTACTCGATAGATGTTTCGTTAATTTGGCATAAACGATGCTTAGGGTAGTACTAAACTATGGTAATTTTTTCAGAATTTTTGAACGAGTGTTTTTTATTTTCACCCAGTAGAGTTCAACTTTAAGGGGACAAGGTACATCTCAAGATTTTAACCGGCAAAAATGTGAGAAAATGTGAATCTCCAACTCGCGATTTCTCGCTCTTTCTTGGGACTACGACAACCGGAGACAGAGTTTTGAAAAGATCATTTCTTATAGCCCGGAACGGTTCTTTCCGTTTTTCAAATTGTTGATGCAAATTTGAATTACAGACGAAATTCTAACAACATGTTTTTTTCGTATCGTTGTACAATTTCTTGTATTTTCTTTTATGACTTGGCCAATTTTGATTATTTTGCGAAAATTCTTGTACCGTTAGAAAACAAATAAAAAGTTCTTTTCAAATATTCAAGAAATTTTCCGATTCCAAGGTTAGTTTTCCGGAAAATTAAGAAAACTTCTGTACGCGACAACAGGTTTTCTCCTACAATTTTTATCTTACAACATTGATCAACCCCTCATTCGAAAGCTGATACAAAGGCGGAGTGCAAGACAGAAGGTTTTTTGGGATTTTGAAAATTGCCTGAATTATCGCGGAAAAACCAACTGGTTAATAATTTATTAAAATTAACTATTTTGCTTTAAAATACACATAGTTAGATAGATAATTTTGTCCTCTTTCCGATTGGTGCATTATTTTTGCAAAATCTAGCGTCGTCATTTTACAGAGATTGCTGCCCGCGTCACACGTAAACAGTGCGGGTTTGTCTAATCGAAAGTTTGTGGAATCATCGATACTCAATCCAAAGCGAGACACACAATTCGATTTGACAAACACGCACTGTCTACCAGTATGGCGGGTTATCTTGCTTGATAATACACAAACAAAGAGACTGGATTTTCATTCCATTTTCTTCGAGAAATCAACACTTTTTACAAAAATAATAGGCCAATCGGAAACAGGGCAAAATTATCTACATAACCGTATGTATTTCAAAGCAAAATAATTAACTTTTATAAGTGAAAATAATAGCAGAAAAACCATTTGATTTTTCTGCGACCGTTCAGGCAATTTTCAAAATCTCAAAAAAGCCTTCTCTCTTGCACTCCGTCTTTGTATCAGCTTTCGAACGAGGGGTTGATCAATGCTGTAAGATAAAAACTGTCTCCGGTTGTCATAGTCCCAAGGACGAGCGAGAAATCGCGGGTTGGAAATTCACATTTTCTCACATTTTTACCGGTAAAAATCTTGAGATGTACCTTGTCCCCTTGAGCTTGTCTCCGGGATGGCTAAAGGAGTTGTAGTAGGCACGACAGCGGCGTGATCTCTATTCAGTGCACGGAATTTATCTGGATGTTTTGCTCTTATGTGATTTTTCATGGCAGAAGTACCTAGAAAAAATAAATTATAAGATTCCGTCAATAAAAAAAAAACCCTGCTATAAACTCTAAATGTTAAGGGCGAAGAATACATCTCGATTTTATGGGTGAAAATGTGAATTTGTAACCCGCAATTTCTCGCTCGTCCTTGGAGCTACGACAACCGGGCATCGATTTTTGAAAAGAGCACTTCCTGTAGCCTCTAACCGGTTTTCCCGTTTTTCAAAATGTTGATACAACTTCGAATTACAGACAAAACTCTAACAGCATGTTTTTTTTTGTATTATTGTATAATTTGTTATATTTTCACTCATAACTTGGTCAATATTGTATAATTTGCAATAATTCTTTCACTAGTATATAGCAATTTTCTCCAGAAAATCAACATCTTTTTAAAAAATAATGAACCAATCAGAAAGAGCACAAAATTATCTACGCAACCGTATGTATTTTAGAACAAAATAATTTTAATAAGTGGAAACAATGTTAGAAAATCAACTCGAATTTTTCGCGATAATTCCGAAAATTTTCAAATATTGAGAAAAACTTTTCCGACTCCCTTCCGCTTTTGTATCAGCTTTCGATTGACCAACGCTGTGAAATAAAAATTGTCGCCTGATTTTTATATCCTTCCAGAAACTTTCTTATTTTTCCGGAAAACTAACATTGTAATCGGAAAATTTATTGAATATTTTGAAAGCGCGTTCAATTTGCTATGTACTTAGCAAATTGAACTAGTGAAAGAATTATTGCAAAATATACAATATTGACCAAGTTATGAGGGAAAATATAACAAATTATACAATAATATGAAAAAAAACATACTATTAGATTTTCGTTTGTAATTCAAATTTGTATCAATATTTTGAAAAACAGGACGAATCGTTAGAGGCTACAAGAAGTGCTCTTTTCAAAAATCTATCTCTGGTTATCGTCGCGTCAACGACTAGCGAGAAATTGCAAGGTACAAATTTACATTTTCGCCCGTCAAATCGAGGAGGTGTACTCTTCGCCCTTAACGTGTCTTATGAATAATCAACAAACTACAATTAAAAAAAAAAATAAACCGACTTTAGTTGAGTTACTTAGAGAAAATTTCTGTTAGTGTACTTGCTGAGATGTTTTGTACAAACTCGACCTAACGAAGGTCCAAATCACAACATCTAATTGATTGATCAATCAATTTCATGAATAGCAATTATATACGAAAACAAGAGATAAGCTAATTTTGTTTTATACATACCTGCTTTTTTCCCTTCGCCGCCACGAGAAATTTTAGTACTGCACAGTAAACAACGGGTAAACTTATGATCATCATTGTTTATTTCAAAATATTCCCATACAGGCGATCTTTTCTTTACCGATGTCATCATAAAAGTACTTCAAATTTCAAATAACAAAAGCACGTGTTTTATTTTAATAACCTCAATCAATGTGTAACATTTAAATGTTCTATTTATATAGCTACGTTTCCGTTTTTATTCGGAGTTCTTATTTTTCTTCCTTTCGGGAGAAATTGGCTGGATTAGGACGCCATAGGGTTCTACTAATTGCATGGGCAACATTTCCGTCACAAACTTCTGACGTTGTTAAAAGAGCGATATATCGTTATATTGGGATGTTTCAAGTGTTCATTTATTTACCGTACCGTACCGTTTCTCTTCTCTTACAGCTATAGATGGATATTTGGACATCGTGGTATAATCGACCACTCGTTCTTCGTTTGTCCGGATAATATTCCGGGTTAGGTCCTAAATCTAAAAGATTTAGGCCTGTTCTATTGGTTGCAGGGTGACGTCTTTTCGTTGTCCTTGCAACCAATCTAAACCTTGATTTCTCTGAGAGCCATTTAAGCTTCTTGAGGGTGTACTATAACAACCTTCACGCTGTCTCTGCTGCAGTGTCTCGTCGTACCTTTGTCCTTTCTTTTCTTTATTGTTTCGACTTCTTTCAGCAGTAGACCTTCAGAGATTGGGATGCAACCCCGCTTAATGGAGTTTCCCTTTTCTTCCTTCCCTCTTAAGCTCTGGGCTCCCGAAACTGAAGGTCTCTCTACCCTTTTCCTTTCCTTTTTATTTTGTACGTATCTGGGGGATCAACGGTACCACCGTAATTATTGTACTTCGATTTCATTGGGGTCTACCTACTTTCAAATTCCTGTTTTCGATCATCCTTCACTTGTGAGGGGATGTTTTGTTATTTGAGGTTATAACGTTTTTTCTAAACATAATCTGATAATTGTCGGTATTACAGTACCCTGCCTTTTTCATTTCCGGTACTCGGTTAGCCAAAAGGGCGTTGATTATTGAGCTAATACTATTTTCGCCCTTAAGTACTGGTATTAACCGCGTTTATGAACACGGAGTACTCTTTGAGCTGTACGCAATCACGTTTTCAGCAACCACGTTTTCAGTACCCTAATATTGTAACTTGCACTTCCCGTTTAAGCGTTCAATTGGTTAGACGTTATTTTACATTTCGTTTTTCAATTTACTTATTGGCAATTTTCTGTACCATTTCGTTTTGAAATATCTTCAGTATCGTTAAATACCCCGGAGAAAGGTAATATTTTCTTTTCAAATTCAATCTTTGGTGTTCTAATTCAATTGTTTAAGGGTATATTTAGAGACCTGGTTTTGGCGTCACTCATTCTGTACGGGTTATCTCGCTCATCCTGTGGCGTAATTGGCTTCGTTCACGGTAAGGGGCGTCTCACTCATCCCATGTCGTTGTTGGCGTCGTCCATTGTACCGGGCGTCTCACTCATCCTGTGGCGCGGACTGCATCCATCATCGTACCGTGTCGCCGTAAACGATAAGTTTACTCTTTTATTTAATTTTCAATTTACGTACATTTGAACAGGGAGAGATCCCTTACGTCTTATGCGACTATTTATTGTTTTTCCTATATACGTTGCGCGTTCCTGAAATCATTATCTTTTCCGATCACATATTATGTATTATTTTTAACGTTCATATGATTATCAATCATATTTTCTTTTTAGTTTAACGTTAATTTTCCTTTTTATTTAAATTCTTGCAAATTCTTTGTAAAGATTGTTCAGTCACATATTCATTTATTTAAGGTATGCGACCTTGTATCGCCTATCTCCTGTGTGATTGATATCAGAGTATATTTTGTTAAATTTTTAAATAATTTCCAGCAATTCATTATATTAGTTAACATTAGAACGAGTTCGAACTCATTAAACATTATACTTTTTAAACTAGACCACATCATTACCGGTGTGGTATATTTCAACTTAATTTGTTATTTTTTGTTCGTTTATCATTAAATTGTTTGATTTCAAAATTAATATTATTTACCGGAGTTCCATTCCACGATTGTGGGACTCCATTATTTCTATAAATCGTGGTGGTGCCCTGTGACAGCCATTAAAAAAAAGAACCTCCATAGTACCCATCCATCGCTCATGGGTACTGAGCAACGGGTGAACACAAAGTGCTATAAATGCAATAAGTCACTGAAACAATAGCTAACTTCGCTCATGAATAAAAAAGATCCGAAGCCGCCCTAGTCCACCACACGGTCGCCACCACTGGCGTTACAAGTTCGGTGGCCGGATACCCGGCTATAAGTTTGAGCGAATATCCGATATCTGGTATCCGGCTAAACAGCTATCCGTTTCATGTCTAGTCTGAACACCGGAAAATAAATTCAAAATTAAAGGTCACAATTAGAAAAAATTAATGATGATGCTTTTTCTTGCGATGACAACAGGTAGAGTCGTTGTGACCTCATCACAAATAGACAATTAAAAAATAAAAAGTTACGGGTATCGTTATTTTTCGAAATTTTGATAAATAAAAAAGTTATTTGCATTATGAGCTTCTGTTCTACACAGTGTATATGTAAACAAGCCAAAGAATGATAGCTAACTTCGTTTTTGTAATGTAAATTGAAACTTGGGACTTTTTAATATAATTTAATTGAAAAAAAGTTATAATAAATAATCAAAATGTTCACCACCTTCCTGTAAGCACATATGGATTCATTGGGGGGTTTCATTATCAATGTTTATCGACAGGTTGGTCAAATTTTTTGTCCTTACAAACAAATTAGTCACCACTAAGTTGTATATAAGCCTTTAGATAAGTAATTAAATCAAAATAATTAATTAATTAATTAAATCTAAATTTGATAAGAAATTTGTCGTTCACTTTTGAATCAGCATTTCCTAAAAAGATCCGTTCACAACTAATTATTCACAGTCGATTTTGACGTCAATTTTTTTTTATAAATAAAAGCACCTTATATAACCTTAAATAGTATATTTTTGAGCATATTGTGTTCCAATGAAGTTTGGTTTAGAAGACTTTTCCTCCAATGACTTTCATCACATTTTATTGACATTCTTTGTGTAATATAGTATCTTGTTCTTGTTTTTTTTTGGAATTTTCCCGCTTTCTTCTACTTTTAAACGATTAGGTGTATTTGCCATTCTAGCACCTTTTACTAGAGCATTTGGTTTACTATAGCTGTAATATTTCTATTTCTCTTTCTTAGGTCTACCATCTCATTTCGTGTCCATCGTTGCCGCTATTTTGGTTATTCTATATTGGATCTGGACCTCTCCTGTTCTATGACATGTTCATGCTCGATTAAACCATAGAGATAATAGGTAAGTGTTACTACTGTTAATTATCACGTATACTTTGTTTTTAAAATAGGAGTAATGATCAAAACCGGACTTACACAGAAAAATGTACTATGAAAAATCACTAAATCGTTTTGTTAAGAAATTGAAATATTAATATGTTTTTATTTTATATCTAACATATTTAGTTTCCTGATGAAAGTTATGTTTTTATAGTTTGGAAGTAAAGCATATTGTTTGTTTTTAAACTTAAGAGAGAGCACAGAAAAAGTTATATAAAAAAACAATAGATTGTCTTTGCATTAAATTTAAATATTGACGTGCCACTTTTTAGTTTATACCTAAAATTGAGTTTTATAATTAACGAGGTCTTTTACGGTGGTTATTATTTTATTAACAACAAAGAGTACAAATACGTTGTTGAATACCTCGATCCGGGAAATAACAAAGAGCAAATGGCAGATGGTTTCACTCAGTTCTTCTACAATCAACTGATAGAAAAATTGTTCTCTCTCAGTGGAGGTGAAATAAAAATACCCCAGCTTGATACACTTCAACACTTTATTACAATAAATTGTGCGTATAGTAATACTTTAACATCTTAATAGCTTTTAAGATTTCTTATGACTCTCTAAGAACGTCCGAAGCTAAGGCAGCGTTTACATTACTAGAGTAGTAGGACAGAACTCTTGCTTACTATTTCATTCCAAACCACTCTATCAAAGTCGGGATAGTATGTGTTTACACATAGCTAATAATTCACTAGTAGAGTAAAGTAATATATTGAATATTAAAATTACTACACATCTTTTCTTCAATTGGGGAATATATTTGAGAAATGCTCAATTTAATTAAAATTTTACTTTAAGAAAAGAAATTGGTGAAATATTTTCCTTTTAAATTTTCCTTTCCAAAAATGTCGACAAAATTATATGTCAACATTGCAATTTCTTAAAAGTGACAAATAAAGCAGACAACATTGCATGCATTTCGATTGTTTATTGACAATTTGAAGATCAGGAACATCTCTTACAACGACGAGAGTCTACTAACACACAGGTAAATAGCAAATTTATTAATTTTTACTGTTAATGTTTATCAATTCATTCATTAACATTTTCTATATACTATTTTACTAATAGTCAAAACAACAATAATTTATTGAAATCGAAGTTGTCATATTTTATTGCAAGTGTGATAAATTTAATTCAAATCTTATTTTGTGCGCTCATAGAAAAATATTGTATCTATATTAATACGCACAGACATTCGATTTTAATATTTATATCAACAATTAATTAATGATAAATTATACCAAAAACTATAAATTCATTATTTTTATTAAGTAAGTTCAGACAATAAGGAAGTGAGATAATTAACAATAAATGCTACAACTAATTGCCAATCAATACTTATTATTTTATTTATTTTTGCAAGACCGGTTTCGAGCCTAGCGGCTCATCTTCAGTTGCTTCTACAATAGTGATTAACATAATTAATATAATTAACAACAACAAACTTACATCAATAAGCTCATATGAAATGTTTATTACCTTGATCGATCATTACATCCAAAATCTTTTGATGGAATTGACTGTGTTGATGTTGTTATTGACCAATCGTCTTAATATTTTTGATGGTCTTGTTATTATTATCTCATTTGAGCTTATTGACGTAAGTTTGTTGTTGTTCTTTTGTTAATTATATTAATTATGTTAATCACTATTGTAGAAGCAACTGAAGATGAGCCGCTAGGCTCGAGACCGGTCTTGCAAAAATAAATAAAATAATAAGGATTGATTGGCAATTAGTTGTTGCATTTATTGTTAATCATTATTTTTAGTTTATTAACAACAAATTATTCATTACACTACATTAAATTTTCATTTCTTATTCATTAATTGTGCAACTGACACAATGATTAAATATTGGATATTTTGGTGGTTCAGTTTTTTTTGTATCACTAGTGTCTGATGCTGAAGAGATATTAGAGGTATTAGGAAGATCGGTAATTTCATTAGATATTTAGATATGGATAACAAAACAAGTTTAGGTTAACCAATATGTATTTTCAAAGTATTAGAGAGTTTGCAGGAACTGAACGATACGACTATATGATTTATACTCTATAAAACCGCACGGTAGAAAAATCACTTTACGGATCGAATATGCTCACATTATAATGACGTACGATATACTGACAATTGTAATAAAGTTAAATGCTAGGAGTATCACTAGATTTTGTATTTGAAAAATAATTTTTAATAACAAATTGTTCAGACATTGATAGTTACATTTTATACTATTCCCACTATTATAAACTATTATTTTATGTGATTGTTTAAGGTATGTAAGTAATTGCAAGTAAGTAATATGTACAATAATTATTATTTTTTAAAATAAACTTCTTTTTTAATTAGAAATATGCTCCAAGAATTTTTATCACTTGATGATATGCAAGTTATCAAAGATTATTTGGTGCATGAAGCGCTACAGAATGAATTACGAGACAAAGTTTATATAATTGTTTTTAATTCAATATTAATGGTATTGCCGACGAAAATTTTAGATATATGTTTCGCTTTGAAAAACAAGACATTTTTATTCTCCATTTGACTTTACAAATGCCTAATTTGAAACAAATGACCAACCTATTATTGGAGGTCTGTTCGAATTATTATACATTTCCTAAGTGATTACCTAATTAACACCATTAATTATTAGACATTGAAGGGCTATGTTTGTTGTTAAGACGTTTTGTCTATCCCAACAGACTTAAAGAACTTAAGAATGATTTTAGTTTACAGTATTCTTCAATAAGTAAATTGTTAAAAGTTATTTGTAATTTTGTATATAATAAGTGGATCCCGTTGTTGTCACGTTTTGACAACAATAAATGGTTCAGCAATGAGTATTTACAAATTACGAAAAAGGTGCTCCTTCAAGAAATTGTGTTGGTTTCATAGAGGGGACGGCCTGCTACATTTGTCGGCCGCAACGACTACAAAAGCACTTATATAGTGGACATAAACGAGTTCACTGCGTAAAACTTTAATCGATTGTCTTGCGTAATGGAATAAATGTTTATTTAAGTCCACCATATCCTGGGGCACGATATGATGCATTTATTTTAAAAGATACATTAATTTTGGATCAATTGAAGTAATTGTCGTCACAAATCTGTTTATATGGGGATTAAGGCTATTCTTTGAAACCACAGCTCAGACGATCCTATATTTTGTAAGGCATATTCGTAAATTTAAATTTATTATTTTACCAAATGTTTATATACAATTATTCCAAATAACAGCTACGATTGTAATTTTTTGCTTATAATACTATTACAAAACAAACAACACAAAGTCACAACTACAACCTGAATGTCCATTACCATGAACTTTCAATAAACTATCAACAGCTGATCGACATCAGCCATATTGATTAAAGATGTATGGGAAAGTCACGTGGTTTATATTATGAATTGTCCATTTGTTCCATTATTTTGAAAAATAGTGTAAGAAATTGCTTTACACGGTACGAAAGTCAAAGCTTATAATACATATCGACATATTATAACGTATCGTTGAGTTTCCGCAAGCTCTATTACTGTCCCAAAGTACGTTATCTGACTTGCATTTTTAACTATGTTTACTGTAATGTCCCACATAAATTTATTAATGAACAAACTCTTTTACAATTATGGTAAACATGGGTAAACATTATGAAAAATAAGCAAGAAAAGTATTCTAAAACACAAACATACCAACATATCAGCAAATAAAAAAACAGACTTTCAGTCTTTCTTGAGTAACAGAAGTTATATAAACCAAGAAATCATTCTGAAACAAAAAAGGAACTCATAATAAATTTTCCAAATAAATAATAAAACATTTTCTCAGTCTTTATTTGTCTCTTTACTATTGAATTTAGCAGGACCACCTTTACACAACGCCATGTTGCATTTTGAACACAAGAGGTCATTCCTTTTTTCTTTTGCTTTTGTGCTGCAATGGATACGTCTTCTTCTTTTCTCAATTTTTGTCCGTAAATGTGCTCCCTTCAACATCGTAGTCTTACAGTAATTTTCATTTTAGTAATTTTTCTTGGATTGTCAATTTTTCGTGTATATCCTTTATACGGTGGTATCCTGGTCGTTTTTTCTTTTTTTTGAAGAAAATTTGCTAGTACGGTCATTTACTAAATTATTCCTTTATATATTATGTATTGTGTATTATGTATTGACTATGCAATAATCCAAAATATAATACAAAATTTTCATCCACCTTCTTTTAGATTTCTGCGCTACACTATATGCTGCGAGTAAATTGTTTTACGATCAGCGCCACCCATATATCCAGTATAATCTGCCATAGATTTAGGACACATTACTTCTTTTTGTCCGGTTTTGACTGTTCTTGAGGCTTTTATTGTTTCAGCTGAATTATGCATCGTTCTAACGCCACAAACGGGCGTCTTTCCATTGCGAAATAGTAAGATCTCTCTCCTGAATTGTAGTCTGCTAAAAGCTTCAATTTCATGGCTTCAAAAAGAAACTTTCTACTGGGTCTGATTGTTTCACACTTAAAAAGTCATTTTAGCAGAAGCAGTGAGGTAAAAAAGTCGTCAAAAAGTCAATAATAGAAATCCTCTAGAGCTGTACTGACAAGGAAACATTCCCAGGTGTCCCCCTCCGATTTTAATTTAATTTAGATATGTTACTCTCCATCGAATTCTAAGAGATGCATGTTTTTTTTTATCGGCGGAAAAACATATCTAGGGGGTGAAATCGCCACTCAAAGTTTAGACTCAAACGAGGTACATTTTAAGTTTCGCATACTTCTGGTTAAAATATTCAAACGGGACAAACGGCATTATTCTCAGGATGAAAAATAATGTAGAAGCATATTGTTTGCATATAGAAATGTTAATTAGGGTATAAGTTATAAGAGTTGAAAGTAACAAAATTGCTATAAGTCAATAACTAGTCATCGGATTTTGACGAAACTAATGTTATTCGATTGAAGACAAAAAAGAAAGAGAAACCTATTTTTGGATTTTTTCCAAATATTACGTTTAGGGGGTAACCACCCGTCAAGCATATCTATATGCATCAGAAAAAAATCACTGTTCTTATCATTTTTATGTTTTAATTCCTAAAAAGTGCTTTTTACCAATTTTCAGTAGTTGGGGCACAAAATAATATTATTTTCTTCTTTGTTGCTTACGCTTTTAATTTTCATGCTGAACGTTATTTTTTATACGAGTATAGATACTACAATAATTATTATTGCATTATAATTTTCGAATATATTTTTTCTAGAATTAGTCTGAAACTGTAACCTTCTGACGGAGGGTACAATTTGAGAGTTGTAGTTTTCGTGGGTTTTTAATTTACGATTACCAATTAATGAAACTTTGTATTGAAACTACAATTAATGATTAAAATAAATTACAATATTACACTTGAAGACACTCGGTTGGTCCACTAGGGAGCGCACTTGAAAATAGAGACCAACAAGATGGTCCACCAGGGAGCACAATCTATGAGCGTATCCTCAGATGCTTTTTGGTGGATTCTGAGTCCGCTGTTAGTAGTACTTTGAGGGACTGATAATGAGTGACGCGCTCTCTTAGGGGATAGTCCAACTATACTGGTGGTACTGGTGGGAATACTGGCTACAAAACTTATTTGTTTTCATTATCAATGTTCAATTATTTATATTTTTAATGTCAATTCACCTCTTATAGAGTTTTTCCATAAAAGTCGTGAAAGTCATATTTTTCAACAATAATTGATTTCGTGAAAGTACAATGGCTAGTATTGGTTTTATAAAAATTTAGCAAATTTCAACCCTTATGTCTGTTGTACTATTTATTTATTTATTTATTTATTTATTTATTTATTATAATTCCAAGGGCATTTTGCGCCACATTTTTCTCAATAACAAAATAATGTCATCTCCTAATATAATATAAAATTTGACTAATATCAGTGTATTTATTTCGCATCGTATAAGTTATTTGCTTATTGCAAGGTAATTTAATTAAACCTTATTAACATTTAAAATATGAATAATTGAATGTTGATAGAGGAAATAAATAAGTTTTAGAACAGATATAGAAAAAATATATCGCTAAATAATAATTATTGTAGTATCTATACTCGTATAAAAAATAACGTTCAGCATTAAAATTAAAAGTGTAGGCAACAAAGCAGAAAATAATATTATTCTGTGCCCCAACTACTGAAAATTAATAAAAAGCACTATTTATGAATTGAAACATAAAAATGATAAGAACAGTGATTTTTTTTCTGATGCGTATAGGTATGCTTGACGGGTGGTTACCCCCTAAACGTAATATTTCGAAAAAATCCAAAAACAGGTTTCTTCTACTTTTTCGTCTTCTATCGAATGACTTTAGTTTCGTCAAAATTCGATGAATAGTTATTGACTTATAGCAACTTTGTTACTTTCAACCCTTATAACTTATACCCTAATTAACATTTCTATATGCAAACAATGGACTTCTACATTATTTTTCATCCTAAGAATAATACCGTTTCTCCCGTTTGAATATTTTAACCGGAAGTATGAGAAAATTTAAAATGTACCCCGTTTGAGCCTAAACTTTGAGTGGAGATTTCACCCCCTAGATATATTTTTCCGCCGATAAAAAAACATGCATCTCTTAGAATTCGATGGAGAATAACATCCAAATTTCATTTAAGTCGGAGGGGGACACCTGGGAGTGTTTCCTTGTGAGTTTACAAACAACATATTTTCCCAAATTTAGGTCTGAAGGCCGTTTTTCATTTTTTTTCAGCGTAAATTTCGATTGCAACCATATAGCCAGTGACAGCACAACACATAACACATCTCTTGAATAGACGCTTTATTGTTTTAGTGGCATATATTGCTTTCATCAACAGATATATAACGAGACGGAGAAAAGTAACCAAAGGGATTTCGAAAATGGCCAGGTTCTATTTGTGTTCCAAATGGTTGGTTATACTCACATTCGGTATCTGTAAACAATTTAAGATTTTTTTTCAGTAGCTTCCCAATTGAAGATTTGTTCAGTTTCTTCTTCTTCATTGTTTCCCTCCGATCCGTTAGATGTTATATTTTCTTTATGTTGGTTATTATGTGGTTTTTTATCTTTCTTCTTCGCATACATCAATTTCAATCTTAAATGATGCTTTTGGTTTACTGTTTGAATGACTGCTATTCCCAAAACTTTTTGAAGAGTCAATTTTTCGTTTACTTCGTAGCGGTCTGTCGTCAGTTAAGGGACAGTTTCTTTTAGAATTGCTTACAAATTCAAGTAATAAGTTGTCATCATATGTATAATGACAATTAGATAATGACAATTCCCATCATATGTATATAATGTTTTATTATTTTATTCTTTTGAATTTACAAGTTTTTCTATTTTAAGATTATTTTAAGTAATTGTGAAATTTGTTCTTCTATTTCTTTTTTCAATTGTACATCTATATGGTCTTTTACTACAATTTTTAGCTACTGTTAAGCCTAGTCTACATTGGTAGAGTAATAGGATAGTGTACTAGCCTACTATTTCGCTCCCCACCCCTCTACTCTACTGAAGTCGGGATAGTGAATGTCCACACACAGCTAGTACTATAGTCGAGAAAATGATACTGTCCGCAATACGAGAACAGACAGTCACTAAAAATCGCCAACTTACCAAACGTAAATTAACCAAACTTCAGGCGTTGTAGTGTGGAAGGGGAAGAGCTAGTGGAGTCTACTATTCCACATGTGATACCTACTCTACTATCCCCAAAACTATCTTTAGTACTCTAACGCTACTATCCCGACATGTCTACATTGGTAGAGTAACGGGATAGTAGCCACTATCCCCTCTACTAGCCTACTAACTCTACCAATGTAGACTAGGCTTTAGATCTATTTTGGCTTCATAATCTTTTACAGTACAGTATCATACTTATCTTTTGCAAATATGTTTTTATGTTTATCTATTAGATTCATTATTACTTTTTTTTCATAACCTTTTAATTGATTTGTTGAAATATTGAAGGAATTCACTTCAATATCTTCATTAAAATTTCTTTGAAACCCATTTATTATTTCATGAGATTCGGAATCTTTTTGTTTTATCTCTAATTTTTCATTTTGTATCAATTTAAATTTCTTTATACAATCTAATCCCATTAGAAAGTCATGTTTAAAATTCTCATTATTATTATTTTTTATTTTTATTTTTATTAACCCATCTGTTTTATAAACACCATTAATTGTTCTTAAATTTGTTTCTTTTTTATCATTATCTTTAGATTTTGAATTTCTCAATTTTGAATTTATTAATCTAACATTTGAACCTGGATCATCAATAGCAGATATTTTTAAAATGTTATTTAATTTAATTCGAAGTTCAATTAATGGTGGCACTAGAAGTTTTTTGGATCTTCATCACTTAAAGTTAAATTATTCACCTGCTTGACCTTATTATCTCAATTTTCTTGATCTTTGAACCTGCATTTAGCCTCAGAGTGAAAACGCGTTTCTTTTTATTTTTTCTTACATAGGTAATAAGGTCAAGCAAGTAAATAATTCAACTTTAGATGTAAAACTAAGTGATGAAGATCCAAAAAACTAAAAGTGCCATCATTAATTGAATTTCAAATTAAATTAAATAGTATTTTAAAAATACCTGCTATTCATGATCCAAAAAAATTGTGAATTCAAAAGAATAAAATAATAAAACATTATATGTATAATGACAATTAGATATTTAGATTAATTTGTTGGAACTCCATTAAGGTTGTGTGTTAATTGTTAAATGCAAATAATATATTCTTCCTTAAATTCAAATTTTTATTATATTTACACCTGACCGGTTTCGACCTAAATGGCCATCATCAGTGGTTTACTGTAAGATGAGTTACATAGATACACATTTTGTACATATTACAAACAAACTTACGTCAATTTTGTGAAACGAAATACAATATACAAATTTTTTATCGATGTTAAAATCCAAATTTTTTAGTTAATCGAATCGAATTATTAAAACAATAAAGTTTGCGAACTCTCGGGAATTTTATCATCAAAAATTACTGTAAATGATGAATTTTTAATTAAAGTTTAATTTAATGAGAATTTACTATTATTTACCTAAATTATTTAAGCGTGTTATCGAATATACAATTTTTAATTTTAATTTTAGAAATTAATTATTAATGACACTAGTTTTATATCAAATACACGTTTTTCTAATAATAATAGGGTTATACCCGTTTTTCTTTTTATCTTTTGTTGAATTTTGCGATGTTAAATGAGGCATGTGTCTAGTATTGGCGGGTATTTTAATTGTACTTGGTCATTCAGAATCGTGATGTTTTTCTTTTTGTGTTTTTTAATTTCTAAATTTTCCAATAATTCTAGTCTATGTCCTTTTTTTTTCTTGATGAATTAGTTTTATATTATTTTTCACTTTACTAATATGTCCAGTATCCATAATATGTTGATAAAATGTAGAATTTTCTCTTGTTTTATGTTCTCTTATGCGATCTTTCAATTTTCTTCCGGTCTGTCCTATGTGTGTTGCTTCACAACTATCGCATTTTATAGAATATACTCCATTCTTATCCATATAATCTGTTTCTATTTCATTTGTTCTTAAATACTTCCCGATTGTGTTTTGTTGTTTAAATGCTGGTTTTATGCCATGTTTTATGAAGAATTTGTCCAGATTTGTCATTATATCATTATATTCGAATGTTTTGTATTTATAATTTTTTGTGTTGTCCTCTCTGTAGTATAAA
Source organism: Mylabris phalerata (assembly GCA_020740385.1). Taxonomy (NCBI): domain Eukaryota; kingdom Metazoa; phylum Arthropoda; class Insecta; order Coleoptera; family Meloidae; genus Mylabris; species Mylabris phalerata. The sequence continues at coordinate 2,215,463 of JAJEOX010000217.1, forward strand.
GGGTCGAGTTTCTTTCTAATTCTTTTTGCGATATTATGTATGGTTTTTATTGGAAAATTATTTATTTTGGCTATTTGTTCTATTATATCTTTTTCTTCTCTGAAGTGTTCTTCTGTCATTGGTATAGTGTATAATCTTCTGATGTAATATTGAAAACTTGCATATTTATGTTAATGGTGGTGATAAGAATTGTAAGGTATGATACAACTGCTTGTAGTTGGTTTTCAATATATTTTATAATTTAGTTTGTTTTCTTCATAATTCTTATATATTGTTAAATCCATATAATTTAATTTGCCATGTTTCTCTATTTCTTTAGTAAATTTAATATTCTGATTTATGTTGTTGATGTATTCGAAATGTTCTAGTTCTTCATGATCACCTTTCCAGATAATTATGATATCATCGACGTATCTTTTATAGTACATTATGTTATTTCTAAAAAGATTTATATCATTCATTATGTATTGTTTTTCGAAGTTATCCATGTATATGTCTGCGATTAAACTCGATGCTGCCATTCCCATTGGTATACCTTCATTTATTTTATATATATCACCATTAAATGTACAATAATTGTAGTTAATAATTATATCAATAAGTTTTTTTATGTGTTGAAGTTCGTCTTGATTTGTTATATGTTGTTCCATATAGTCATAGATTATTTTTATAACTTCTTTTACTGGGATTTTAGCATATAAGTTGATTATATCAAATGATACTAGTTTAATTTCATTCATATTGTAATTATGTTGTTGTAGTTCTTGACATAACATAGTTGAATTTTTAATTGTATATCCGGCGTTGAAGTTTAGTGATTTCATGATTAAATTAAATGTTTCAGCTAAATGTTTAGTAGGTGGCGTTGTATGTGATGTGATCGGTCTTATCGGTTTGTTTTCTTTATGCAATTTTATAGTTGCATATAGTTTCGGTATATTTGGATTCATTGGTATTAATCTATTTTAGGTATATTTATCTAATGTTGGTTTAGCTTGTTTAATAAATTCTTTTATATTCTTTAATATACCATTTAATGGGTTGGACTTGATTTTATGGTAATCGTTGTTATTCATAAATTGATATACTTTATCTATGTATACTTGTTTGTTCATAATAATTGTTCCTGCATTTTTATCAGCAAGTGTGTATATGCAGTTTTGTTCTTTTATTTTTTGTTTAATATTCTTTGCGATTCTGTTTATTTTTTTCCATGCAGCATTGTATTGTTGTTTCCATCGTATATTATTATTGAATTTTTCTTTGTTTTTAATAAAGTGTATACATTCTTTCCTTATTTCTTCTTCGTTCTGGTGTCCTTTTATTGCGCAGTCCATATCTATTGCCATCTTATGTATTGGGTTATCTTTTATGTTTTTAATAGCCATTTTGTGTCCTTTTTCCAATAGTTCTTTTTCTTCTATTTCTAATTCCATTTCGGCGAGGTTGGTGAAGTTTGTATGAAACTGGAATGTTTTCTTATTATTTTTATGTATATTTTGCATTTCAATTTCTTTTCTTCTTTTTTGTAGATCTATATGTTCTTTTTGTTTTCTTAGTTTTATTAATTTATTGTGATGATTTCTTGTTGTTATCATTTCTCTAATTATTCTTTTTTCGTTCATGATTCGATTAATTTCTTCTATTTCAATTGGGTGATAGTGTTTATTGATAAGTCTGTATGCTGTAAGCAGTTGTGTATTGATTTCATCCAATTGGGCCAAATGTTTATGTCTTTCTGTCCTTAATATTATTTTCTCAAATTTCTTCTTATTATTGATATAATTATTAACTACAATTATTGTACATTTAATGGTGATATATATAAAATAAATGAAGGTATACCAATGGGAATGGCAGCATCGAGTTTAATCGCAGACATATACATGGATAACTTCGAAAAACAATACATAATGAATGATATAAATCTTTTTAGAAATAACATAATGTACTATAAAAGATACGTCGATGATATCATAATTATCTGGAAAGGTGATCATGAAGAACTAGAACATTTCGAATACATCAACAACATAAATCAGAATATTAAATTTACTAAAGAAATAGAGAAACATGGCAAATTAAATTATATGGATTTAACAATATATAAGAATTATGAAGAAAACAAACTAAATTATAAAATATATTGAAAACCAACTACAAGCAGTTGTATCATACCTTACAATTCTTATCACCACCATTAACATAAATATGCAAGTTTTCAATATTACATCAGAAGATTATACACTATACCAATGACAGAAGAACACTTCAGAGAAGAAAAAGATATAATAGAACAAATAGCCAAAATAAATAATTTTCCAATAAAAACCATACATAATATCGCAAAAAGAATTAGAAAGAAACTCGACCCTTTATACTACAGAGAGGACAACACAAAAAATTATAAATACAAAACATTCGAATATAATGATATAATGACAAATCTGGACAAATTCTTCATAAAACATGGCATAAAACCAGCATTTAAACAACAAAACACAATCGGGAAGTATTTAAGAACAAATGAAATAGAAACAGATTATATGGATAAGAATGGAGTATATTCTATAAAATGCGATAGTTGTGAAGCAACACACATAGGACAGACCGGAAGAAAATTGAAAGATCGCATAAGAGAACATAAAACAAGAGAAAATTCTACATTTTATCAACATATTATGGATACTGGACATATTAGTAAAGTGAAAAATAATATAAAACTAATTCATCAAGAAAAAAAAAGGACATAGACTAGAATTATTGGAAAATTTAGAAATTAAAAAACACAAAAAGAAAAACATCACGATTCTGAATGACCAAGTACAATTAAAATACCCGCCAATACTAGACACATGCCTCATTTAACATCGCAAAATTCAACAAAAGATAAAAAGAAAAACGGGTATAACCCTATTATTATTAGAAAAACGTGTATTTGATATAAAACTAGTGTCATTAATAATTAATTTCTAAAATTAAAATTAAAAATTGTATATTCGATAACACGCTTAAATAATTTAGGTAAATAATAGTAAATTCTCATTAAATTAAACTTTAATTAAAAATTCATCATTTACAGTAATTTTTGATGATAAAATTCCCGAGAGTTCGCAAACTTTATTGTTTTAATAATTCGATTCGATTAACTAAAAAATTTGGATTTTAACATCGATAAAAAATTTGTATATTGTATTTCGTTTCACAAAATTGACGTAAGTTTGTTTGTAATATGTACAAAATGTGTATCTATGTAACTCATCTTACAGTAAACCACTGATGATGGCCATTTAGGTCGAAACCGGTCAGGTGTAAATATAATAAAAATTTGAATTTAAGGAAGAATATATTATTTGCATTTAACAATTAATTAGATATTTGTTTCATTTTTAAATTTTCAAGAAGCTTTTCCAAAATAAGTCTATAAAATCACTAACAAGTGTAAGTCGTTACAGAATGATATAACAATAAAAATATTAAAAATTTAAAAAATAAAAGATAGATTGGGATTAGTTTTTAAGATTCAATAAATAGTATATTCAAAAGCAAGTGTCATAAGTCGACAATTATTGCACGAGCCCAAATTTAGAAAACGAGTGCGGTAGCGCGAGTTTTTTAAAGGACGAGTGCAATATACGACTTATGACACGAGTTTTTATACTATTTTTTCTGTTTTGGCGCTTTTGTGCCCTTTTTACGAAAAAAGGTTTAAGTTATGAAATTTCGGGAATTTGGTGGGGAGTTGGTGTTACCTGATATAACAGTTGAACATTTGAAAATTAATGTGCATTTAGTTTAGTATTTTTGACAGTTGTCAATAACAACGAAAATGTTAACAACCTTAAGAAAAAAAAAATTACTACATTTTCCTTTATTTCACAGTGTATCGAAAAGTACTCATTTCAATACACTAGCGAGTTGAGTAATATCGCTATTATTGACGCAAAACAGAAAAAATTAATTAATATTTAAATTTATTAAAAAAATTATCAACTAAAATTTTGGAAATTTATTAAGGGGGAACGTCAGCCAGTTCACTACTTAAGGCCATTTTCAACTCTAGAAATCTCGTGTATTTTTCAATGTATTTTAATGATCTAAACGCCATTTGAAAGAGCATTTCAAGTAGAACGTCGTGGATTATCGGGTTTTTGGAAAAATAGTCTAGAGTTACAAAAAAAAAACCTAAAGCATGTTTTTTAATATTTGCGTTCATAACTTTGCCAATATTGCTTATTTTTTAATCAATTTCACACAACATTTAGATATAAAATTAAAAGCGCTTTCCAATTATGCAATTTTTCAATCGCATTGTTAGTTTTTTGAAAAATTTATGAAAAAGAAAGTATTGTTGTTGTTAATGAGTGGCTTACTTCATCTACTACCGGATAGAGGGCCTTATCCGAATTATAGACAGCTTTATCATATATCTGAAGTGGCCACCTTACTTGTTAGCAATGTTGTCAAACCTCTTGTTTATGAGACGTCTATATATGTTTTTATTTTTTTTTTCAACCAAAAGAAGTTATGAACGAAAATATAAAAATACATGCTTTAAGTTTTTTTGTAACTCTAGACTAGATTCGAATTTCCAAAAACCCGATAATCCACGACACTCTACTTGAAACGCTCTTTCAAGTGCCGTTTAGATCATCAAAATCCCTTGAAAAATGCACGAAATTTTTGGGTTTGAAAATAGTCTCAAAAATTAGCGTAACTGACGGGTCCCCTTAATATTAGGCTCGTATGGATTTACTAGATGCGTGCATTCTTGTCAATATTTTGTCTCAAATAGCAGTCATTAGAACAAATTCTAATTTGTTTCTCAATGTGTTTAGCATCCGCCTGAATGGAAGGATTTTGTGAATCATCTTGAAAATAGTGAGCTAAAGCACTTAGTATTGCACTATATGCATTTCGGATTGTTTTTACTGCATCTGCTCTACATGACCACCTAGTATCACATAGTCTCTTAATAGTAAAATGTATTTCATTTTCAAAAAATTTAGATTCCAAAGTGTTCCAACGGCTAATTGACACAGAAAATAAATTATAAATTTGTTCTACTGAATTGAAATATAACGTAGCTTGTAGACAACATTGAGCAGTGGTATTTGCAACTAAATTAAGCGAATGTGCTACACAAGGTACATATTGTGCTGTTTCATTATGGTGTTTAATTCTGGTTTGTAGACTTTTATATTGATTAGGCATGTTTGCTACGTTGTCGTAGCTCTGACCTCTACAGTCTTTGACATTTATATCTAACAAATTTAACTTATCCAGAACTACGGTTTTCAATGATGCACCGGTATGCGAATATATTGGTAAGAAGCCAAAGAAACGCTCTACACATTAACCAGTAGGTAACAAATAACGAAGTATGATAGTAAGTTGACCAACATGTGCTATATTAGGTGTAAAATCAACAATTGTGGCATAGTACTTGGCGTGCTTAACGCCAGTTTTAAAAATGTTCATCATTTGTTCGCTAATAATTTCAATTAATTCAACACATATAGTCGACGACAAATAACTTACGTTTCCTTTTCCTTTAGGACCATATATCTGTATATGAGATGCCAAAAATTCATCAAATTCAGCTAGAAATTCTAGTGCTCCTATATAGTTTCCACTAGCTCCGGATGATAATCCAAAACATTCATTATCACCACGAAAAGCGAATTAATGCTTTCCCTAAAAATTTTATAGCTGCAATCAGTCTTTGAAACACTTTTCTCCAATACGTCTTTTCTTTCAAATAAAGAGTTTCAACATGAGAATCAATACGACCGCGTATAGAACTTCTTGCTACGAATATTGCTATTAAGTTTTTATGTTCCATTGAACGTTCATGTTGTTGAACTCTTGCTTTAACATTTTTCCAATTTCCGTAATCCTCAGTAAAACAAGTTTTAATTAAAGAAAATAGCTTACATATGTAACAATAAATTAATTTACTATCATTACTGTACACCATCCATTCTCTTTCAATTTTTTCATCATTTGCCTTTGTAAGATAAAATATGTCCTTTTTTAATGATCTTGTAACACTTTTTCCAGCTTCTGTCGCAGTTACTTTCGATGTATTTATTAATGATATGTTTGACAGCGGTTTATTTTTTATTATGAAATCTTGTATTACAGAGGTAAAATATGTTCGCCATTTAGAGATATCACAATTTTGAAGATTTTCTAAAAATTGTTGTTGCCTGTCTCCACTTTTATTTTCTTCCTCCGTTTCTATCATACGCCGATGTAGATTTTCTTCAACTTCTTTTTCTTTATTGATAAACATTACTGACGTTCCTGATATTTCTTTTGTATCATTCTTCACCAACTTATTTTCATTTCCTTTTTCTACTTTTTCTTCTATTGTACACCTATTCAATATTTCAATTTTTTTATCTTTATTTGTTGATGCTGATATGTCTACATCTTTTTTTGTGAAATACTTAACCCGTGCATCTTTTTGTTTCAACTTTGTTTCCTCTTTTCTCTGTTTTTCTTTTCTTTTCTGATATCCTGATTTATGTTGATAATTCATATGTTTTTTTTTTGTAAAATTCTGATTAAAAAATAATAATAAACTAAATTTGTGGTACGATGATATTAATTATATATACCTATAATATTGTACTTACTTGTATTTCCGAGATTAACTAGTTTTTTTAATTTTTTGTTGACGTTGATTATTATTGGTGTTGAAGTATTCTTTTAAACATGAAAATAGTTTCAAAATGAAAGCAAGAATTTTTTAATGTTATAATTTGCAATATTATAAATACTAATATCATAAATGCTAGTTCACTCACAGAATGCAGAATACTACTATAACATTATCGTTCATTTCTGTTTATACTCGTCAAGTCTTAATTCTTAGAATAAATGAAAAAATGCTTACGTTGTCTTGCCTTCTTGTAAAATGTACTTTGTTGAAGAAGCAATTTAAATTGCGCGCGCTCTAAAGTAAAAGGGTGGCAACATTGTAAAGGGGAAAAAGATCGTGCAAATCCGCACGAAGGTTCTAGAAGACAGTAGAACGTTGATGCATGTGATTTGCTTTTGTTCGTTGCTTTTGTTTCTTTTGTTGTTAAATTACATTGTTCGCATTTTTGCATTTACAAAATTTAAAATAGATCTGTTACAACAAGCGATTTATTTAATTGATCAATAACACCTGCGTTTGTCTCTAAATAGCAACAGGTTATGGGCCCAGTCTAATTGGAAGTGATTGGAATAAGTGTACAAGTAGTGAGGAAAATGGCCGACGAAATAGAAAAATTCAGAATTCCGTTGTTTGATGGAAATAATTTCAACAACTAGAAATTTCGTAAGTAGTCTTTGTTAAGTGAGTTGGCTTTATTAGACTTTGTTAAAACGTGCTATAAGTTCAGAGATGACTATGAAGAAGACAGAACAGATGATGATGTTACTGTTAAGGAAAGAAAAAGTAAGGTACGTAAAGACCTAGAGAAAAACGACAAAAAATGTCGATCACAAATAGTACAAAGAATATCAGATAATTAACTAGAATATGTGAAAGACAAAGAAAGCGCATTTCACATGTTGTCGTCTTTGTCCTCGACTTTCGAGAGAAAAGGCGTAGCGAATCAGTTGCGCCTGCGGAAGAATCTATTACTAATGAAATTCAATCACGCAAATGATAATTTATTGAAACATTTTCTAAAATTTGACACGTTAATACGGGATCTAAGATCAACAGGGGCCACACTTGAAGCAACTGACATTGTATATCATTTCTTATCAGCTATGCCCCTCGAATGAGAAACGGTAGTTACGGCTCTGGAATCGTTGTCTATAGATAATTTAACGACAGGATTTGTTAAAAATAGGTTGCCTTTACCACAAAAGAAAATCGAAATAATGAGAAAGATTCCTGGAAAAAGAAGAAAAAAAAGCCATTTCAGTTCAAATGTTACAATTGTGAGGTAAAGAGTCATAAAAGGTCAGAGTGTCGTAAGAAAAAGCAACAAAACCAGAATAGTGGTGAAAAGTCGGCAAATACTGCTTCGTGTAATTAGAGTGATGGTGCGTTTTGTTTTCTGGTAGTAACAAAAGATAGTGAATAAGGAAAAACTCAGTGGTTTTTAGACTGATGCAACTGAACATTTAGTGAACGACAACATTGAGCTGCAAAACGCTAAACGCCTGGAAAAACCGGTGAAAATGAAGATAACAAAATCGGGAATTTGTCTTGATGCAGAACAAGTAGGTGAACTTCAAGTGACTAGTAATGTGAATGGGAAAGATACAGTTTTTATAAAGATGGAAAAATTTCTCAGAGATGGCGACACTCGACAGAAGGATAGAGAAACAATGTAGCTTTTACGTAGCATTGCAAGTTTATGGCATGTTAGTCTAAACAACTGCAAATTAGGGGTTCAAAGGCGATGTTGCCTGTAAGCTGCAATTGTAGATACAGGGTTAATACTAAAGAGACTTACAGGCCGGTTTTAAAATATGTAAATTTTATACCCATGGAAAACCCTATATCTGTGAATATCTTCCTTCCATAAATTATGTCCACGTTTATATAATACTATTCCAATAAAGATGTTTCCAAATCTTTGCGATTTACCATGATTGATTAACCAAACTAACCAGGCGGTCAAATATATTTCTCATAGAGACATATGCAAATTATATAAAATTATGCATTAAAAAATTGATTTTTGTTTCTGGTGAAATTAATCTTTCATGTTTAATCGACATATTGTGAGTAATTAGTAAGACTTCCTATTTTATGTAAAGTGGTTTGCAAGGATTCCTTTTTTAGACACCCAGGTACTTTTTTCTGGGCTTAACATGAAGCAACTGAGAAGTGTCAAATTCAATAGAAAACTGACAAACAATTTATATGCTGTAGCATAACTGTGTGTCTTGTGAGTTTTTCTTTAAAAGGAATGCCATAAAGTGTCGTTTATTATTTTTTAATTATTTTTACGTCTTGTAAATAGACGATTACATGTTTCCGAAGGCACTTGAAAGATTTGTACCTTGTTGATTGATATGTTGACGTTTCATTATTCTGATACTGGAATAGTGAACAGACTGCTGCATTGAAGTTCCCTTGTTCTGAACTAATAAGCTATCTTGTTATTTCTTCAGAATGCTCCTACTAATTACAGTTCGTGTAATTATCTGGCGATTTGAAAAATATTTCAAGAATGTCCGCACAAATACAATATGTGTCTTAAATATTTTACTGCATTTCGATTACACGCTATATATATATACAGTAGAACGTCGATTATCCGAACTAATTGGGACCGAGGGGTGTTCGGATAACAAAATGTTCGGATAATCAAAAAAAATTAAATTTAACAAAAATATGTAGGTATGTATGTATACATATATTAACGAAAAATTAATCATACAAAAAACAAAACAAGAACATTCTAAATTAAAAATACATATGTCTGTATGTATGTACATCTACGTAGGAGAAAAATAATCAACAATTTTTTTTTTGAATTACATTTGTTTGCCGTTTTTTGGCAGCTAAATCTTTTATTCTTTTCAACAAAAGAAGTTGCGTTGGACAGCTTTCATCTTGTTGTTCATACCAAGCCAAAACCGTTTCAAGAGTTACAAAAGCTGCGTCATGAGTTGGCCCATTCTCATTCTCTTCTAGTCCATCATCTTCATCTTCACATAGAACTTGATCCTCACCTTGTACAGCTGAAAGAATTTCATCTTCACTTAAAATATGAAATCCAGGATCGTTGTCAACCTGTAGCCACATTTCTGCATCGTTTCGATCACATTTTGAAAAACCAGGAATTTATTGAAAGAGGTTTTCAATTTCATTTAAGTCCTCAACAGAGTTTATTACAGTTTTCTCATTTTGTTTTTCTTTCCCCAACAATTTATTCCAAGCTTTTTTAAGATTGTCTTGTGTCAGCGTAGTCCATGAATCAGCTAACATATAACAGCAGTCTTTAAGATTCAGTTTTTTTTTGAGAAAATTACGACAGTTTCTTTATCTTCTGCTAGAAGAAGACGACGTAAAACTTGTTTTTTGTAAACCCTCTCTAATTTTTCTATAACACCCTGGTCCATAGGTTGCATCAGGGAGGTTACGTTCGGAGGCAAGTAGACGACTTTAAAATTTTCATCGACATCATTCAATGTTTCGACGCTTGGGTGCGAAGGTGCGCTATCCAGTAGAAGAATTACTTTTCCTGTTTTTTGTTGTTCTTCTCTACTTTTTTACGGATGGAATAAAGTTATTGGTGAACCAGTCCAAAAATACCTCACTGTTCATCCAAACATTTTTTTTTGAGATTTATACTGCAAAGGAAGAGACTTAATGTTTTTAAAGCATCTCGGATTTTTTGACTTTCCGATCATCAGCAGCGGCAAAGAATGTGTTCCTGTGGCATTTGAACACACCATAATGGTTCCGTTCCTTGCTGACCTTAAAACCTGGAGCTGATATTTCTCGCTTAGAAGCGAGGGATTTCCGTGATAATGATTTCCAATTGAGACTCGTCTCATCGGCATTGTATACACCATCTAGTGAATATCCTACTCTCTTCAAAAATCCAAAAATGTTTTTTTTAAACTTTCGGCTGCAGAGACGTCACCAGATAAGGACTCGCCTTGAACTTCTTGTTCTCGAATACCATGCCTCGATTTGAAATTTTTCAACCAACCGCTGCTGGCTTTAAATTCGGGAAGGCCTCCAAGTTTGCTGTTTAATTCCAGCGCTTTTTCACATAATAAAGGCCCGGAAATAGGGTCCCCCTTGCTTCTCCGCTGTATAAACCATAAATAAATCGCTTCTTCGAATTTTTCATTTGTAGGTTTTTTCATTACTTTTCTCTTCTTGCTCCCATCTTGGCTATCACACTTTGACACAAAACTCAAAATTGATTATTTTTAATATTTTATGTCCGTAATAGTAGCTTTTCCCACATTAAATATTTTTGCAAGAACAGATCCAGTCCCCCCATTTTCGAGTCGTTTAATAATTTGTGCTTTTTCCTCCAAAGACAAAACTTTATATTTTCGTTTCGTTGTTGTTGCCATTATGACAACATTCATTCCATGCGAAATATAGTGGCAAACTAAATGAATTGCGTGAATTCTGAACGTCTCAACTTCGGTTTTGTTGCCTTTCTCGGAACTGATTAAACTCTAATGATAATTGTTCTACGCTGCCTGGTTCGGATAACTGACTTTCCCGCTCGGTTCGGATAATTGACGTTCGGATAATCGGCGTTCTATTGTACATATATATATATATATATATATATATATATATATATATATATATATAAATTTAAATTATTATTCAAAAATACAATTTTATTTACAATTCCATCTTTTAAACGATTACGTTTTTTATCCATAATATGTCCCGTTAAAGAGAAAAATCTTTCACATGCGATCGAAGTAGCAGGAATAAATATTTACTTGCTAAAATAGCAAGAGATGGAAATTTGTCTTTGCTTTCCTTCCAGTATTCCAAAGGATCAGTTTGTCTATTCAAACAAAGACTTATAAGTAAAGAGAGGCGTTTTTGAATATTCGCGCCACCGCGTCGTATATTTGGCAACGCAGACTGTACGTCATAGTTGTTTACCAAATGAGCGACATAACCTCGTAACAATACAGTAGAAACGTAGGATCAGATATTCATTTATACGTGAGATAAATTAAAGGATACACTCACGAATGTACTAAAAAATCGGAAAATTGTCGTTTAAATAGGAAAATTTGATAAACAAAGTCAGCGCGCTTAAGATTTCGAGCGAATGTCAACACGTGGCACGTGACAAACACACATTTGACCGTGTCCATAGGCGTAGTTAATTTTCTTTATCTTAATTCTTATAAATTTTACTAATACTCCCTCATTTATTTTAAAAACCGGCAGAAAAGGTCGTAAATGCGAATTTTTATCAAGTTTTCTTATTTAAAGAACAATTTTTCAATTTCTTAATAAAATTTAATACAATTTTGAATGTATGTTTCGATCTATACTCTACGCCAATGAATTCCTGAGAGTGGGAGATAGAAGATAGATACAGATAAACAATTTTCAATGTTGCCAAATAGTGCGACATGGTGACGTCATGGCTCCCTGTAGGGAGCCAAACGCCTCTCTTTACTTATAAGATAGCTATTAATTTCAGTAAAAGCAGCAACTTTTATAATTCGTGTTTCATTAATATTTTTTATTTCCAGAACGTAGTGAAACCAAATGTTTTTTTTTGTTTTGTTATCATCACGCTCATGTAGAGCTTCGTTATTTTCAAATTATTTTAAATACTGTGTATATTGATTATTAATCTTTTTGTTGGACATCATTTACTGTGCCTAAACTTCAGCAAACGGTTGTAAAATTACTATTAACGAATGCATAACGTATAATTCATTATTGACGTAAAAATCGATATTACTATTTAGTTCTGTTAATGCACCAACGATTTTTTTTCATTAGTTGTTAATAGCATGTTATATGTACCGTTGCAGTGGGTTTCTACTTCCAAAATCAATTTATGTTAGGGTTTTTGTAACTTAATTTGATAATTTAATAATGTTCTTCCAGCTTGTTGAATATTTCTAAAATAATTCACAATTTTTTTAACATTGTTATATTAGGTGTTTAATTTCTTCCATTTCAATCAAACTGTTCGTACAAATCAAATTCAGAATATGCGTAAAACAAGCCATGTGTCCAGCTTTATTTTTCAATAAAGAAATGACCAGCACGATCTGTTATAATTTGTTTTATTTTCTAAATTCCAATCTATTATTACAGAATCTATTGTTTCTACAATATTTTTTGATGAGTAAATCGAAATATTTTCAATATTGTTATCATAATAATATTATGATTTGAATTTAGAGGTTTAATCAAGGACGATGTATTACCTCTTTTATGTGATAATTTCTTATTACAAAATATTCCTAAACCAATGATTTTCGTTTTTTACATTTAACTTCCATTATCTATTGAGTTTATATTTTATACATTGAAAATTTTTAATTTTTTAATTAATATATTCGATTAATAAAGGTCTTTACTCAATATAAAGTAATAGAAAATATTTTAAATTGTGTCTGTGACGCGCCAGTCAAATAAAACGACTTTGACACAAGCTGACTACTTTGCCTTTTTTCTAAATCATTCCACTAAAAGATGTCATTTTTTTCTAGCGGTAGCTCTACACAAAATATATATTGAAACAATGGAAAGAAATATAAAAGTATATTTTATTTTACTATTATTTAGATCATAAAATAAAAGATACGATAAATATAATTATATTAATTCTGAAGATATATAATTCAATAGGAGCAGGCGCGTTTGGGGTACCGTTGAACAAATGATGGAGCAGAATTGAACCTACTTTTATTCAAACACTTTTTATTTATTTTTTATAAAAAACTATCTTAAGTCATATTTATTGAAATTTATGTTAAACTTCATTAATGCGCACGTTCTTTTGGTGCCTTTTTTGCAGAAACTGGCAACTTCTGAACTATGTCTGTAGACGCTACTGTTCCAATACCGTCAACTATTGGGAAATAAAATTGTTGGCCTTTTTTTCTCAAAATTTTGACGGTGAGGTCATCTTAATTTTTAGCAGTAATGACTCCTACATAATGAGCTCTGCACATTAGCGAATCCGGCTAAAACGTTAATTGTGATGGTTTTACCGAGATTTAAAACCATCCAGTCGTGTTGAGCAACTTTTAGTTTAACCTTAAACGGAGCTATTAAAGAGGCCTCCAAAGGCTGCAATTTATGGGTGCAATGTGGCGGTATGGTAAGAAGTTGCATTCTATTTTCTTTTGTGAATATTGTTTTTACTGAGTAGTGAGACTCGGTTGTCCATCACAATTAAATATTTTTCGTCTCTGCTGCACTTTGTAAATTTTTTAATATGTTCTTAAACTTATGCAAATAAAGCTTTTGCCATCCAACCGCTAGCAGCATGATTAATTAATCCAATATTTCCGACAGGACCTTTCGTAAGAAAATTTTCATGAAATCTAGTTCGCGGAAAAACAAATACTGGTGGTAAGCTATTGCAGTCAGCTTTTACGATGGCACAGATAGTCACAAGAGTGCCCCTTTCTGCCGCCACAGCCTGCCCAATTTGTTTAACACTTTTCTATGCAATTACATTTGGTGCATCAACGATAGTTGTTATGCCCGTTTCATCTAAGTTCAGTATTACAGTAGCAGTAAACTTCTGTTTTTGTGAAGCACGTTGTTGATTTTTCTGAAATTCATTAATAGCCTTTTCATTAAAGACACTAACTCGGGCTAAGCTCATATTTTCTGGTTTCCGCAAGCTTAGATTTTTGTGCCGCCTCATGAAACCTTGCATCCAGTCCAACCCTGCCATCTTGTTAGTATCTCAACTTGGTGGATACACTCTACGAAGACTCTTTGCATAATCAAAGTCTAAGAACCTTAAGTCACTGTATAACAGACCATACTGAAGTCTGAAGCACTTAAAAGCGTAATTTACAAACATAACTTCTTGATTCCTGATGAACACTTGACGAAAACTGTATTTTGAGGAGAATATTTTTTGTCTAATCTGTTTCTTTAACCGATAAGACAACGCGGTGTGTTTCACTGCAAAAACTTCTGCTGCTTTTGTGAAGACATTTCTTTTTTTTCACTGCTGCTATTTACTTTTCAATGTCTTCTTCTGTGAAATTTACTTCCTCTCTTCTTTTCTTATACGTCCTTACCATATTGATTACGAAATCTATAAAGAAAATCGGTATATTCATCACAAACTTCAAGATTAAAACAAGAAATCACCATTATTTATATAGCTGGGGTACCTTTGAACACTAATACCCCTTTGAAATGCCCAAAGGTGTCCCATGTGTATATAATTGAATAACTGTAACTATTACTATAGGCAACACCATAATCACAAAAATCGAAGGATCTCACAAAATATTAAACAAACCTTCTCTAGTTAGTAACCATACGTGACATCTATATTCTTGTTACAGTTTAAGATATTTCCTGGTTTATTTATGAGCGGAAAGTTATAGTGAAACATAATGGATATAATGTTTATTTATACTAACCTCAGAAGCATCGACGAAAGCGAAAGCTTTGTACGACTTGCTCCCACAAAGTTGCAAATTAAAATTCTCGCAACAGCAGGAAATTTGAACGCTGTTCAATTTTACCCTACGTTCAAACGTGCCCCCCCTGTCCTACTCATAAATTTCTCGAAACAGGCACTGCGAATCCGAGTAGCATCGAGAACTCGACACTATAAAAGACACTTTGTTTATTGTTCGCACAAATGTATCTTCAATTTTTCTTATTTTGAGGGTGTTGATAGATAATACCCTTAAAACCAAAGGTTTCTGGCAAAAAAAAATATTTAAAAAACGTTATTGAGAACTGAAAAATGTATAATTTTGTTTTGCAATATAAATTTTAATATGAATTCATATAATTGTACAATATTATTCTATTAATTCACAAAAATTATTGTAGAATATAAAATTTAATAATTATATTTAAAAATGGCAGATATAGGAAATAAAAAAAGAAAAAGAGCAAAAGTGGGTTTACATTATAAAATTTTCTTAGGATGTGTTTAAAGTTAGTCTTAAGAAAAATCTTAACTATCTACTAATTGTTTACACCTTATGATTTTTCTTGGAAGCACCTCTCATAAGAAAGACTTAATAAAATTCCTAAGTGAACATAGCTACTCAAATGTGATAGAGAGATACCTATTACCTTAGGGTATCGTTCGATGGACAGTTGGCATTCTTTCCCCTTTCCTTGCAATCTTCGTTCGATATACGTATGAGAAATCATTCGAGAAACAATCGAGTTGCCCCCCACCTTCATCTAACCAATCATAAGTCACGAAACCACGTCACATCATCTACTGAGTTACTTAGAATGTGTTATTTCGAAAAATTTTATCATTTTAGACGCTGTTTTCCGAAAAAACGGAAAAGAAAATCTGGAATCTAGAAAGTTGGGGCGCTAGCCCCAACTTTCTAGTTTATATCTATGTAAGATCGTTTCATTTTATTGATAATTAAAAGAGTGATCGTGGAACAAATAACACCCTTTTTGTCCAAAAAACGCTGTTTTTCTGAATTTTTAGAAAAACCAGTCGAATTTTCCAAATGTAACACAGATTTGGCGATGGAGGCTTAAATTTCGAATCGAATGAGATATTTCCCACGGCGATATTTTTTGTCGTTTTCAAATGATTTTGGAAATGCTTTTCTTATCGAATTTCAATGTAATTGAGGACAGGCTAGCTTGCTTCGAGCGAAACCCTTCAAAGTTGATAATAGCTGATAATTTTAGCATCACTTTTCTTTAATCATAACAAAAGTCTCAACAACTTATAAGAATATAAGCACATTTTTCTAAATATTGTGCAATTTGTGATTTCTTAAATTATTCCTTAGTGATTCACACGATTTTTGATAGTGAGAGATCGTAAGAAAAATCTTATAATGTAAATCCACTTTAATTTCGATGAGAAAGAGGTGGAAATATTATATATTATATATTATAATTAAATATTATAGATAAATGGTCGAAATAGTATTAAAGCATATAGAAGTAATCGAAAATTGAAAATCGGATGCGGTTACATGGAAGCAAAAAAACAGTACTGTGATTAAATAACCGACAAATTTAACGCGAGAATCGGGTGTTTGAATACCGGCGCAAAAACGTTGCGTTCAAAATATGATGTTCTAAAACAGGACCTCAAGAAGAAAAACGCAGCAAACCGTTTCGAATTGTTTAAAACTAATCGTGGTAAAACAACAATTGTTCCCTTGAAAAATTATGACGAACGGTTAATTAATTACATCCACCTTAGTATACATGGGTTGGTATCTCAAGATGACTCGGATGCAACTGTACAAGGTAATGTATACAATTTAGGAGAGGAATTGATAGGTGAATATATTAATATTTGCGATAGTTGAAAGTTTACAAAACGAAGACACTTTTAGTCAGGAAAATGTAATCGTTACACCGGAAAATATTGTAGTAACATTTCCATTAACATTTTCAATATTAATATTATCTACGCGCTGCAGGCAGTTTTAACTGAAAATGTCAACGTCGTTGCTGTAGCAGTTGCTGGAGGTAGAAGAGATTTGCACAAAGAAAATGAGACTGTGAGCGACACTGGAGAAAATCATGAGATAAGGTGTGTAATTGTCATTGCTGTTATTACTATAACCCGGTTTTCAATGGTGCAGGGCAAAAGATATTGGGTATTTCATTGACGACTATATAGTTTATATGGCAACCCCCATTATTTGACAAGAGATTTGAAAAATATTTTGAGGATTTTTAGGAGGGTCCCTAGAGATCATTTTACCAAAATTTGAAGCTCGTAGTTTTTTTGGGAAATTTGTGAAAAATCGCTTTAATCGGAAAATTTTGCGATTTCCGCCAATCGAAAACGTATCCCAAACAAACCAGTATCATGAAAAGATTCGAGCAAAACAGTTTTTTTTTATTTTTCCTCGCGAAATCCCGGAAAAACAAAAAATTTTCCGAGATCGATTATGAATGAAAAGTTCATTAACCACTATCAACTGTTTACTACTTGTGCATCTAAGAGAAAGCATTGTTTATGATAATTCTGTGTTCGGTATCTTTGTTCCCTATTTATTACAATTAATACGTAAATAAAAAAAGTCACTTACACTCCAGTTGTTGTTATGATATCAATGTCAAGCATTTTTTCTTAGAAAAAGCACACCTAGTTATCTTAAACAATGTTTCCTCTTCAATTTAAAAGTAGTTGATTCGTTCATTCATGACCGATCTCGGAAAACACATTTTTTTCTGTTTTTTCGGCATTTCGCTAGGAAAAAGGAAAAAAAAACTGTTTTACTCGAATCTTTTCATGATGTTGGTTTGTTTGGGATAGGTTTTCGATTGGCGGAGATCGCGAAATTTTCCGATTAAAGCGGCTTTTCACCAATTTCCCAGAGAGCGACGAGCTTCAAATTTTGGTAAAATGATCTCTAGGGACCCTCCTAAAAATTCTCAAAATATTTTTAAATCTCTTGTCAAATAATGGGGGTTGCCATATAAATTATATAGTCGTCAATGAAATACCCAGTATGGTAATCGATGTTATAAAACAAAAAGAACGACTAATAAAGATACGGAGAATTTGACCAAAGAATTATTAGAGAAAAGAAGTAAATTAGTGGATTTACAAACAACTGGCACAGCAAGTGCTAGAATTTAAAAAGCAGGAACATAAATTTTATATGGAATTGGTTAAATTGCAAATTTTAAAGCAAAAAAAAATAGTATTTAAAAATTCTTTTTATTAATGAAAAATAAGTCACTAAAAATAAATTTGTATGGACATATGTTAGAAAATCTCAAAATATTCTACTATTGCTTGCCGAGTCGCATTTCCCTGTTTGTTGTTGTTCGGCATATTTGCGTTATAATTTACAATGTCGTCGATTATTGACGCATTTTCTGGCAGAATATCATCATTTTGACAAGCTATATTGTGTAAAATAGCTCTAGCAGTAACTATTTTCTGTGCCAGTGGTAATTGTGCCCTTATACTAACGGACAAAACAGGAAATCGACGTTTCGATCTTCCAAATGCATTTTCAACGACATTCCACGTAGCAATATGGACGTTATTATATGTTATTTGTCCATCAGTAGTTGGATTTTCAAATGGTGTTAATATATAAGATTTCAATGCATACGCACTATCACCCAATAATAAAAAAATGTCTGCCTCACCAGTTTCAAGTCCCAGCATTGCCGCTGAATTATTGAAAATATGGCTATCGTATGCAAATCCCGGCCATGTTCCAACAATATCTGTTATCTTGCCATCTGCATGGCATATCACCCAACATTTAATGAATAAAATCCTTTCCTATTTCTAACATATTCCGCTGTTTCGTTACCTGTAAATAAGAAATTTATGATTCATTATTATTGTTTAACTACGAATGATCAATGAACTTACCTGGTGATTGCAGTCTTACATGTGTACAATCAGTAGCATCTACAACTCTAGGAAATTGTGCCATTTAAAAAAAAATCGCACCAAGTTATTTTTCTCTTCAGCTATACGGGGTAAAAATATGTATTCTGACCGTAATGTCACTAATGCACATACAACTCGTTGGATAATTTTTTCAGCAGTTGTTTTACGGATTCCTCCAAAATCACCTATACATATGTAAAAATTCCTTGTTGCCAAATAGCGTAATGTGAATAGCAATTGTTGAAGAGGCGGTACAGCTTTGTTTTTAATAATGTAGCAATCATAAATATTTCTATATTATGTTCATCGTAAATTAAAATTACCTTTCGGTACGGTGTTCTATAAGATAGTATATTTTCTCCAGAATCTCAATAAGAGTTGCTTTAGATAATCTAAACCATTGTATAAATTCACTATCTTCCCATCGATTCATATTATCTATTCATGGGCTAACGCAGTACTGTTTTTGTACACGATTCTTTTGTAATTCTAACAAAAACTTCATATCATCAAGTTCATCAATTAACTGGAAAAAATATACTAATAAGCCTTTTTCTAACAATATAGTATTCAAAATAGGTAGATTTATACTTATACTTACCGAAAAATAAAAGAACAAAAGAGATTTGATATTTAACAATAATATTTTATTTTCTCTTTTAATAATTAGTATATAGTATACATAATTACACGAATGTATCTGCTGAAAATCACAAACAACATAAGTTTTATATTTATTTCTCTCTGAATGTTGGGTTATAATCTTTCAGAAAAGCTTTTGTACTGTACTTCGAGGGACTTATAACTTATTTGTCAGATAAGTAGACTTATTTAGATTATAAATCGTATCGGGAGATTGAAAGATTCTTTTTTGTTCTGGAGAACATTATTTGGCACTTCGTCTGTCTAGTACTTTATAGAGAGATGGAAATACCGGGACAAAGTCTTCTATCCCATCAACAATGAAGCTAACTGCTTGTGTTCTGGCATCCTATCGTGTTTCAGATTCACGTCTAATAATTTTCTTCATAGAATTTTTAATTAATTTCCATCGTAATGTTGAATGGGGAAAAAGATATATGTTTTCAGTTACTTCAGAACGTGTTACATACAACTATTGGATCTTGCTTGGTTCCAGTAATTTCTACTAAATTTAAGAAATGGTCATCACAATTTACAAACAATAGTTTATTTTTTTTCTATAATTCTTTCTTGAACATTTGATATTTGACCTGATGGCATTATCATAACATTGTGATCTACAATTTGTTAACAAAACCTGATCGGAATTTAGTTTTTCTAAAATTGTATTTTTTGTACGTATTTCGATAAATCGCCCCAAAAAATCCTTTGATAGAAACTTTTCTGTACATAAAAACAATATTTTTATACCTCAAGACTTGTGATATTTGTTCTCGATGAGCAATATCAGGAGCCGAATAAAATAAAAGCGTACAATTTTTTTTTGATGCTACTTATTAGTTGATTTCGAACTATGGATGTCAGAAGATGAATTAATTGATTTTGAATTTATGGTGATAGGTATGAGACGTTTGGTGAATGCTACGTTTCCATGACATTTTAAAGACTTGCTGGTAATGGATCAAGCTGAGCTACAAGTTTAAGTAAAGATAATAGGTTATCGACATTTGTACCATCTTGAAGCACTGGATTTTCAACATGACCACGAGGATGAAGATTTTGTGTGATCAGTTACTTCATACAAGCTAACGTTTGTTGCAATATATTTCGTTACCTTTTTTTGCACTCTATGTTTGTTTCTAATGACCCGTGAAATCCTGTTTAATTAATTAATCTCCTTTTTGTTTCTTTTTGAGCTGTAAATGATTTTCGGTGATTTGGACTTCTTTCATGACTAATCAATGTATTTATTTTCCTCTTCATTTATTAATGCCAGGTTTAGTTGCAAAAGATGACTGTGTAGCAGGATTGGATATAATAAACAATAAACAAAAACAGTACCTTCTTCATTACCGAGCCAACGAGTAAACCAAGATTTTGGCATAAAACGGTCAGCTGCATTCGTTTCGAAATACGTGGGATTCACCAATAATCATTTCTGTACGAAGTTGGTTCGATATTATTGGAAGATTTTTACTAAATTTTAAATAAACAGAATGAGTGTTTCTGTTGCATTTTGTGTGTTTTTTATTAGATATGGACGTGCATTTGGAACTTCAGATGTAATTGGACCCCATGTTCATCATGTTCAGAGTCTTGTATTTCTTGTGGCATGCTATACCATAAAGGTTTTGCAGTAGTAGGAGTACAATCTGAATCTGATTCTAACTCTGACTTTACTTCTTCATCCTTCTTGTCTTCCGGTTTTTCTTTTTGCTACATTTTTACTAAATATAATTCCATTGCTATTCTGGTTTTCTTTGCTTCCATATCTTCCTTTCGTTTTCTTTTTTGATTTTGAGAATCAATAAGTTTTTTTCTAGACATTAACCTGGTCTAAGTAAAAAACAAGTTTTTGTTATCTTAATTAAGGACCTTGAGAACATCTCATCAACTTGAAGCGTGATAATGAGAATTTTTAACTCGCGATTTCTCTCTCGTCCTTGGTGTTACGGCAACCAAAAATAGATTTTTGAAAAGAGCATTTTATATAGTATCTGACGGCTCTTCCCGTTTTTCAAAATGTTGATATAAAATTTGTAGAGTTGGTGGTTGGAATCGAGAAGTCACTTTGGTGTTAAGTCAAATTTATTTCCATTTTTAAACAATATTCTGACAACACTCTATTATTACTATAATAATATTCTAATAATACTGAACTACTACATCTAAGAAGGTTCCTTTTATAATTACCGATTAATTCTTCAGTGTTCGCAAAAATACACTTAAGTAGAACACTGACTTTAATAATCTACTTATTAAAAATGATAATGCTAAGTAATCACTTGCCAAATTAATCGGTAGTTAAGCAAGATAGCGTAATAACACAATAACTTAAAATAAACACCTTAAATTGTTTACTAACTTAACAATTTCTTAACTTAACCTAATTAGATTTCAATAAAAATGTGTAAAAAACTCAATCCTTGTATTATTTATTTCGAATTTACTCGCTACCGGTTTCGGCAGTTATGCCATCATCAGGCGAATACTACAAATCATAAAGCAACAAGTTGTTGAAAATATTAGACAAATTATTAAAAAACTTACGTCAATAATAAAACTGAAAATTACACAGTTCATACAAATGAATTAACGAGACAATTGAGATACTTATCGATAAAATTGAACATAATGATTTACTAACCAAATTCCAAATCAAACAATATCGTTATATTCTAAATTCAATTATAAATAACAACTTTTGTCAATTTAACGGTAAATTTTACAAGATTAAAGACGGACTTCCAATGGGAATGCCAGCCTCTGGCTTCTTGGCAGACCTTTTTAGCAATCATATGGAAGAAACACACATAATTAACGACATTATGGATAAGATACGTTGATGATATTTTCGTAATATGGGAGGGAGAAATCGAAAATTTGGTAAAACTACATGAATACATAAACAATATACATCGAAAAATCAAATTTAGTTTAGAAATTGAAAACAATAGTAGAATCAACTTTCTGGATCTTACATAAAAATGATAACAACTTGATTGATTTCAGTATCTATAGAAAACCTAAAACCAGTGATATTCTTATCCCATTTACATCGTACCACCACTCATCACAGAAATTTTCGGCTTTTCACTTCCTTTTCAACAGACTTTTATCAGTACCACTCAGCGAAGAAAATGTTCGAAAAGAATATAATATAATTATACAACTTGCTGGATCCAACAACTTTCCTTTATATATCATTAACAAACTTTTTCAAAGAATTAAAATCAAAAAGGACCCATTATATATTCCTGAAAATAAAAATGACCCTATTTACTCGAAATTTACATACAATCACCATATAAACAATATCAATTCTCTACTTAAAAAATTCAACATCAAACCAGTTTATAAATCAAAAAATCGATTAATTGACATAATTTCAAATATTAATGGTGAAGGTGATGATAAAAAAAGAAAACTTGAAAAATGTGGTGTCTATCGACTGAAATGTGACAATTGTGACAAGACTTATATCGGACAGACTGGAAGGAGCGTATATAAGAGAATTCTAGAACATCGTAATAATCACAAATCGAACTTCAAACAACATCTTATTAAAGAAAACCATAATAGTGTTGATAATAATAATATCGAATTTTTACATTTTCAAAAAAAGGGATCAAAATTGAACTTACTTGAATTCTTTGAAATCTACAAACATAAACTTAAAAATTTCGATTTACTTAATGAACAAATTGAACTCAATTTTGAACCCATATTCAAATTTTTGAAAATTCCCACCTAATCTCTCTCACATTGTTTTGTTTTTCATATTAACTACTACAGTAGTTCTTTGTTGTTTTTATTTGTTTATACGCATATTCCTTGTTAACGAAAAAGAAAAAACCTCCATTTTGTATTTGAACTGAATGACTTGTATCCTTATCTTTTGTGTGAATCATTAACGTTTGATTTTGCTGAATTTTTCAAAAAAAAATTATTTTCGATCTGTCTATATTAAGTTTATCTTACTTTTGTGAAATTAAAACAAGTAACATTCATTTGTATGAACTGTGTAATTTTCGGTTTTATTATTGACGTAAGTTTTTTAATAATTTGTCTAATATTTTCAACAACTTGTTGTTTTATGATTTGTAGTATTCGCCTGATGATGGCATAACTGCCGAAACCGGTAGCGAGTAAATTCGAAATAAATAATACAAGAATTGAGTTTTTTACACATTTTTATTGAAATCTAACATAGTATACCTTGTTTAAAAATGGATACGACATTTTCCTACAACATTAACCTAATTACACCACAGGTTGTATTACCAATGAAAATCTTGTCGTACTTTGTACAATTTCTTTTTTTTTCACTGTTTCAGCGATTTTTAGTTTAACGATGAGAATGGAAATTACATTACCTGTCTATTACCTATCCAGTACCTATCAAAATCAACGCAAACTATTAATCAAAACAGGACTTCATTGTACGATTGGATTTAACTTCTGGCTTAATGGCGAACTTAACTTCGAACATAATTCTTAGGCTTCGACTTCGACTAAAAAGAGATTTTTTTCATGGTTCTTTCTTTTTTATATCTTTGTAACTACAGTCATTCTAGTTGTAGAGTCCCCCAGATCAAAACCTGAATTTTGTGACCAATTACAACCAAAAATAACATAAGAAAAAGGCATTACTAAAGTGGATCTCTTGAAAAATTGTTACAACATTGCAAACTGATCAAATAAACTATGATTAATATTTTTATTTCTTCAATTTCATAGGAAAGTTCTCGTTTTGTTTTTAAATTGTAACTACGTTCCAAATACATTTCGAGAATTATTTTCGATATTTCATGCCTAGCGTAAATATACGGTATACAATGTTGCAAGCTGTCGCATAGGACTATGCAATTACAATACTATGCCTTCACTATGATACTGATATTCAGTATTGGTCATTTCAATAATTATAATCTGGACTGTTACTTTGTCCTCCCATTAGAAAAAATTAGAGTTCTATCATTAGCCTTCATTCCTTTTCCGACACTTAGCCCGGACTACTCTATTTAATTGCAAAGTAAACTAAAGCATCTATCAAAATAAATCTAACTAATTGATATTCTTAAAGTGATTATTAATTACTTGCAATGCTTAAGTTTAGTTATTTACAATTCTACACATAAGTAAAGCATGTTTGTTACGCCTGCAGCTTATGCCCAGACGCAACAATGATGTTAAAAATTCGAAATTCAAGTTTTCGATAATACAAGTTGTATATGATTGCCTAAAGTTATTAAAAGTTATTAAATAAATAATATAAAATGAGCTCACCAATTTGTAAATTAAGTGCTGTTCTTACAATAATGTAACTGATGATATTTGTTGTTGTTATTATTTTAGTTACCCTCACAAATTATATGTTTTGTAAATATTAGTTATTATGAATTTATGTACAGTACTAGGAATAACATAGATGTAAGTATAAGTTTAAGTATAGGTTTAATACAAATATAATAATTATCTGACTTGTTAGCTGCATGTTCCAGGAATACCTGATTTCGAAGGAACCCGCCAAGTGGTCCGGGACCTGTCCTCCAAACGTTCTTTGAAAACATGCGATGGATGGAGCATCTCCACTTAATGGTACTCAAAACACAGCTCCTCTTCGTCTGCCTATCGATTCTCAATGTCTTCTCGGCAACTAAATTTGCCCGGGGCCAAATTTCACTTGCCTCAATTATTATTGGGCAGAAGGTAAGCAAGTGATTTGGCCATTGTCACCCGCGGCTTGCCGGAATTTGAGACAATCATAGATTTTCTTTTTCCTTTCCCAGACAGACTGGAGGGATGCGTCGGTGGCCTAGGAGATCTGAACGTCGGATATTATCGTTCTGCTGTCGCGCTCATGCACTACAAGGTCTGGTTTAAAATGCGTACCATCAGGATGCCGAACGTGAGGGTTTGCGATCTTCATGACTATGTCATCATGCCTCGACATACGAGGGCCGTCCGTCACAGGACAAACTTGAAGCACATGTGCTAGAGTCTCATCAATGTTGCATCCATCCCTACATTTTCTCTGACTAGGGGGGTTGGAAGGGATGGCCTTTGTCGGTAAGTTAGTAGTCCGTAATTGTATAGCGCGTACGTAACCTCGACCCGTCCACCACATAGGTTTCAAGTCGATCTAGTTACGACTGACTAGATCATCTGCTGCTGCTTCAAGTCCTTTTGTTAGTGGCACAGAACAGATCTTCTCACGCCACCTTAAATCAGGAGCCATCGGAACCAGTAATCTATTTAATCTGTTGATTAAATGTCTCATGCCGTCGATGTGCATAACATAGGAAAGTGAAAAATCATCCGACACACCAGTCAATGATTCGATACGTTTAAGTAAGGTGTTAGGTATTGAAGAATATAGCTACGTCTGGCATGTAAAACGACATCCATAGTATGGATGCTGAAATGCAAGAAGCGCTTAGCCGCCATCCATATCAATCAATTACCCTCTTTGAGAGTTCTTGCAGTTACCTTCAGGCTCTGCAATCCGTAAAAAATTTTGGGAACGATATGTTGTTTAAATTAGATCAACTTTTGGTCAGACTTCAAAGGAGCCGAACATAAACACCTGAGCCAAACGTCTAAATTTGTGAGCCATGGTTTTAATATGCCTCTCGCATCGAACTCATGTCCCAAATGCCTAAATGGATTGGTTTGTCTGACCATCGAAATATACTTTCCGTTGACACAAAATAATGGCTGTTTAGAAGCGATAGCACGTCTATTAATTATTGTTGTCGATATAGCAAGACATTTATTCGAATTCACCGACGTCATCGGCTAATAAAACTACGTCATCCGCAAATGCCGTAGCAGGACATCTCATGGATTCACTGATATGATCACCGATCTCCAAATCAGGTAGCTGCTGTAACAATTTATCGATTACAATGTTAAATAAGATCGGACTAAGAGGGCCTCCTTGACGGACACCCCGATTAATTTTAATTGGTCGGGTTGTGTTGCCTCCAACTCTAATAACAGTCGATGACGTCGCAAGGGTCTTAAGAATATATTCAATCCAGGTGCTAGGTAACTCACGGGCGCGGAGCGCCCTCTCAATCGAATAATGGGAAACCGTATCGAATGCCTTCCAGACGTCCAATGAAACAACATTAACAGGTAAATTTTGTCTAGTTCTAATTAAAAAAAAAATTCTAATATAAGGCTATTTGCCAGGGTTCCATCGAGATTGATGAAACCTCTCTGATTCTGATTTAAAGTAACAATCGATGAAAGCTTACCAGCCAATTTCCGATGCAACAGTCTCTGCATTCGAGAACCTACAGTTATGGGACGCTAATTTGAGGGATCTTTAGGATGTTCCTTAGTGACAAGCCATTCGACCCAGGTGCCGAGCATCTCCACCCCAATTTGGCATTAACAACAATTTCGTTCGTGATAGGTTCGTCAAACTGTATCGCGGGATGGTGTACTGCGAAAGAAGAGTCATCAGATGGTGAGGCATCCGTAATATTTGGAATTTCGGGGAGGAATCGAAGAACTTGTTCCCGATAATTTTACACCATACGCAGGACGCCGCTGAAAAGCTTTTGGAACATTAATCGAACTTCTAAAATTGGATTTTGAGAACTTGCTGTTCTACCACAAATCCATAGCTTCAACGACTTCACCATCATGCCCTGTAAGTGCAACGGTTGCCAGTTTGCATAGGCGAGGGTCACAAACTTTATACTTTTCAACAGCGTCGGCGATAACTCCAATATAATGGGCTCCATTCCCAGACGGAACGGAAGAGGAAGGCAAAGCACCCTGTGGTCTCTTAGGAGAAGAGTCATCATAGAATAAGCGGTAGCATGAACAGGAAGGATAGATTCAATCAGGCCAGCTGTTAAAGAATCGAATGAGCCACTTTGCCGCGAACAAACACCAGAAGAAGACACATCAGCTGTCATTATATTATTGTTAGGGACACTACTAGTAGTTGGAGGCGTTGACTAAATTGTGTGAGACCGACGATAGCTCGACCTCCTATAGGCTAAAATAACCATTTCCTTTAAAAGATCTTTATAGGCTGGTTTCTCCAGAGCCCTTAGAAGCTGATTCCTAGTGAGGCCAGTTTTCCTAATCAAGGCTTCATATGACATCTTTTCCTTGCGTGATGTCTCAGCCTCAGCAACTCTCCTAAATAGTGCACAATCAGCCCTAAAAGGCACGTCGGCATGCCCTCGTCTATGATACTGGCGAAGACCCGCAAAACCTGTAAAAGACGCACCGCACGCTCATCATCTTACTCTTCCGGATGCACCCTCTTCATATGTTGTCGTAAACTCCTGTAGGTGGAAAACTTTGATTGGCAAGGGCCACAACGAAAATCGTTAGTACACAGTCTTTTGGAATGCCTTCGTAAACCGGGGGCACTGTGATATGTTTGACCACATTTGCGGCATGCAAACCGCCTCCCAGAAGATTTGGTATCATTATGATTTGGAAAGTCGGAATCGGGTATAAAGTCAGTATCAGGTAGACAACAACAACAAGGAAGATTGTTTAACGCGTGGTACCTGCCGTCAGGCACTACCCACACGGCCCCCATGGACGAGTGATCGGGGTTCAGGCCCGATCAGTGCCGCCGCGCAACAAGTACCGGCAACCAATTCCCATCAGGGCTGCAGGCCCCTCAGGAACCTTGGTTTGATGGAGGCCTATCTAAACCTCTACTAGCTCTGCAGTCCGGCGGGCCCCGGTCTCCCATGGTACCAGTTTACGTCGCTGGTGGGACGTTCGGAGTCCTGCAGCACTCGGAACTGGTAGACCCTTAGCTCAGGTGCGTGGGGTCGCCAAGAACACCCCAAACTGAGAAAGCTCAGTCCCTGCGCATTCCACTTACTGTCACCCAAACAATCATACAACCAGTTGCGCACGCCTTTCAAAAACTCTCTTCGCATAACATTCAGCCCGCTCGTACCTGTCAAAGGTATCACACATATCATCAACACGAACATTCTCACCATCGTCAATCGCACCGAGCCCCCGCAAATCACGCAAATCGTCGTACAACTCACAGCGGGCCAGAATATGCAACCAACTTTACACATTTTTCCCCCACACACACACACACACACACACTCATTCAAACTGCCGTGGCCTGTCAACAAATATCCAAACCTCATACCTAGGATAGAACCACGGCCTTACAAATCTCACATCCTTAACAAACTCATACAAAACTCTCCCAGTCGTTTCCTCATCCCATTCTCTCTGCCAAATCTCCCACATTTCTTCTTTTGTTCGACGTTTCATTTCCTTCTTACACGCTAAGTCCATCTCTACATTCCGATCAATGTCGTAGCATAGCATCCGCTTCCGTGCTTCAAGGTGCCATGGTAAACTACCCATCAGCACTCTCATCGCACTCGTTGCCACCGTTCTACACACACGCATACAGGAGTACAAGCCAACTCTCTCACAGCGGGAGAGAAGGTCCCTGCACACCTGCACATCCATACTCTGCGCCCAAACACTTGCACCATATAACGCACATGAAGTTATCAGACCCCGAAACCAGATTCTAGCCGTTCTACCACTCACTCCCCATTCATATCTCAAAACTCTTTTAAGTTTTGCCACAGTTATGACTATTCTCTCCCTCAGTTTCTCAAAGTGTACTCTCATATTCAATCTTTCACCTACATGTACTCTTAAGTAACGCACCGTTGTAACATATTGTCACGAAATAAAATACAATAAAATTAATTTAGCTCTATTTATTATTAAATCACCGAAAATAAGATAATAATGCATCATAATTCTTGATAGACCACCCTCATATTTTTATGATCGGTTCCCAAGCTACCTGCATGGGAACCAACTTGGATCTTCATCCCCATAGAACTTTGTACCCAGTAGATTAGATAGAACTGTAGACGGGGGACGGATGTACAGCCGCCGTTCTAGTCAGATCATATAAAAACCGAAGATCCACTAGGCTAGAGAGATTAGTAATAGTCAGTGATTTGTTGGTGATAGTTAGTCCACACGAAATCAATGGCGTTCAGTAGTGTAGACTTGCCCGAGTTTCTGTAAGTACCCAAACACCTCTATAATCATAATAAAGTAATACTATAGGATGCTAAGGTCTTACTCCCTTGCCAAGTCTCTATCCCCGTGTCACGCTTTAAAGCCCCTATTTACTCTACTTATTCTAAGGTGTGACAATATTTAATCGACTTCCCTCTCACACGGACAACCGGAGGTCTGCTCTGAGACAAACTACCTTTCAGCAACATACTCACTGTTTTAGACACATTCAGTTCCACACCAACATCACCCCAAGATTTCACCCTCTCCAAAGCACTCACGGTAGCCCTCTCAACCTGATCCCTACTGTCTCCATCCACCACTACTACAAGATCGTCCGCATACGCAACAACAGGTATACCTCCCCTTTCCAACTCATGCAGCAGATTATCCACCATTAAGTTCCATATGTATAGCTCACAAATAGAACCCTGGGGACAACTGCGGGTCACTTCACACCTAATCTGCACAAGCAACAAACTTCCTCTCACTAAAGTAGCTCACCCAGAGAGGTAATTCCCTGCATACTGGCTCTCTTATTTTATCTATGACTCTGATCCACTCAAGGTTATCGAAAGCCCTTCGGAAGTCTACGAACACACTTAGAACGTACTTCCTCTGGGAAAGTCGAACCACATTCATCAACTCATGCCAGGCATCATCCGTATTTCTGCCACACCTAAATCCATACTGTCTATCACTCATAGATCATTCAGTCTCCACCATCAAACGTTCGAGAACCTGTCCAAGGGTCGGTAACAGACATATCGATCTATACGATGAGACTCGATCTCTTGGCTTATCAGCCGACTTCAACAAAACAACCAACTTGGCCTCCTTCCACTTCTTCGGAAAGTAACCCATGGAAAGGCACGCGTTATAAAGGCTCCGCAAGTACTCCGGCAAAACCCGCCAAACATGCCAGCCGTGACACCACTCATTCCAGGTGCCTTCCTTAATTTCATTCTTCGCACACCACTCTCCACTTCCTCCACACTGAGCTCATCCATTTCATCCGATACCTGTCCCTCCACACATTCACCATTCATACTGCTAGGAGGAAGGAAACTCTCCAACATCACATTCATTGTGTCTACCCACGTAGAGGTAGAGCCTCCATTCACTCTCACACACGAGACAGTGCAGTCCCCTCGACCACGACAGATCTTTTAAATCTGACCCCGCCAGGGGCCCCGCTGCTCCCCCGTGCAACATAGTTACGCCAGTGTGCCTCCTTTTGCTCTCTTATTGCTTTCTTATACGCCCCGGAAGCCGCATTCATGATACATTTCATTCTCTGGAACACTTCGCCCTCTTGCACGCTGCAGATCCCGACGAGCCGCCCGATAAGCAGACCTTAGAGTCGAAATCTCCCTTGTCCACCGGGACTCCGAGTATGATATCTGCGCCTAAGCATACATGTATTATAACCAACACTTTGTGTTCTCCCGTTGCTCAGTATCCAGGAGCGATAGAAGGGTTCGGTGGGGGTTCTTTTGTTTTTAAAAAATAGCTGTTAAAGGGCGCCACCACGATTTATACAATTAACAGAATCCCACAATCGTGGAATGGGATTCCGATAAACAACATAAATTTGAAATCAAACAATTTAATTAATAACAAAAAATTCACATATGACATGAAATATACCACACTAATAATGCGGTGTAGTTTAGATATGATTATGCGAAGGGAGTTCGAACTCGTTTAAATTTAGATAATTTACGGAATTAATGCAAATGATTTTAAAATTTAATACAAAGTTCTTGATTATCTATCCACACAGGAGATACGCGATACAAGGTCGCATACCTTAGATAAATCTTGCTTGACGGGACAATTTTAACAAAGAATTTGCAAAAATTGAAACTAAAGAGAAAATATAATAGTTAATTAACGAAACGTTCAAAATAATACAAATTATATGATTGAACGGATAATGATCGTAGAGAAACGCAATTAACATAAAAATTAAAAACAGTCTCGTAAGACGTATGCAAAGTACACAAATAGAAAATTAAATAACGATAAACTTATCGTTAACGATGCTACGATACACTGATGTTGTAATCCACGCCACTGGATGAGTGAGATGCTCGGTACCAGGAACGATGAGGGAAACTCCGTTGCAGCGAATGCAGCCAATTATGACACTGGATGAGCGATAGTACCCGTACTGGATGAGTGATGCGAAAAAGATGCTTGTGCAAGCAAAAACTCCGGATTTATTCCAGGTCTCTAAATATACCCCTTTCTCCGGGGCATTTAACGATATAGAAAATATTCCAAAAGGAAACGGTACGGTAAATTCCCAATTATTAAATTGAAAAAAGACGAAACGTAAACTAACGTCTGACCAATTTAACGTTTGAACGGGAAGTGAACGCTACAATATCAGGGTACTGAAAACGTGTTTGCTGAAAACGTGATTGCGCACAGCTCAAAAAGGACTCCGTGCTCATAAACGCCGTTAGTACCAGTAATTAAGGGCGAAAATAGAATAAGCACAATAGACAACGCCGTTTTGGCTAACCGAGTACCGGAAATGAAAAAGGCAGGGCACTGTAATACCGACAATTATCAGATTGTTTAAAAATCGTTATAACCTCAATTAAAAAACAAAACATCCCCTAACCGGCGAAGGATGGTCGAAAGCAGAAAATTAGAAAGTAAGTAAACCAAATGAAATCGAACTTACTAAAATAAAATGGTACCGTTGATCCCCCAGATACGTACAAAAATAAAAAGGAAAGGAAAAAGGGTAGAGAGAGACCTTCAGTTTCGGGAGCCCAGAGCTTAAGAGGGAAGGAAGGAAAAGGAAACTCCATTAAGCGGGGTTGCATCCCTACCTCTGAAGGTCTACTGTTGAAAGAAAAAGAAACAATACAGAAAAGACAGGATAAAGGTACAGGACACTGCAGCAGAGACAGCGTGAAGGTTGTTATAGCACACCCTCAAGAAGCTTAAATGGTTCTCAGACAATTCAAGGATTAGATTGGTTGCAAGGACAACGAAAACATCAGCCCGCAACCGATAGAACAGGCCTAAATTCGTTAGATTTAGGACCTAATCCGGAATATTATCCGGAAAACAAAGAACAACAAGTCGATCATACCACGATGTCCAAACATCCATCTATAGTGGTAAGAGAAAAGAAACGGTACGGTACGGTAAATAAATGAACACCCGAAACATCCCAATATAACGATATATCGCTCTTCTAGCAACGTCTGATGGTGACGTAAATGGTACCCAAGCAATTAGTAGGACCCTATGGCCTCCTATTCCAGCCAATTTCTCCCAAAAGAAGGAAAATCAGAGTTCCGAACAAAAACGGAAACGATAGTTATGTTAATGGAACATTTTAATGTTACAGTATCATTCACTACATTAATCCATTCTCCCAACTTATCAACCATTGCTTCATACTTTCAAACAATTCCAGTCCGCACTCTTCCGCTTTTGCTAAAAGCACAGACTCATACAGGCTCTAATCCACCTCCCGTTCATTCCACCTTATACCACAAAATAATTCAAGCCGGCCAACTCCACGATGGTGTTGGTCCACCCGCAAAAGCACAGCATTGTGGTCACTCAAACTCCAATCCTGCTGCACACTCCATTCAATCGTACATCGCCCCAACCATGCATTATTAACAACAGCTACATCTGTATCGCTCTTCCCCATGGGACCACTAAATGGATAAAACTCCGACGGTACAATTAAAACCGTCAAGCCATTTGTCATAAAATATTCTTCGAGCTTTGTTTCACGGGAAACATTCGCACCATACCTCATTTCACCTTTGCTATACCACAAAGGCGAAACGGCATTTGCATTCCTACATACGAGCAGTGGCTTGTCACCAACCGCCGCAACCACACATTCAATCATCCGGATATAGGGCTCAATATCCGCACCAGAAGCGCAGTATATCGAGCACAGCACACACTCATACGAAGCAGTTCTTAGCCACACACATGCCATCACCTCATTACACAGGTCAGCCAGGGTCACTACATTCATCGATCTATCATTCACGATCACGGCAGCCTTGACGAAACCCGGCGCCGCAATCACCCTCATGCAGACAGGCACACCCACTCCTCGCCCCATATGTGCGTATTGCTCCTGTACCAGAACAACACGCACATTTTTCTCGCTCATAACAACTCCTAACTCGTTCATTACGGCAACTGACCGCAGGCAATTGAGTTGTATAAAATCAAGAGCTATTAGTCTGTGCTGATTCTCTCTCTCATCCGCATCAATATTCCCATATTCTCCGGACACACTCTCGCTGTCACGGCATGACCGTCACGGCGCTTACCACGACAGGTGACACAATCAACCTCATTCCGACAATCACGTGCCATATGACCCGCCCTTCCACACCTTAAACACTTGGACAGTCCTTCGAGAAGTGCCCAACCGCAAGACAACAAAAGCATCGTCGGACATTCTCGAACTCCTTACATTTCAGGGAGTCCCAACCCACAAACACTCTTCCCACATCCACTAATTTACCCACACATACCGCAGACATCTCAACGACTACGTTTGCAGACGGAGCGCCACGCGGCCCAGAGCGATCCACAACCCTCGTTCTCAACTGAAACTCTTCTCTTGTGACTACACAATGTTCCTCGTATATATCTCTTCTAATAACTTACTGTCGTCAATCTCCTTTTTAACATCGTAGATCAGCAATTTAGGTCCGACCATTCGAGGCAACTCGCACTTTAAACCAACCTTCTTTATGATGGAACTTTTTTTTCAGATCATCTTGCCTTTCAGTTTCTACGG
Source organism: Mylabris phalerata (assembly GCA_020740385.1). Taxonomy (NCBI): domain Eukaryota; kingdom Metazoa; phylum Arthropoda; class Insecta; order Coleoptera; family Meloidae; genus Mylabris; species Mylabris phalerata. The sequence continues at coordinate 2,250,026 of JAJEOX010000217.1, forward strand.
CAGCTCCACCTCTGACGTTGCGTACCGCTCTCACCTGAACTCCACTCACTGTGGGAGCCACCTTTTTGAGCAGCAATTTTTTTATTGCTTCGCTGTCTTTCTCCTCACTACTGCTCCTCAAGACAACAGCAAAAGTCTTTCTTTCATTCTTCCTTGTCATCCCTACAGTCGCTCTAGTTGGATACTCCCCTATCACACCCGAATCAGCCACCACAGAAAGCACCAAACGATCCTTTTCAGTCAACCTTCCATACAGCCTCTCATTTTCCATCAAATTCTCTAGCAGAATTTCCTCAATCATCGCTACCTTATTCAATATGAGCTCAGCAGCCACCTTATTTATTTTCGAGCTCTCCTTAAAAACACACTCTCTCTTATTTGAGTGCCTATTTCTCTCACCTTTTACAAATCACCTCGCCCCTTGTCCATCCTGATAGCGTCTTCATCAACAGTTCGCCACTTAACAGATGTAGACGGCTCGGAACCCGACGGACCCGAAGTCATCGTCAATGTGAACGAAAGTGCACCACAGACAGGCAGTATCACAAGCCAAAATCAAAATAGAAAAAATATCTCCCTAGCCCTTCGAAGCTGATTCCTAGTGAGGCCACCTTTCCTAATCAAGGATTCATATGACATCTTCCCCTTGAGTGATGTCTCAGTCTCAGCAACTCTCCTAAATAGTGCACAATCAGCCCTAAAAGGCACGTCAGCATGCCCTCGTCTATGATGCTGGCGAAGACCCGCAAAACCGGCAAAAGACGCACCGAAAATGCCACATGTCTCTCTATAGAACCTGAGAGGTGCTCATCATCTTACTCTTCCTGATGCATCCTCTTCATATGTTGTCGTAAACTCCTGTAGGTGGAAAACTTTGATTGGCAAGGGCCACAACGAAAATCGTCGGTCTTTTGGAATGCCTTCGTAAACCGGGGGCACCGTGATATGTTTTACCACATTTGTGGCATGCAAACCGCCTCGAAGAGGATTTGGTATCATTATGATTTGGAAAGTCGGAATCGGGTATAGAGTCAGTATCAGGTATACAACAACAACAAGGAAGATTGTTTAACGTGTGGTATCTGCCGTCAGGCCCTACCCACACGGCCCCCATGGACGAGGGATCGGGGTTCACGCCCGATCAGTACCGCCGCGCAACAAGTACCGGCTATCAATTCCCATCAGGGCTGCAGGCCCTTCAGGAACCTTGGTTTGGTGGAGGCCTATCTAAACCTCTACTAGCTCTGCAGGCTAGTACCCGAGCTAAGTGTAGCTCACCTGTCCCAATCCTCCCTTTCTTTTCCACACACACATCGATGAAGATGCCAAACCACGCTCAGGAAGAAAAGCATTCAAACTACCGTGTCCAGTTAAGACATAAGACAAAGTCATGCTCGGCCGGAACTACGGCCTCTCACTTACAAACCTTACATCCCTTATAAATCGATAGAAAACTCTTCCATTCGTTTCTTCATCCCATTCTCTCTGCCATATCTCCCAGAGCTCTTCATCCGTCCGCCTTTTCATTTTCTTCTTTCTCTCTCTATCATACATATCCGATCTATCAATCTCGTAATACTCCATACGTCTCCGTGCTTCCAGGTGCCTTGGAAGGTAACCAATATCCACTCTCATACCACTTGTAGCCACCGTTCTACAAACTTTCAGGCAAGGGTACAAGGCTGATATCTCGCAGCGAGACAACAGATCCCTGTAAACCTGCACATTTATTTTCTCCGCTCATACACCGCCCGTCATTTTGTAGTCAAACCGCCCAAAACTCCTATTAATTGTCGAGTGATTGGAAACAAATTTTAAGGATTTATAGGGGGGTTCTCAGAGAACATTTTAGCAAAATTAGGTCCACGTAGCTCATTGGGAAATGAGTGACATCAAATCTAACTTTTGAATATGCAACAATTGGCAAGAGGGTTTTTCACACATTAAAAGTGTTGAATTAATGCGATACATTCGTAACATTTTGGTTTTTGCAATTTGCCGTTAAGACTTCGAAAAAAATTAAAAAAGGTACGATCTGAGCTAGACCGTGAAAAAATTGAAATGCAAAAGTCGCTTGCCTCCCTTTGTCGGTAACAGTAGTTTTAAACCAGTGATTTTCAACAGTCGATCTGGTAAATTTTTTTAGTCCGCAAATCGATTTAACGGGCTCAGCGTGAAATATTCCTTATCCACGACATAAAAAAGGTCTTTGGTGAAAAATGAAGTGTCCTTAATGAATTAATAAATAATTTACATGCTCGGCACTTTCAGAACGTTTGAAAACCACTGGTGTGGTCTCTTAAAACGATCCAATGTTTATTTATTTAAAGAAAAACAAGCCTACAATACGTGACCCTAACAATAAATAATTGTCGACGCATGTATATTTTTTTTTCTTCGGGACAAACAAAATAAAGGAATTTAATGAAATAAAAAAAGACAGAATTTAGATCTCGTTATTTTTTAACGAAAAATGCATTTCCAAGGTCCCATCGGTTAACACAAACGAATATTATTTATGATTCTAGTAGTTGACGTATCGATAGTACACGATTGCTTTTACTAGTAAGTTGATACAAAGTCTAAAAACTGCAATAAAAATAAACAATAGAAAAGAAGGGAAGAATCACCGTAATAATTATAAACAAATCTTTGCGCTGTTACAGTAAACGAAATTTTTACGAGAAATTCTAAACGATCTACTGAACTATCCCCAACATTGTTACTCAAAAGTGTCGATTTGTATCAACTTGTCTTGAGTAATGAGGTAGTAATACGGTAGCTTTATTATTAATATTAGTATTAGTATTATCATTCTTTTTTGTCACCCTTAAATTTATGGTATCGCTCTCTTCTAACTGCAGATTGAAAATAAAACAGTGGCTTAATTTTCTTTCTTTAGAGGATCGAATGTCAAGGAGTTTTTCTTAAGTAAACAAATACGATAACATGAACACCCATTAAAATAAGAATAGAACAACTGAGAGGCGAATAACTGGTCACATTTATGATCGATGTACGAGAAACCCGTTTTTCAATTTTTTTCGGAATACAGTGTCAGAACACCGAAAAAAACAGTTTTCCGAGAATTCTCAAGTCATCTTGAGTCCATTTATGTAAAAAACTAATTAGCGAAAATGTTGAGATTTTCAACAAAAATCCCTTTTTTTCATGTTTTCCAATGAGCTACATGGTCCAACTTTCACTGAAATGAACACCAGGGACCCCCCTATAAATTCTTAAAATTTGTTTCCAATCACTCGACAATTAATAGGAGTTTTGGCCGGTTTGACTACAAGGTGGCGGGCGGTGTATACTCGCTCCATACATTGCGCACGCCGTCAGTAGGCCCCTGAACCACACGCGCGCAACTCAACCTTTAATTCCCCATTCACACCGCAAGATTCTTCAGAACCTTGCCACAACCATTGCCATTTTCCTCCTCAATGCCTCAACATGAGGCTTCAAATCCAATCTCTCACCCCTGGAGATCCCCAGGTACCGCACTTTCGTTACGTACATGATAGATCCCCTCACTATTCGAACTACAGGAGGCCTACTATGTGACAGTTGCCCTTTCATCAGCATTGTCACTGTCTTTGACTCATTCAATTCCACTTCCATACTGTCACCCCATTCTTATACTTTACTCCTGCTATTTTCTTCAAGCAGTATCACGAGATCATCCGTGTATGCTAGTATCGGAATCTCCTCTTACGGAGGAGCTCATCTATCATGAGATTCCATACAAAAGGCTCACATATGGAGCCCTGTTGACACCCTCTCTCAACCATACATCGCATTTCATCATTCTCACTATTCGCAATTACCCTTCTTTCACAAAAATAACTCATCCACAGAGACAATTCTCCTGTCTCTCTTATTTTACGAATCACTGTCACCCACTCCAAATTATCGAACGCCCCGCGAAAATCAACAAAGACGTCTAAGACGTAATTCCGCCGGGACGCCCGTACCACGTTCACTAATTTATTCCATGCATCCTCAGCTATTCGATCCACTCTAAATCCATATTGGCTGTCACTCATTCCTCCACCGATTAACCCATTCAGTCTGTTAACCATCCTACGTTTCAATACCTTTCCAAAGGAAGGTAATAGACATATTGGCCTGTAGGATGACACTGAGTCCCTAGACCTCTCCGGTGATTTATGTAAGACGACCAATCGAGCCGTCTTCCATTACTTTGGGAAATATCCTTTGGAAAGGCACGCATTAAACATACACTTCACATAGACTAGTAAGGCACTTAAAACGTGCCTTACCATGGTCGCTGTAAATCCATCCATTCCAGGTGCCTTCTTGACACGCGCACGAAAGACAGCCACCTAAATTTCATCCATACTGAAGCTTTCAACTCGCTCAATCTTCCTCTCACCCTCACCAGTACCAAGCATACCACCGGGAGGGAAAAAAGTACCCATCAGCGCAGCCATCGTCTCCCTCCACGTTGAAGTGGAGACACCATTCATTTTTACACAAGAGAGGGCCTGATCCCCACGGCCACGGCAGACACGATAAACACGTCCCCATGGATGATCGTCATTCCCCCTCTCAACAAATTCACGCCAATGTGCCTCCTTACGCTCTCTTATTGAAGACTTATAAACTCGTACCGACTCACACATACACTGTCTCAACCGCAGGAGCGATTCCTCATCCACACCTCTTCTACTAGCACTTCGGAATTTTCGACGAGCCCTCCTACAAGCGGTTCGCAAAGAGCAAAGCTCTGCATTCCACCAAAGGACCCGCCTAGAAGATTTGGGCAAAGCTCTTCTTCTCCTCATGCGAGTGCATGAGGAGAAGAATTGATTATTAGTATCAGGTAATTGATTATTAGTATCAGGTATACAAACAAACAAAGAGGAAGAGTTTAACGTGCAGTTCCTACCTACAGGCTTAACCCACACGGCCCCCATGGGCGAGAGATCGAGATTACGCCCGATTAACGTCATCGGCACTTGGTACCGACTACCAAGTTTCCATCGGGGCTGCAGGCCCCTCAGGCACCTTGGTTTGGAGGAGGCCTATTTAAACCTCGACTAGCTATGCAGTCTAGTGCCCGATCTAAAACGTAGCTCACCCGTCGAGAAGCCGAAACCACTCTACTCCGCATGGAGTCTCAACCACTGCCACCACGAAACCTACCGCAAAACACCGGACCGGACAAAGTCTGGCGGGCCCCCGGCAGCCCATGGTACCAGTTTACGTCACTGGTTGGACGTTCTGGAGCATAAGCCCCTTCCCAGTTGAGTCCTGCAGCACTAGGCACTGGTAGACCCTTGGCTCGGGTACGTGGGGCAGCCAAGATAACCCCAAACTGAGAATCCTCAGTCCCTGCGTATAAACCAATTTCGGGACTGCATCACACATACCTTTTTCCACTTACTGGCATACGGTTCTTAAACCCTACACCCACACTCCTCTCACGCATGGTCACAGTCATTTCACACATCACACTTGCCGACTTCTGGCAATTTAACTGTACTTAACAAAAAGCCATTAGTCGACGCAAATCCTCTCTCTTGTGCGCTGCAATATTCTTGAATTCTCGGGGCATTCGGGCGAAAAGACCGAATACTTACAGTCCCTTGACCACCGTCGAGAATTCACGCACTCTTCTTGATCTGTACACTCTTTCACATGGTGTCCTGCTTTCCCTCATTTAATACATAGTCTCTCATTCCTGCAGTCCCGCAAGAAGTGTCCCACACTCAAGCAAGCAAAGCATCGTTGTATTCCCTCAAAATTACGACATTTAATAGAACTCCAACCAATAAACACACGACCGGCGTTCAAAAAGTACCGCTAACAGTCACCAGAGGTTTCGATAATCACATTTCCCACGCTAGAATCCCTTCTAAACTGTCTGGAGATTACTCTAGTTCTATCCTAAAACTCTCTTAACCCCACAACTCCTTCTACATTGCGTGTATATAACTCTTCCAATAATTTATCGTTCGCAAGGTCTTTACTAATATCGTACAAAATTATTTTCGGTCCTATCTTTTTAAGAGAGTCAACTCTTAAACCTAAGTTATTAAACACACTATACGACTTGATTTTCTCTAAGTCACTAATTGTATCTGTTTCGACTGCAATTCCGTCTCTAATCTTTCTAAGTGCCCTAACTTTTACAGCTCCTACTACAGGAGCTACATTTTCAAGAAATTTCTTCTTGATATCTTCACTACTGACTGATACACTACCATCTGCGGCTCTTACAACTAAAGCAAACGATTTCCGAGGTTTCCGAGACACCACCGGAGCACTCTGCTGAGAAAGCCTACCTGTTACAACTTGCCTACCAGATAAAACAGCCACGTCCTGTTGTTCCATAACAACACCAGTCTCGACGCCGCCCCTCAGAGATGATTCTTTTTCCATCAGACGCCCAATCAATCTTTCGTTCTTTAACATGACACTCGTTACCAGATCTTCATATTGCGAAACCTTCTCAAGAATAAACTCTAATGCGGCTTTACTGACGCGATTCCTCTCTTTGAAGATATATTCTCTCAGTTTCGTCCCAATATCCTTCAATATTTGACGTTCGAACTCACTCGAATCCTCTTCAATAATATCATTCTCTCTTAAATTTTTCTTCTTCATTTTCCCACTACCGACAACACTGGTATCACTCACACCACTGTGGAAACTACGTAGACTGATGTCACTCGTCTCACTATCTCGGTGGACGTACCGTCTTCGACCCCCGGACCGGCTACGCCACTCGCCACACCTGATCCTGTGGGCGGACTCTTTTGCAGCTTCAGTGTTTTCTTAATCGTCCCTTTTGCGCCCGAATCGCCTTTCCCGGACATTGTTCAGTGTCGATAGTCCGACACTACACACAGGCTTGTGATTCGTAGAGCACAGATGAGTCCAAGTAAACAAACAGAGTCCTCAATCACGGCAAACACCGAATATACACTACTGAGACGGCTTTGTCACCATTGTTCACAAATCTCCACTATCAACCAAAAGCCGGTGACTCCGGGACTCCGGGTAAAAACTAAGATAGTCCCAAAAATCGACCTAACTCGAAAAATGGAGCACCCGGAAAACTCCGGGACTCCGGGCAAAAATCCGGGACCTCCGGAAATGAACTCTCCGTACCCCAAAACACAAAAGCCCATCAAAATCGACGATCTCGGAAACTCCGGGAACCACCTAGGCAGATCCCAGACATCCCACAATGAAAGAGTGTATCACACTCCCCACCTCAGATAACTAGAAGGCAACTGAGCTTCTCAAAAGGGGACACAGGCGACACAGCACCGAAGCACTAACACCTATTAAAGCGGACAATCCCCAAAGACACAAGAATGGACAGATATGAGCCCCAATGCGGAGCTCCGAAAAACGTGCCAAGGCACAACTTTTAAGTTATGTTTCGAACAGATAAACACGCGACGCGATCACTACCACAGTCGAATCGTAAGTATCAGGTATACAACAAAGAGAGAAGAGTTTTACGTGCAATCCCTGCCAAGCCAGGCTTAACTTGCACGGCCCCAATGGGCGAGGGATCGGGATTCATGCCCGATCAGCGTCGCCGTGCAACAAGTGCCGGCTACCAATTCTCATCAGTGCTGCAGGCCTCTCAGGCACCTTGGTTTAGCGGAGGCCTATCTAAACCTTTACTAGCTCTGCAGGCTAGTACCCGAGCTAAACGTAGCTCACCCGTCGAGAGGCGCCAGCCGACGCCTCTCTACTCCGCGCCGAGTCTCAACCACTGCCACCACGAATCCGACCGCAATTGACCGGGACCGGACTAGGTCCGGCGGGCCCCCAGTCTCCCATGTTATCAGTTTACGTCACTGGTTGGACGTTCGGGAGCCATCGACCCCCTCCTAGTTGAGTCCTGCAGCACTCAGCACTGGTAGACCCATGGCTCGGATGCGTGGGGTCGCCAAGTTTACCCCAAACTGAGAAGACTCAGTCCCTGCGCATGACACTTGGAGCCGTTCACACAACCATTCTTTTTCTTCTCTCAAACACAGACCTCGCAAACTTTTCAAACTTTTCATACTGCTCCAATGTGTCACATGCACCATTCACACCTTCTACAACCACCCCGAGGGATTCCAAATCTCTCAGATCGTCGTACATTTCACAGCGAGCCAGCACATGCTCCCAATCCTCCCTTTCTTTTCCGCACTCACACATCGGTGAAGATGCCAACCCACGCCCATGAAGAAAGGCATTCAAACTACCGTGTCCAGTCAAGGCGTAAGACAAGGTCATGCTCGTCTGGAACCACGGCCTCTCACTTACAAACCTTACATCCTTGATAAATCGATACAAAACCCTTCCACTCGTTTCTTCATCCTATTCTCTCTGCCATATTTCCCAGAGCTCTTCATCTGTCCGCCTTTTCATTTCCTTCTTTCTCTCTCTATCATGCACACCTGATCTGTCAATCTTGTAATACTTCAAACGCCTCCACGCTTCCAGGTGCCACGGCAGGCAACCCATAAGCACTCTCATCGCACTTGTAGCCACCGTTCTACACATTCTCAGGCAGGGGTACAAGGCTGACCTCTCGCATCGAGACAACAGATCCCTGTACACCTGCACATTCATTTTCCTCCGCCCATGCACTCGGTCCATACATTGCGCACGCCGTCAGTAGGCCCCTGAACCACACGCGCGCAACTCGACATTTGATACCCCATTCACACCGCAAGACTCTTCTAAATCTTGCCACAACCATTGCAATTTTTTGCCTCAGTGCCTCAAAATAAGGCTTCAAATCCAATCTCTCGCTCATGGAGATCCCCAGGTAACGCACTTTCGTGACGTACCTGATAGATCCCCTCCCAATTCTAACTACAGGAGGCCTACTCAGCGACAGCTGCCCTTTCATCAGCATTGTCACTGTCTTTGACTCATTCATTTCCACTCCCACACTGTCACCCCGTTCTTTTACCATAGTCAACGCATTCACTGCGGCTACTTCCAAATCACTCCTAGAATTTCCTTCAATCAGTATCACGAGATCATCCGCGTATGCAATTACTAGAATGTCTCTGCCCTATAAATTGCGGAGGAGCTCATTCAGCATAAGGTTCCATACAAAGGGCCCACATATGGAGCCCTGTGGACACCCTCTCTCGACCACACATTGCATTTGATCAGTCACATTCATCGCAATTACCGTCCTTTCACTGAAATAACTCATCCACAGAGACAATTCCTTGCATCCTGTCTCTCTAATTCTACCAATCACTCTCACCCACTCAAGATTATCAAACGCCCCGCGGAAATCAACAAAAACGCCCAAGAAGTAATTCCGCCGAGACGCCCGTACCACATTCATCAGCTTATTCCATGCATCATCAGCTCTTCTTCCCACTCTAAATCCGTACTGGCTGTCATTCATTCCTTCACCGATTAACGCCTTCAATCTATTTACCATCATACGTTCCAGTACCTTTCCAAAGGATGGTAACAGACATATTGGCCTATAAGAGGACACCAAATCCTTAGGGCTCTCAGGTGATTTATGTAAGACGACCAATTGAGCCGTCTTCCATACTTTCGGAAAATATCCTTTGGAAAGGCATGCATCAAACGTACATTTCACATACACTGGTATTGCACGTAAGACGTGCCGCACCATGCTCGCTGTGAATCCGTCTACTCTTGGTGCCTTCTTGACACGCAAACGAAAAACAGCATGCTCAATTTCATACAAACTGAAGCTTTCATCACACTCAATCTCCCTCTCTAGGGAGAAATCACTCAAACTGGCACCAATTATGCCACTAAGAGGGAAAAAGGCACTCAGTAACGCAGTCGTCGTCTCCCTCCACGTCGTAGTGGAGACACCATTCACTCTTACACAAGAGAGGGCCTGATCACCACGCCCACGGCAGACACGATAAACGCGTCCCCACGGATCGCCCTCACTCCCTCTACAAATTCACGTCAGTGTGCCTCCTTACGCTCTCTAATTGCAGACTTGTAGACTCGCACAGACTCACACATGCACTGTCTCAATTGCCGGAGCAATTCCTCATTCACACCTCTCCTTCTAGCACTTTGGAACTTTCGACGAGCCCTCCTACACGCGGTACGCAAAGAACAGAGCTCTGCATTCCACCAGAGGACCCGCCTAGAAGACCTGGGCAAAGCTCCTTTCCTCCTCATGCACTCATCGTTAACCTCTTTCACCCATTCATTCATTCTTAAGACCATATCATCTATATTCAATCGTTCAAAACACTCTATACCCTGGCTGTCTGTCTTCGCTGACAACAGGGTCTCATACAATCTCCAATCAACGTTCACTTCTTTCCATCTTACTACATTCTGATACACATGTTCATGGACAGGGCGATCACGCCGCTCAACGTTTATCTCGATGGCATTGTGATCGCTCATACTCCATTCAGGCTGCACTCTCCATTCAACATTGAAACGCTCCAGCCAGGCACTATTAACGATGGCAATGTCTATATCACTCTCTCTCGAGAGACCACTAAACGTATAGTACTCTGATGGCTCATTCAAAACCGTCAGAGACCTGGTCGTCAAAAATTCCTCAATTGAAAGCCCCCGGGAGACTTTCGCTCCATACCTGTCATCGCCCTTGCTATACCATAAGGGCGAAACAGCATTAGCATGTATACACATCAGAAGAGGTTTACCACGAGCTTTCGCAATAACCCTCTCCATCAATCTTTCATACATGTCAAAGTCCCCGCCTGGCGCACAATAGAGCGAACAGACGAGTACTTCACCGAGCACACAATCTAACCACACACATGCCATCGATTCCTCACAAATATCATTCAATTGCATCACATTCATCCATCTATCATTCGTTACCACAGCTGCCTTGGGGCTTCCAACAGCAGCTGTAGAAAGCATGCAACTCGGCACACCTACCACTCGTCCTTCGCGTGTGTATGGCTCCTGAATAAGAGTCACACACACGCTTTTCTCAGCCATCAACACCCCTAGTTCATTCATCACTGCAGCCGACCTCTGGCAATTCAGTTGTATGATCCTGAAAGCCATTAGTCTAAGCTGAGTCTACCTCTCATTCTCTCAAGCATTCTTGCATTCTCCGGGCACTCTCTAGCTGTCACAGAATGACCACTACTTCGGCACTTGCTGCAACAGTTAACACAGTCAACTTCGTTCCGACATGCACGCGCCATATGTCCAGCTCTTCCACACCTCAAACAAAGCCTCTCGCTTGGACAATCTTTGGAAAAGTGTCCAACAGAAAAGCAGGAGAAGCAGCGACTCACACCCTCAAACTCTTTGAGCTTCAGAGAGTCCCAGCCTACAAAAACTCTGCCCGTATTCATCAACCGATTCAAACACGTATTTGACGTCTCCAGCACTACATTTGATACTGGCGCATCCCGCGGACCAGATCGGTTAACAACCCTAGTGCGCTCATGAAATTCTTGCCTAGAAACAACGCCTGTCAAATTCCTTGTATAAAGCTCCTCCAGCAACTTAGCATTATCGTACTGTTTCTTGACGTCATATATAATCACTTTGGGGCCAACTTTGCGAGGTGGATCACATCGCAGTCCCACCTACTGCAAGACATTACACTGCTTCATTTTATGACCAGCTCACCACATTTGTGATATTTAATATGACTCGCATCACTTGTATACATCTTTGGTATCTGCCCCATATTTCCACATCTGAAGTATTTTCTTTCAATAGCCTTAAACACCATATCATCATTGTTTATTTTACCATTTTCGTTTCTTGTTTCTTCAGTAAATAAACATGTTGTTAAATTTGCTAAGATTTTTTCCGATAGACTCGCTGACTTCTATGCACTAACAAAGTGCTTTCGATTCTTCCGAGTGAATATAAATTCACTAGGAAGAATCGAAAGTACTTTTGAAATTATCATGTCATCACATATTTCGATATTCAGTGATTTCAATTTGATTGCTATATTTTCTAACTTACTCGCCATATCTTTATTGAATGCACAATTATAGAGTTCTTGTGATAAATTGCATTTTTGTTGTTCTGACTCTTTATCATAAATTTCACTGATTTTATCAAACTTTTTTCTTGACGTTTTGCAGTTTAATATGTGCATTGAAGGTTTTTGTCAATTGTTGAGATTATTATTCGTTGCGCTATCACATCATCCTTTTCTCATTCTTCTCTCAATTCATTTCTGTCTGATTCACTTAATTTTGATTTAGCATCAACTATTTTTTCAATACCTTTTGCTTTGAATGTTATATTTACCTGAAATTTCCATATTTCGAAATTATTTGCGTTTTTTAGTTTTTCAGCGTTTATTATATCTACTGACTCACCGGTCGCCATTTTAACTACATAATCACACACGTTTTAGAATTATTATTTTTAATCAGCAATGGCTTTTGGGCTCATAACCTGTGAAGGTTTTTCGAGTTTATAAAAAAAAAGTTTATTCACACAAACAGTCTAATAAAATATGATAACAATAGCAAAGAAAGAATTAAATACTTTTAAACAGTCTTAAGAGTCTCGCTCGAGAAGCAGTTCGCATTTTCCCCCTTTCTTTGTAAATTTACAATCTTGATCGACGTATGAGAGATCAACCGAGAAACAATCAAATCGCCCCATCATCTACTGAGTTACTTAGAATGTGCTATTTCGAAAAACTTGATCATTTTAGACTCTTTTCCGGAAAGCAGAAAAGAAAATTAAAACGGGAATGGGTTGACCAAGAAGCCTTAACTTTTCTTGATCTACTTAATTGATTCATTTCATTTTATTAATTATACAGACAGTTGTACTACTGAATGTTATCATACTTTTTTTGACTAAAAATGCGATTTTCGAAATTATCAGAAAATTCCGTTTGATTTTCCAAATTTCATGAGGTTACGGATCTACAAAATTGAATTCTGAATCGAATGAGATATGTCCCATTTCGATATCTTTTGTCGTTTTTAAGTTATCCCTGCGAATTGTTTCTCTTTGTTTTTAAGGGAGATTGAATGTTATAGTTCACTTCGAAGAACAGCCTTAACACAAATGGATTCTTCTTAGTTGCAATGATTCAGTCTAAAATGTTTCTTAAGTTCTTAAATGTTATCGATAATACAGTTATCTACAGTAAAACTCAACAATTATTACCGCCATCTAACATCAATAATCATTACTGCCACCTTATACCATACCACACCAGCATACCTGAAACAACCCCATATGATAAGATTGCCCACACTGTGCTGGACAAAACAGATTGAACTTACTTTCGTCAGTGAATAATACTAATCGCCCGGCAATTAATAGGGGCTGCAATAAGAACTAGGAACATTTATCTGAAAGGCCCTGTATTATGTTTTTTTTTTTTTTAAATTTTCGTAAGTCCTTTGGTATTTGGTGGGACCACATTTTGCTACGATAATTGCCTACTATAATCGCCTAAATTTTTCGTAAATTCAATGTTTGGAACTTCCTATAACTATAACTCACTAGCGAGCTGACTCGGCGTCGCAGGGGTGGTAGAGCATATTATATCTACATGTTTTGTCTATCGTAGGATCGCATCAGGTTGATGCGTTGAATATGTGTATTAGATTTGAATGTAATATAATGTCTACAATACTTGAAGTATTTTTATTTATTTTATATATTAGATCTTTGCCGAGGTATGATTAAATTATCATGTGTAGGTACTTTAACAGATAATATATATCTACCTATCAACATAAAAAAATATCACAAATAACATAAATAAGTTCAACTGATTAATAACCTCCGACAAAATACGCTAACGTATGCACTTACACCAATCAATTCTACTAAATGACAAAACGAGACAAATAAATGCAACCTTAATATTATTCATAGACAACTTATTCATTTTTTTTTGATATAGTTATCCTCGTAAACATTTTTTAAATGTCATTCGAATTATGGCAGCACCAAAGGCGTTGATGTACTTTGGTTCAAACCTAATATAACAAATATCAAAACTAACGCATTTGCAACCTTCCAACAACTAAAAAGGAAACAAATATCTTCCGGTCGTTGTCTCCATTCGCTCCAAAAGTCTGTTTATTTTAAGAGTATAGAAACAATAGGTGACAATGGTGGCACGGTGGGGCGGCGGTGATCCCATCAAGCGATTCTCGTCATCATTATGAGAAACGTGTTTGAGTTTATTTTAGCGCGCGTTAATTTTTTGCGATAACTCCTAAGATATTCATTTAAAATATATGGTTTAAAAGATAATAATAATGTGCATGAAATATTTAATGTAACTAACGTATTTAAGTAGATAAGGACTAATACTGTATCCGTGTAAATAGCTTTCTCATTATTGCATTGTAAGTGACTATTTTCTTAGAAGCTAAAATGGGTATATGCATTGTTTTGTTATATGTCAAAGGGATCAGACAGCGTTTTCGATGAAAACTCCCAGGCAGCTTGACTTTCTCCGACATCTCCAACAATTATCGTTACATTTCAACCAATTTACACAAAACCTTAACAAATTATATACCTGAACCTTCCTCATGAATTGCTCTATCTTTTGGTGAAAATCGCGTGAAAATTCGTTCAGTAGTTTTTGAATTTATCGCGAACAGACAGACAGATAGACACGACATGACGGAGGGCTTTGTTTTATAATATGTATAGATATTACGTTTTTCATTTTTTTTTAATTCTTTCCATATATGCTCTATGGGATTCAAATCTGGTGACTGCGGACTAGTGTTTGATGTTTCTCGATTAATTTGAATTCTCGAGAAACTGAATAATCATATCTCATTTCTCGATTAATTCTCGAGAATAATAGTTAATTTTAGTATATGGATATGAGGATCGAATTTAAAATAGAACAGTATACATATGTATGAAAAAATAACTGGATATTGAAATTTACTGTCTAAATCTGAAGTAATTTTTCAAGAAACTCAGTGCATCCAACGTTGCGACGTTCTTTTTTTTATCGCAATACAATGGTGGCCAGCTTGTTGGATGTCCATGAGAGCGTGTGGGGGGATATTTGTTAGGAAAAGAAAGAAAATATACATAAAAGAAACTGAGTCACCTCTAAGAAAACTGAATGTGTTGTATTTCTTTTGTTTTTCCTGATCGTTAAAAAAAAAGAAAAATTAATATTCGATACCGATCCGTTATATGTCACGTTATATGTCCGTCATATATGACAAAATTATAGAATTAATCGCCTCACGTGCTCTGGCGTCAACTTTAAACCAAATAATTTCACAAGAGAATAAAAGTTTTGAGAAATAGTGATAACCCGAGGAAATACAACTATATATATATATATTTTTTTCTATAATGACAACCACGGCAGTCACCGGCGTATCACCGACAGCAATTGTGACTGATTATATTTGAAAAAAAAGGATAACAAAAAACTTATCCGACGTGGTTCGGCTGACTCCTTTTCCAGGATGGAGACTGGGTTGACAAGATGGCGTCCAATGAATTGGCTTATCTCTGGCCAATCACTCCGTGAATTTCTTTCTTTTTTTTTGTTTGTTGGTCTTCTGGGGACGGCCACAATAAAATAGCGAAGAAAGAAAATAAACCATATACTAAAACCCTGGGAAAACAGTCACGATTACACGGGGACAATTAAGACAAAGGGGTACTTTACCTCAATTTTTTTCCAAGACAGCAGTTTTCTCTCCACTAGCACGTAAAACGTGTTGGGTGGTGCGTTTTGAATCCGAAATAATATCTATTTAATTATTGTCACTCTTTGCCCAGAATCGGCACCGACAATAATTAATTTTTAATTAAATCTAATGACAAACCTCAACTTTGAGATATTTTTCCAATTATGCATCAACAAAATCACTAGAGTTTAATTTCGCACTGGGCCCTTCAACGTTCAGCACCAGAAAAGAAAGAGAACCGGTCAACATTTGGCAGTAGAAATTCGGCGAGCCGATAAGAATGCGGCAGAGAGATATTAATGCGAATTTTTATTTCCCAGTTAAAATAACCTTAGGAAAAATAAGTAGTTTGTAAATCCCGCCACTGACGTGTTTCCTGCCACAATCCTACCAACCCGCTCGAACTCCAACTGGCAGATGACAATTTTGGTCAGCCAAAAGTAAACAACATGTGGAAACTTTACACAAAAGACAAGTACAACACAGAAGACATAGATCAATAAAGGCAGCCTAATTCCCGTGGTGCTCACAATCGGTATTGTGCCACAATTAGAAAGGAAAGATTTTTTTTTAATCATGATTTATTCTTAGCGTTAGACAGAGAAGAAAGGACAAAACTGGACACCACTGAGGAACTTGAGCTCTAACATCTATATGGGCTGCTCACCCCCATATTGTGAACCATTTGAACCGTCACAAGGTATCATTTGGCAAACGGCTTCTTTTTTCAGTAAAAAAGTCTGCAGTAATAGAAAAATTACGTTCATTTTGTGTAGAAATTCTTGTACAACTTGTTTGAAAAATATTAAATTTTTTTTAATAGTTTGACATTTATTATTAGCACCAGGTTTCACTTCTCTCACACTTTCTGTTATAGATGCATTTAATCGTTCTTGAAGAGACAGCACTTAATTTTCACTAATTACAACTTCATCGACACCTGTTTCGTTAAAATCCAGTTGTTTACGACTAGCAAATAATCTGTTCAAGAATTCTTTTGCAGTTTTATAAATTTAATTTTTTGAAACCAATCTAAAAAAGATATCATTTTCTTCGCAAGTTGGATTATGTAAGCATTTATAAAGAGATATTAGGTTATTATTTCTCCGTTTTATTATTTCTTTTTTAATTGCAGAAAGAATTTTCTTACTTAGGTCGTTGTTAGCTTCCTCCAAATTAGAAAACAAAAATTTTAATGCTTCCTCTCAAAGTAACAACGACGAGTCCTCTCGACTGAAGCACTCAACTGTTTTTTGAACAGGTTTTAACACAGATAACAATTCTTCAGCCGTATGTACATAACTTTCACTCCATATCTAACTCAATGTAACTCAAGTAATGCTGTCTTTAAAAGTTGCTTAATTTGTAAAAAGCATTTGAACATACTTTCTATATTATTCAACCTTGTCTTACAATCCAAAAGTAATGACAGTTCTCTTTCTCAAATTCCTGTGCGTCTTTTTGCAAAACGCTGTTCTTTACTACTATAACATGTTGCATTTGCAATTCGTCGGTTTTTTTGGCTCAAGTTCATGTTCTAATTCGTATTTTAACAAGCAATCTTCATCTTCACTATCACTATCATTACGATCTTCATCGTCAGTTTTTTTCTCGTTAGTGTAAAGAGTTTTCAAGATAGCCAAATGTAAACCATGATTATACCTTAATGGGCGATACGCGGGAGATAATGTCGCAAATTTCTGCATAACAGCGGCACCATACTTCATTACCAATACAACATCTTTTTCTAGCGAAATTTCAAACTCTTTCAATTTTTGCGTCAACAATTCTGAAACTTTTCCAGCAGAACAACTACTTTTAATTGAAATCAACCCAAGATTAAATGAATCTGTAGAACTTCTATATAAGTGAACATCCATATATCTTTTTTTACACTTGTTCATTCATCAATAGACACACTGAATTTCTTTTCTTTATCTTTTTTTGTTTCCTTATATTTCTGATTAATTCTTGGTTTTTGTCATGGTAAAATGTCATCATTAGTTGTCTTACTTTTGTTGCATTACGTGGCAAGCTGAATCCTCTTGCAGTCATGCTTTCTCTTATAAAGTCACTAGTAGTAATTTTATTATGAAAATCCATCAACTGCAGCTAACTTATATATTAATTCTTCTATAATTGAGCGTTTTATAAACCTTAACATTGTCTGACTGTTACAACTGAGACCATCAAATGGCCGTTTGACTTGTAAAGAACCGGAACAATTAGAGTCGACATTTGAGTCCTCTCGTTTATATCCAGGAATGGGCGACGTCGACAAATATTGTCGACTTCTCAATTTGTCGATGTGCCGACAAACGGGCGTACGTCAACAATTAATTGGAGTCGACAAATGTCAGCAATGTCGACAAATAAAAAATGTCAGAATACACATACGCATGTGCATAGCAAGTATTAGCTGTGTTGAACACATAATTGTTTTGTTATTAATAGAATCTGCGTTATCAGTATCCACTGTAGATAATGAATGCTGACTCATTATTCGTCTTTGTGTTATTGAGTTTGTAAGATTGTTAACTACAAAACAGTAAAAACAGCGTGTTTAGATTTTCCATATATATTTCGTTTGTATAATTTAAAAATGCCTGGAAAAGGTAGAAGAACAAATGATATTTTCTTCAAATTAAAATTTGAGTTCATTAAAATCAATAACAAGCCAGCTGCGAAGTATAATTTTTGCGAAAAAATAATTAAAAATACTGAAGCTTCACGGCTACAAAGCCATAAGTAAGTAATCTGAATTTCATTTGAAATTTATCATTATTATCATACTGTGTATGCAGAAATGATTATAAACTATTACTAATGACATACGCATCAAAATTATCGTTTTACAGTAAACAAACTTTCATTATCGGATGTCCAAAATAAATTGTCCCGACTGCATGGGGCTCCAAAAAATATTTTTCGCATATCCAATTAATTTTATCATTTTGGTTTAAAAAATTAAACAGATATCAGAACTTCAAACAGAACTGAAAAAATTGGTTTTATTGTTATTTTACGTTAACATTTTCTGTTAATATACGATTATTTCTTGATTGAGACGTTTTACTGAATATGTTTCCACATATTGAACGCAATTTTGGCAGTTTTCTCTACTATATTAATACATTATTTGTTGTTATAGCGAAATTATTTGTTGTATGATATAAGTAATTAGATATGTGAAAAACATTTTTGGATCCCGATGCCCTCGAAACAATTTATTTTGGACATCCGATAATCAAAGTTTGTTATTGTACTAGGTAATACTTCGATAAAATTAATACTAAGAATCGTTTTTAGAAATGTTTGCCAGCCGAAACTGAGAACGACTGGGTCACAAAGTCATGATATTCAAGCACCTTTAAATGAGGTAAATATACGTGTCATCAAAACATACCTATGTGTAATTGCTGTACAGACCCAGGATTTTTACTTAGATATTGGGCATTTTTTTTGCATTTAAGGTACATAATATTGCCTACCATAATTTTGGTGAATAGCAGTCAATAGTTGATGGCACCCTAGAACTTTAACGTTTCTTTAAAAGTAAATAATTGTGACTGGGACAGTCACACATTATGTATAGTATGTGTATATGGTGATGTATGTGTGTACACGATCATGTGATTTCACGTATAAGTTTGAATTTACTATATCTATGCGACAACTATTTATTAATGTAAATCATTTCATTTATTTCCTTTTAGGATAACAGTGCAGAGAATGTAAAGTATGATATGATGGAAGATGGTTACCTTATTCCAGTAGAAATCGCTCAAACTGAAACGACTCCACCATTAACAATGAATGAAATTCAACCAACAAACTCTTCAAGTTTATTGATGTCTAACATGCAACTGAGTGGCTATACATCACGGAAACTTGACACCGATTCCAATTTCGAAGGTACGTACAGAAATCACTCATTATTTTGTAACGATATTTGCCCGGGTTGTAGCTGGCCTGAAAAAATAAGGGTCAACGTTTGCGATTTCCAACGAAAGCGAGAGTGATTCGGTAATATCGGACTCGGGTGCCACTCACAAAATACTCGTGAGACGATAAGTAAAAATAAACAGGTTTTATTCAAATAACTATGTACAAATAAATAAATAAATAAATAAATAATTCCGGTATAATTAAACAAAATGCTAATTCTAACAGGCGGATATATCCTGGTCGCCGATAGCCACTGCAGGATCGGTACGGTAACAAATAATACAACAACGATCTCTTCAGTCGCCAATAGCCACTGTGAAGAGTGAGGGAAATCCTCCGGTCGCCAATAGCCACGGCGGAAGCCAGGCAGCGGTTTACCAACGAATACAATAACGATCTCTTCAGTCGCCAATAGCCACGGTGAAGAGTGTGAGGAAAATCCTCCGGTCGCCAATAGCCACGGCGGAAGCGGTATAACGGGGATAACAACGGATTCTTCCGGTCGCCAATAGCCACTGCGGAAGCGGATTTATAACGATTACAACAACGGTTTATTCCGGTCGCCAATAGCCACTGCGGAAGCGGACTTATAACGATTACCACAACGGTTTATTCCGGTCGCCAATAGCCACCGCGGAATTCAGGATTTTCTCAGGTCGCCAATAGCCACAGCTGGTAATTATTTGGAAGAGGCCAGGTTGGAAAAGGTGTCAGTACGACCGATCGCGGCGGCTTATATTCTGTTGCCTTATCGCTCGAGTGCCCCTACTGCTCGGACTTGCGCGGTACCTCGCTAATTTTAGTATGCGGCTGTTGGTGACGCTGGACGGTTCGTTACAATTTGTACAGGCATTACTTGTTTAATTTTATAGATACAGACAGTTTACAACATCAACAGAATGTTATACCAACCAGTTCGTTTGCAATCAAGAGGCGTTCTATTTGCTGTAATGAGAACATGCCGTCAAAAAAAAAGAAAAATAACAAATTACATCGATTATCTAAATGAACAAGAAGAGGGGCAAATCACTAATGCTCTACCCCAACTAAAATTTGGGTTCAGTTTGCCGTTTACCTTGGTTGAATCGCCATTGTTTAAAATTTTCGTTAAATCCATTCGCCCTGCTTATTTAGAAAAAATTCCCGGGTGGAAAATGTTGAGCACTACTCTGCTGGACAAGTGTTACAAAGATTGTATAGAAAGTTCAAAGAAACAGGAGACTGTCATTTTATGTGACGGATGGAAAACTTCTTCCAACAACACTAAAACAGTCGTCACTATGATCCAAAATACTGATAGAAAAAATGAATTTTTTGAGCCGTGGGATATGACGACCGAATCCGAGACTGCAGAGCAGCTTGCAGATATCGTATTACAATCCAAAACAATTGCCAAGGAGAAATACAACGTGGACTGCTATTATATAGTTTCGGATAAGCAAGCGCAATGATACGCAAGGATAAGCAAGCGCAATGGTCAAAATGGGTTCGATTTTAAAACATGCCGTGTGGCATAGTACATGTAATAGCCACACAGGCAATTTATTAGCGAAGGATTTGTTAGATAAAACCTTATTGGATGATGTGGTTCTCATTCTGAAGGAATTTAAAGAGCCTGACTTGGAGAAATTAATTGTATCAAAGGGTGGCCAAATAATCAAACTTCCCGTTGAAACCAGATGGTGTTCGTATGGCAATTGTTTCAATAGTTGTTTTACACAATCTGCAATATATTAAAGACATAATTGCGTCTACACAATCATACAAAAGAAAAATCAAGCCAAGAATAAAAGAGCTGGTCTTTAACGACGAATTTGTTGAGAAAATTGAACAGCATTTGGAATTGCCGAGACCAATAATGGAACTAATTAATATTTGTCAACATTCGGAAACTTCAGTAGGTGATGCAGTCGAACTTTGGCTAAATTTGAAAGTACCAGACCATTTTCGAGAAAAGCTTATAAATCGACAAGAAATGGCGTTGAATGTCTACACATTATGTGGTTATTATTTCCATCCAATGTATGATGATGGTAAATTAGAATCTGATCAGAAGGCGAGAATTCATGGTTTTCATTTTAAAACATTAAATCATGAGGGAATTGAAGACTAGGACAATTTCAATACCAAATCAGGTAAATTTAACCTTATTTATACATATGCTTCCAACTAAAATTGATCTTGAATTACAGGAATATTTGCTACGCTTCATGAAAAGGGCATAAAGAAACCATTATTATTTTGGAGGATCGCGTCGATAGAAGCGCCTATACTTGGAAAACTAGCCTTAAAATTGTTACAAATTCCGGCATCTTCCCCCCAAATTGAAAGGTTTTTTTCTAATTGGCGACATAATTCAAAAAACTTGTTCACATATATTATACACTTAGATCAAATATTTCAATATTAACAACGCAATTGAATCAGGCTCCGAAGAGGAATAGTTTTGATTCCACTCATTCTACTATAATAAGTAGAATATTTTCTTTATTTATTGTTATATGTAGCTACAGTTTTCATTTTAAGCTGTAATTTTTGAATTGTTGAATATTTTATAGGATTGATTTTGAGTTTTTTTTTGCTTTATTTCAATTATCATTTCACTATGTTTCTTGTTTGCTTTTTCCTTAATATATATTATATTTCTTTATACATTGTTAACAATTTTTTTCATGTTCCATTCTGTAGCTCGAATCACATAACCATACCCATTATACCCCATTATTCATACAATCTGCCAGAAAAACCACACAAGCGTTTTGTCCCGTGATAGTAATACTAATAATTTTTGGAAAGATAAAAAACAATTTTGCGGGTTATTTTGTTGTTTTTTGTGGAGTAGCGTTTAAACGAGATATTGTGCGATTATTTATATTACAAAAGTTAATTACATTTTTCTACATGAAAATATCTATTCTTTGCTATTTGAAGATCTCTTTGTGATCAAATTGCCTTGCTAAAATTGTTGATTGGTTGTGTTAAAAATTTGTTTGTGCAATTTCGTTAATCCACACAGATAACTTGGCTTTGAAAATGGTTTGTTAAATAAAGGATAAAGGGCTTCCAAACAAACACAAATGGAAATAACTGTATTTATTTTAAAGATACAATTTTACGATCTAATAAATCTTCGTAGTATAGGCGATAATAGCCATTTTTATTGATCCGAACATAATCATGCACTAGATTTGTTTTCCTCATGGAAAATACCAATTACTTCATGCCTTCAAATCAGGCATTCAAATTCTCTGCTCATTTGCCTTTGAAAAAGATTTCGCGTTGTCTTCATCTTTTGCTTTTCGAAGGAAGAGGGCATATGTAACATTTAAATGTTCCATTTACAGATGTATTGTTCCCGTTTTTGTTCGGAGCTCTGATTTTTCTTCCTTTCTGAAGAAATTGGCTGGAGTAGGAGGCCAAAGTGTCCTACTAATTGCTTGGGTATCATTTACGTCACCATCTGACGTTGCTAGAAGAACGATATCTTGTTATATTGGGATGTTTCGAGTGTTCATCTATTTACCGTACCTTACCGTTTGTTTTTTTTTTTCCTTATCGCTGTAGATGGATGCTTGGGCATCGTAGTGTAATCTAGTGTCGTTCTTCTTATTTCCTGGTTAGGTCCTAGATTTGAATAATTTGGGCCTATCCACTTGGTTGCAGGATGGCGTCTTCTCGTTGTCCTTGCAACCATCAAAAACCTTGATTTCAGAGAGCCATTTAAGCTTCTTGAGGGTGTGCTATAACAACCTTCACGCTGTCTCTGCTGCAGTGTCCCGTACACTTATCCTTTCTTTTCTTTGTTGTTTCTACTTCTTTCAGCAGTAGACCTTCAGAGGTAGGGATGCAACCCCGCTTAATGGAGTTTTCCTTTTTCCTCCTTCCCTCTTAAGCTCTGGGCTCCCGAAACTGACGATCTCTCTACCTTTTTCCTTTCCTTTTTATTTTGTACGTATCTGGGGGTCAACAGTACCATTTTATTATATAAGTTCGATTTCAATTGGTCTACTTACTTTCAATTTCCTGTTTTCGACCATCCTTCGCTTGTGAAGGGATGTTTTGTTGTTTGAGGTTATAACGTTTTTTAAACAACCTGAAATTGTCGGTATTACAGTACCCTGCCTTTTTCATTTCCGGTACTCGGTTAGCCAAAACAGCGTTGATTATTGTGCTTATACTATTTTCGCCCTTAAGTATTGGTACTAACGGTGTTTATAAACACGGAGCCCTCTTTGAGTTGTGCGGAATCACGTTTTCCGTACCCTGATGTAGCGTTCACTTCCCTTTTAAACGTTAAATTGGTCAGACGTTATTTTACGTTTCGTTTTTTTTTTTCAATTTAATCATAATAATTTAATCAAGGTAACGTTTTCTTTCCAAATTCACTCTTTGGGGTTCCAATTCAATTGTTTAGGGGTATATTTAGAGACCTCAAATAAATCCGGAGTTTTTTGGCTGAACATTCATTCCTTTTTGTCATCACTCATCCAGTACGAGTGATATCATTCATCCAGTACGAGTACTATTGCTCATCCAGTGGCGTAATTGGCTGCATTCACCTTAACGGGCGTTTCACTCATCGTTCCTGGTACCGGGCGTCTCACTCATCTAGTGGCGTGGATTGCATCCATCACCGTACCATATCGCCGTAAACACTAAGTTTACTTTTTTATTTAATTTTCTATTTACTTACTTTTGCATACGTCTTACGTTGTTTTTTATATATAGATTGCGCGTTTCTAAATCATTATCTTTTCCAATTTGTTTAATATAATTTTTTTTTCTGTTTAAATTCCTGGCAATCCTTTGTAAAGTTTGGTCAGTCACACAGGATTTATCTAAGGTATGCAATCTTGTATCGCTTATCTCCTGTGTGATTGATAATCAGAGAACATTTTTGTTAAATGTTTAATTAATTGCTATCAATTTCTTGTATGAATTAAATTTGAACGAATTCGAATTCAGTAAATCGTATAATTTTTAAAATAGACCACATTATTGGTGTGGTGTATTTCAACTTTTTTGGTTAGTTTTGTTCTTTAATCATTAAATTGTTGATTTCAAACTTTATGTTGTTTATCGGAATCCTATTCCACGATTGTGGGACTCTGTAAATTTTATAAATCGTGGTGGCGCCCTGTGACAGCTATTTTTAAAATAAGACCCTTCACAGAACCCATCCCTCGCTCCTGGATACTGAGCCACGGGAGAACACAAAGTGTTACAACGTTAAGTGAATATAATCTGCTGGATCTTTTTTATCAATACTAATATATAAATATTATATCCAATATGACAGCTAAGGAAGGTAACCATCGGAAATGCGTCTAAGTACATAGAATAATTCTCAGGAAAATATTAAACATTTATTTATTAATAGTGTCATGGCAATACTTTATTTCGTTTTTACGTGAAAAGATGCTCTTTGAACAAAATTTAACATAGTAATTGCATTCTTCCTATACAAATCGATACTATCTGTAAGGTATCTGTAGGTTGGTAAGTCTGGTTTTGTAATTCTTATTGGTAATGTGTTTAGGCATATGTGCACTGTTCAATTTTATATGTGTCTATTTGAAGATTTTTTTAAACATCCAAAAACACATATAAATTTGGATTTGGTGCATAAAATAATGAATTAAACTTTGAATGAAAGAACTCGCACCCATTTGTGGCCATCTCCGTCGAGAAGGTGCAGGCAGCCCACACAGTTGGGTGAAATTTGGCACCTTCTTCAACATAATTTTCGACTAAGTAGTCCCCAAAACATTGTATTTTTGTGCACGATGGTGAAATTGCCATAAATTGACGAAAGCACTCTTTTACATCTTCGGAATTTAAGAATTGTTGTCCAAAAGTCCAACGTAGCCATGACCCTGTTATATTAAAAAAATATTCATTATACAAATCAATAACTACTTGATCTAATTACCTTTCTCCGAGTTATTGTCTTAATATTCCGTGCATGCTTGGCCCAAATGAGATCTACACCCTTTTAGTGCATTCGGTAGAGCGAACCGGGCCATTTGTTGGATAGCCACTTCAAAGTCCGCAAATATCACTTTAGGCGAACATTTCAGTCTAACTTTACTACATTTCTCAATTATTGCCGTGAACGCGTTGTAGAATGTTCCGCTGCACTTAGTTCTAAGAAGACAAAAAATGAGTGGTACGTAGTGCCCATTTAATACTCCGTGAACACTGAACATTTGACAAAAATATTTGGTGCAATATCGAAATGTTCCATCCACATATATTGTCGGCATTGCACATAGCTTTTAAATTCGTCTTTGTTGAAAATATTATTAAATTCTTTACGGAATCGTTAACCAGCAAAAAGTCTTCTTCTCTGTTTGTTTTCAAGTTTATTAGTAGAAGCGCCTGATGGACTTCTTCTGTATTCGTGGGTCGCCGTGGAAGAATTCGTCGTCTAGCATCATACATTCCTTTTTTGATGGAATTAACATCTGATATGTGCAAGCTATTGCCGTAGGCAGATGTTTTCAGTTCTTTATGCAATAACTTGGCAGGTCTCTCGCAAATATCTTCTGCTGCTTTTCTTTTCACGCGATTTGACACAAGTTGTCGATTTGGTCGCTGAGTTACGGGATGATAATGCATATCTTCTTTCTAGTTTCAGTAACACTTATTTATTTTCACACACATAAATTTTTGCGTTGCAGGTTTTCACGGTGCAACACCACTTAACACCACTTGTTGCGATGCTCTTTTGGTAAAACTTATACGAATTGAGAAGAATTAAATCTTTACTTCTTTCACTTAACACGAACTCCATATTCACGAGGTGATTGCACATAAATAAAAAGCAATTTTCTTAATGGCCCCTTTATAAAAGAGGTGCAAAAGGTACTACTCAATGAGAAGAGAGTGCACAGGTCATTAGTAATTAGCAGAAAAGAATTAAAGATTAGAAAGCGCCGCAATTGGCCTGGTCATTAGGAATTTGCAGAAAAGGATTAAAAAGCGCCGCAATTCGCCTACACCCTTAACAGGTAAGACTTTCGTCCCCGACGTAGAACGGTTATCAAATACCTGGGCGTTTATTGCCTCCGCCGCAGTTCGGTAATCCTGGATCTCGGAAAACAAATTTTTCTGTTTTCCGGGATTATGTGAAGAAAAATGAGAAAAAGCTATTTTCCACGTATCGCCAGATAGCTGTAGATCTTTTAATGTGAAATTTACAAATAAGTCGATTGCAACATTTTCCGATTAAAACAGTTTTTCACAAATTTTTCAATTAACTACAAGGTTCAAATTTTGCTCAAATGATCTCCAAGGACCCCCCTTATAGATTTTTAAAATATTTTTCAAATCCCTTGTCAAATAATGAGAGTTGCCATATAAACTATATACTTGTACGTAATACAAGTGGTATAAGCACAGCTCTATCAAAAATAAATCAAACGTTAACCTTTTCAATAAATGAAAAATTATGGCAAATTACCCGAAAGAAAAACTAAAACGAAAAAACTAAATACTAGAAGATGATGGAGTTCAATCATTTAACATTAAGATTGACGAGAACATGACAGAATAAAGGTCCCCTATTTTCACTTTTTTACTAACCAAGTCTCACTCAATTCCTCAGTACTTTATTGTATCGCAGGTGGATCATCTGACTAAAACCCCAATAGAAGCACAATTTGAAAAAAATGCCAAATTAATTGTACAATAGGTACAATTCCACCAATTGTTATACTTGATAAGAAACATTATGGTGACGCAAAGAAATAAAAACATAAAGATTACATATACAGGATGTTTCACGGTATTTCTGCTCTCACTTGTCTATAAGTCGTGTTTACTAAATTGTACAAGATAATTGTTAAGAATGATGATCAGCATCAAGTTTTTGTTATTGAGAACTAATATAGTTGCTTGTTTCATTTGATTTGTGTTTGAGTAGAGAATTATGTAGAGAATCGAGATCGAAAGCAGAATAAGAATGATGAGAATTTTGAAAGAATGAGATAGAGGAGCGGCGTGTTCGTTTATGTGCCATCTCATTTTCAAGAATCTGTTGGTCCGGGATAATATATTAACTTCAACAGAATTCGAAAATATTCGTATTCGTTGGAAAGGTAATTAATTAATCTATAAATTGCAATACACTTTATACAAAAATAATTAATTTTAACAGATTGTTTGAAACGATATCTTAATCGGGATAAATTTCCCTGAATCGCGTCTCCGAACGAAATAATACTAAATTTACAATCAAAATGGCCAAAGTGACTTACCACTTCGTGATGCAACCGGAACGGTGAATCACGCTATAAAGGGAATGGAGAAAAAATGGAAAAAACGACAGAATAATTACAGGTGGATGATGTCGTAATCACTTACATCACGAAACGTCAATATGAAATAATAAATAAACTGATTAATTGTCAAATTCTATTGTTTTAAAAATGAAATAAAGATTAAACGAAATTACAAATTGGTACAGCACGACTTGCCAAACTGTTCAATTGCAAATCAAACTCAAAACTAAACTCGAACCCTAAATATTATCACAGGAATTTTCATAGATAATAAATAAAATAAAGATTTCAATTTTGAAGATGACAACCACAGATTACAATAATGGGTGAAAATTCTCCACATTTCCCTACCATAAATTTACAGTAAATTTTCCGAACTACCATCTCAAACTATTCTCCAAATAATCTACTATTCATTAGCTTCCAAACGAGTCCTGATTCAGTTGTCTAAGTTTAAAACTGTAGGTAAAAAATCAAATTAGAATTTATAAACCTTTCATCAATGCGATCGGAAATTTTCTACCAGATTTGCAAAGCGCTTTTAATTTGCCACATGTTTTGTGAAATTCATCAGAAAATGGGGCAATATTTGCAAAGTTATGAGGGAAAATAAATAAATAAATAAAAAAATGCTAAAAAACATGCTTCTATATTTCCTTTTGTAACTCTAGATTGCATCCGAATTTTGAAAAATCAAATAATAAGTTCCCTG
This sequence comes from Mylabris phalerata, assembly GCA_020740385.1. NCBI lineage: Eukaryota > Metazoa > Arthropoda > Insecta > Coleoptera > Meloidae > Mylabris > Mylabris phalerata. The sequence goes on from JAJEOX010000217.1 coordinate 2,278,645, forward strand.
CTCCGTGAAATGCCGTTTAGATCATTAAAGACCGTTGGAAAATAAACCAGTAGGGTTGTTTTGAAAAGTGACAAATTTTTTAGCGTTAGTGAAGCGTCCCCTTAAAACCTAATTTGTAGATGTTAAATTAATTAATATTTAATATTATTGACATTCGTCGCAAACGTACAGTGAGAAAAGTTCGGCTCGACGACTGGGGGTTGAACCCTGGACCTATCGTTTGCCGGACGAGTGCTCTGACCATTAAGCTACCGAATAGCCGAGCTAATCTCAATGTTTTATTTTTAATTTAAATTTTAACCGGACGATACAAATGCATATCTTAAGCAGATATTGCCGGTCTACGTCTTTAAGAGCTTTAAGGCTAAGGCTTTAAGAGCAATATATATATATATATATATATATATATATATATATATATATATATATATATATATATATATATATATATATATATATTACTCTTAAAGCCTGGCTAGGCTGATAGATAACTTTGATTAATATTAAACCTACGATGTGGGGGTTCAACCCCCAGTTCTCGAGCTGCACTTTTCTCAGTGTTAGTTTACGATGAATGGCAATAATATTAAATATTAATTAATTTAACATTTACATCGTAATGATTAAATCGCATAATTTGTATTGAATTTTTACTAATTTCATTAGATATTTTATTAGTTTGTAAAGCTTGACATTCTTAATTAACAATTTATTGAAATATTTAATGCGGTATTTGATTAAACTGGCGAAATTTGTTACTAAAACTAATCCAGTAAGCAAACTGTATTGATAAAGAAGATGAGTTTTAATGTTAAGAGAAGCTGACCATCCGTGATATCGCACACTAACAGTTCCTTCATATATAAAGAACACAAACAGAAAAATAATGAATAGAATCATTGAATGTGGTATTTTAAGAACAGAGATCGGTATAGTTATTTTACAAAAAAGTGTCCGTGTTGGTGTAGGTATCAGACAAATTGTAAAGAAAATCGTGTAAATTTTTATGCCATAGAACAAGTTATAATCAATTTGAGTAACCGTTTCAATAACGCTTTAAGGCCGGGTAAGCCCCTGTTTGATTATAATGCAAAACAGTTTTCGCTCTCATAGTCGCAATTTTTGAATTTGAAGAAAAGGTCGATAGCTTAAAATGTTGGTAAAGCATAGGGTTGTGTCCGTCTTAAACTTTTGTCCCGAAATATTTTCACAAATTTGAAAAAATCGCCAAAACATGAAAATTCATTTTTCGGTTTCCTGCCCTTAAATTAATTTTTTTTCGCTTGTATTTTATATCATTTTAAAGAGTGATAAAACGAGACCGACCGCCTTAAACTTTTTTTTGGAACACTCATTTAGTTTTTCCAAAATTTTTGTTTAATGAAAATGTGATTCTCAATTTTTACAAAGAAATCTGCCTCAGAATTGCCGCCTTCGTTAGGAGATGGTAATGGCAATGATGTAAGGGCACCAATCAACGTTAGAGAAAATGTAGGGGAATATGTAGGGGAATACATTAGGATAGACAGGATAATAGATAATATAGCTGTCTCACTTTCGTATTCTAAAAACAGCATATACCGTTACAAATGCACACTAAATAAAACAAGTGTTCAAAATAAAAATTATATAAATAAAATACCTCAGAGAGAATTAGGATAACTTCAAAAAAAAATTGTTGATTATAACAGTAACAATAATTATTGATAATAATCAAATGATTTCAGTGTTTTTATTTAGAAAAACCAATAAAAATTTTACGGAAACTGCTTTTCACTTTAATTAAATAACATTTGACCTTCAAACTTGGAGTTATTCATTTTATTGAAAATTGTCTTTATGTCGGTGAAACAAGATAGGACGGTGACAAAAAGAAATGGAAATGTCAACAAGTGCAGTAACAATCAAGATGAGCTTGAAGATGTTAGAGGCAAAGATAATTAAAGCAAATCAGCTGTTAGAAGAAGAGCGAGCTTCTGAATTTTATAAAGATCTCTATGAAGAAATTTCCCGAATGTGGAAGACAGCAGAAGGAGCGCTACTTCAGTCGTCAACAGAAAAACAGGATGATATATTGGAAGAATATATATCGTTAGAAACAGTAACAAGAGAAACACTGGAAAAAATCAAAGAAAAATCACAGAGAAGAGACGGTTTACACAATTCAGAACTAAAGCTGCCCATTCCACAGGAGACAATACCAATTTTCAGTGGAAATTATGAAGATTGGGTGACATTCCATGATCTATTTGTTAGGTCATTCCACGAAAATAAAGCATTATCGAAAGGAGAAAAAATTTGAAACGGGCCGAATCTAAGAACCGGCCTAATAACTTCCCCGACACATTCCGAATAGTTAATCATGAATTAGAAAAATAAATTAAAGATAAGTATCAGAAGTCGACAATTAATGCACGAGTCCAAGTTTTAAAAAAAACTAACTTACTATAAAAATCAAAATCCGGAATCAAGAGCCGTGGCTATCTCACCACCACTGAAAAATTTAATAAGAAACCAGCACCTCGTCAACCAAATCTCTGTTCACTGATCGGGGATTCCACACACACTTTTCAGTTCAACTTTCTTATAAACTCGATACACGATTCAATTGCGAAATTTTGACAGAACCACAGAACTGTCATTTCAAAATTTCGCAATTCAATTTTCTATGGCAACCGATCCCTTATAGAAGGCGGCAAATTTGAATTGGTTGACTACACTATTTTGCCAATTTTATGCCCCAATTAAAAAAAGAAAAGAACATCGCACATGAGGGGTATTGTTTCGGACATAAAAGCACATGCCCTTTCGATTGGTGATATCAATATGTTATCTTAAATTTTTTTCAATCAACCCCCTCCTCCTTCCACCTCCGTGGTCCGATTGGCACCAAAAACTAATCAACTCGAACGGCCACCAAATGGTTTGTGCTGACCAAATTTGAGCTCAATCGGTTAAACCGTTTTTGAGTAAACACACACACACACACACGCGCGCGCGCGCACACACACACACACACACACACACACACGCACGCACGCACACACACACACACGCACGCACACACACACACACACGCACGCACACACACACACGCACGCACACACGCGCGCGCACACACACACACACACACACAAACAGGCGCGCACACACACACACACACGCGCGCGCACACACACACACACGGACGGACGGACAGCTAAAAACTTCAAAAACGTGTTCAGGGGACCTCAAAACGTAAAGATCTGGTGAAATCTCGAATTCGAAATTTTGGTCCGAAACTAATAACTTCCCTACCCTCTGGTCGGGGAAGTTAAAAATGCATTATTTAAAAGCGTATCTACGAGATGACGCCAGTAAATTAATACAACATTTATTCATAGCTGAAGCGAATTATGATACCGCTTGGCAAATATTAAAAGAACGCTACGATGATAAGCGATTCTTATTTTTTAAATGGGCAGATAGAGTACTAGATTTTCCAAATATAGGGGAAGAATCTGCAACTCAATTACAAAAATTGCACGACACATTTTTTGAATGTATCCAAGCAATGGAAAATATGGGAGGACAATGGTGGTATACATTGTTCTGTTGAATAATGATGAAAAAATGGGATGCAGAAACAAATCGAGTGTATGAACAGATGATAAAAAATCCGCAAGAAATGCCAAATTTGGAACAAACATTTGAGTTTCTAAAACACAGATTTCTGTGAATTGTAGTGAATTTAGTAAACTTTCGGTAAGTGATAGATTTCATATTGTCAATGAAAGAAATTTATGCACGAAATGTATGAAACACAAGAAAAACAAAAGCTGTTATGCGAAAACAAATTATGGTGTGTGCCACAAATTTCATCACACACTTCTACACAACCCAACGAAACAAGAGTATTCAAAAAATACGAAAGAAGACGATAAAAACAAGAAAAAATCGAACAACAATCAACATCAAACAAGGACGTATAATCATATTGGTAGAAATAAACGTGATGTGTTATTGGCAACAGCATTAGTGAAAGCAAAAACAGCATCTGAATCATATACATATCTTCGAGTTTTAATTGATCCGGGTTCTCAAATTACACTAATCTCAGAAGATGCAGCACAATCGTTAGGTTTACCGAGAGAAAAGGTAAATGCAACAGTGTCTGGTCTGGGAGATGAAGAGGTGACATCGATCAAACATAAATTAATCCTTGAAATACAACCGCGATTTCCAAGCAAATTTAGTCTGCTGACAGAAGCATTGGTAAGGACTAAGTTAACAAAACCATTACCTTATAACAATTTGCAATGTAATGACATTGAAAACTGGGACAATAAATTACTTGCTGATCCGACATTTAACAAATCAGGACCGGTAGATGTAATAATTGGAGCAGAAGAATTTAGCAAAATAATTCTGGAACAATTATGGAAATCGAAGAATGGTCTACTAGCTCCGAACACTGAATTAGGATGGATCATTTCAAGGACGGTTGAAAAGAATTATGTAAAATCAAGGAAGCTGGTTTCAATGATCACAAGACAGATGAAAACCAGATGAATAAATTTTGGGAAATTGAAGAAGTACCAGAAACGAAACATCTATCAAACGAAGAAAGGTTGTGTGAGAAACAGTATGAAGAAACGAAAGTTAGAAACAAAGATGGAACATATACAGTTAGGATACCATTTAAGAAGGATCCTAGTGATCTTGGAGAGTCAAGATCGAGAGCACTTGCGAGAAAAATGCAAATTGAGAAAAGATTTGTGAGAGATAAAACATTTAAAGAAAAATATACACAATTCATGAAAGAATATGAAGATTTGGGTCATATGAGGAAAATTAATACTGATGAAGGAAGTGGAAGATTTTATATCCAACATCATGCAGTTATAAAGGAATATAGTACAACTACGAAATTAAGAGTAGTATTCGATGTATCATGTAAAACGTCGAATGGAATCAGTCTAAATGAATGTCAACATGCAGGTCCGCGGTTGCAACAAGAACTATTTAACATTTTAGTCAGATGGAGAAAACATCGTGTTGGATTCACAGCCGATGAAGAATAAATGTATAGACAAATAAAAGTTCATTCTGAAGATCAAAAGTATCAACGAATTTTATGTAGATACAACCGAAATAAACCAATAGAAGAATATTGTTTGACAACAGTTACATATGAAACCACATCTGCACCTTATTTAGCAGTAAAAACATTACAACAATTAGCCAAAGATGAAGCTTACAACTTCCCTAAGGCGTTAAAGGTAGTACAGCAAGATTTCTACGTGGATGATTTAATGTCCGGAGCCAGTTTTCTAGAAGAAAGTCTGGTACTACAAAAGGAAATTATAGAAATGCTAAAAAGTGGTGGCTTCACATTAAGAAAATGGTCCAGTAACGCACCAAAGTTGATTTATGCATTGCCCGAAGAATTAAGAGATCAAACAGTGTTGGAAATTTCGGAAGAAACAGAATCGGTTAAACGCACACTTGGAATAAATTGGAATCCAAATGAGGACACGTTCAAGTTCCAGGTTACGCTATCAAACAATGGTAAATGTTCTAAACGAACAATATTGTCTGACGTAGCACGTATATATGATCCATTAGGTTGGTTAGCACCTGTAATTATGAAAGCAAAATTGATTATACAAGAATTATGGGAGGATCACTCAGATTGGGATCAACAAATTGCAGATGACATTGAGAAAAAATGGGCTAACTTCAGAGATATGGAGTAGGGAGAATACGCTTCAAGCTGCGCCAACTGGCTAAAATTGAAGGCCGCCATTTTGCGGATCGGTCAAAGCGGCAAATTTGAATGTTTTTTCAAGAATTCATTTCGCATATCCAAAAATTAATAAAATGTTGTTTGCAAAAAATAATATAGTCGATAAGAAAATATTCACAGTTTATCAGTAAAAAATATGTGTTTTTAGTTTAATTTAGAGTTACTCAAATTATTAAAATAAATAAAATGTACAATTTTCTACATGTATTCCCAATATTTGAACAATAGCTCGAAATTGACATTTCACTGATCTAATTTTCGATGAAAACCTTTCTTAAAACTCGATATTTTGAAATTTTTTCGATGTATTGATTTTTTGAGTTTGTTAAGTCCCGTTTTTAATTTTCTGCCAGTTTCACCAATATATAGGCAATATCGTATTTATCGTATTTGATACAGAAAACATAATTTTTCTTGAATATATGTTCTTAAAAATATTTTACAAAAAAATTAATACCCATCAGTTAAAATCGTGTTCTATTGAAGACTAAGTAATATTATTTTATTCAACTTCCTTCTAATTAAGGAACCTTGTATTTTAGCTGAATATCATAACATTTCTTCCCTCTTTTCTAATAAAAACTTCGTCAGAAAGCACAAAGAACAAACAACTTTATTCTTTGATCACGTCCATGTTTCGATGTTGTTCTTCAAAACCTGTAGCCACGCTTTTAATGGAGATCCTGATCGAGGAAAACTAAAATATTAATGCAATTGTAAAGCGTATAGGTCAAATGAGTCTTTTTGCAATTTTTTTAAACACGTGTAGACAACAAATACTTACGTAAAAAAAGATATACTGTCAGGCTTAAATCTTCTACTATTAGTATATCCTTATATAAAACAGTAGATTTTCTCACAATTTAATGTTTTTTTTTACAAATCTACAAACTAAATAACGGTTTTCAACTATGAACACCTTACTTGTTTATGTTTTTTGACACAACAACCCGCAAAATGGCTGCCACCATGCCGTTCCATTAAAATTGGATGCGCAGTGGTCGAAGCTTATTCTCTCTACTCCATATCTCTGGTAAAATCTCGCCTCTAGTAGAGGGAGATTCTAAGCGTGTATTGTGTGTTGCACATTTTTTTTTTAAATCGACATTATACGCTTACCTTCCCCTCCAATTGTTAGTTCTTCCACTACGCTAGCCTGGCCTTAACACGTTCAGCCCGGCATGAACCACCATGTGGTTCACATGCATTCCATTCATCTGGCAACGTGAACCACAGCGGGGTCTACATCTCGTTTGACCACCGGAGGTTCACACATCGTTTGCTATGAGATAGTGAAACAAACAAGCGCCGTCAGACGAATAAACAACTGATAATCTTGAACGCGCCGACCATACGGACTTTGATAAAGTGCGCCGGGCTGAACGTGTTAATATGATTTCTTTCTATTCCACAATCCATTCTCACTAATGTTCACTAACAAAGTAAGTATAAGTTATATCCCGAACTATGGGGTTCACCTTATCTTTTGATAAGAAACCAACTCCTAATATAAAAAGGGATCGCCTTAAGCGGCCCCCTAGTTAGAATCTAAAAACCAACTCATCAACTTGTATTTTTGAATTCTTGATTTGTTAACATAATTTTTGTGCAAGTTCAAAATAAATTTCTTTTTTTCAAGTTGTAAAATTTTTGTGTTTTAACTGGTGACAGCGGTGGGATAGTCGTCGGTAAAGTGTTTTGTTAACTTCAAGAAAGTGCAATTACATACGAAGACTATCTCTGGACATCAACGCTCTTTGAAACGTTGCATCGCCAAGGATCCTGTGCTGCCAAGGATCAACCCATTCAATTACAACAATCAATCAAAATCATAAGGTAATAAAAATCATTTTGTATTACCTGTTCAACAAATCGAAATCGAATCAAAATAAATCAAACTGGATTTATCAGAACAAGTTAACCTAATTACCCAAGGAATAAATAATTTACGCGTTAATAAGATGCCACTTAATACAGAATTATTAGAAATAATAAAAACAATAGCCCAATACTTGCCAACCATTAACGGGACTGAAGGCCCGATTCATTTAAAACAATTCCTACAAAGTATAGATAGTTTTCATAATAAATACGGTAGGGTAAACGAAGAGGGACAAAAGGACCTTATTTGGCTAATTATAAAATCCAAAATCCAAGGACAAGCCGAATACAGCTTAAACGATTGTAATAATTGGGAACTTTTGAAAACAAACTTACAAAACCAATTTGGAATAAAAAAGGACATCAGAACAATAACCCAAGAAATAATTTCAAAAACAAGAGATCCAAAAATGAGCTTTGAAGATTATTTAAACCAATTAAAAGATCTACTTAACCAATATAAAGACTTGATTAGTGTTCAACAACAAAATGCGGAAATAAGACAAGCCAGCATCAATCAAATACAAGATATGATTATCTACAATTTCACTAACCAGGCCCCAGAAAATCTAAAAATTAGGATTGAACTTCAAGACGTAAAAACAATAGAACAACTCGAGCAAATATTGAAAAAATATAACCTAACACATCCCAATCAATCATACCCAAACAAACCAAATCAAAAGAAATTCACCCACAAATTTCCAATGTTTAATTACCCACAACAATTTCAACAACAACCTCTACAACAACAACAATCTTTACCACCAAACTTCCAACCGAATTACAAACCAAACTTCCCTAGCCAACCGATTCAACTTAGACCAAACGTTTCTTACAAACAAAACTTCCCCAAATGGAAATTTGGGAAACCATCACAAGAACAACAAACACCTATGAGTGGAGTATCCACGATCAAAACTTCAATCAATCAACCATCCACAAACCAACAGCCAAAACGGAACTTCTTTTCAAACGATCAGCCAAACAATAAATATATAGTGGAGGAATTATTTAATATTGAACAACAGGAAGAAAACGATGAACAAGAATTCGATGCCGAAACTCAAATACAAGCTTACCAACAGGAAATCGACAAACTAAAGTGGTACCAACAACAACAACAATATCAACAACAAGAAAACGAAGATGAAGAAAATTTTCAAAAGGAAGCCTCTCAAAACATAGAGACATAAAAATCGACATCAACAATATCCAATCTAACTCTCTACCTTATGTTTACATACCTTCTTTTGACCTAAAATTACTAATCGACACCGGTTGCAACGATACAATTATCCGACCAATAATAACTCACCAATTCCAAATCACTAGCAAACCCATCCGACCCATTAAACTCACATCAATACATGGAGAATCCAGCGTAACAGAAACCATTGAACACACTATACTTAAAGATTACGGAATAAACAAAAAATTCGAATGCCTATTATTCCCATTTCATACATATTATGACGGTATCATCGGAAATAAAATTCTAAAAGAATTAAACCTTTCTGTTAATTATGAAGAAAAATGCCTGCACAATAACAACAAAACCATATTAATTCCATTTCAATATAGAACCGATTTCAACACACAAAAGATCGAATTGAAACCACTAGAAATTAAAATAATACAATTAGCAAGCGAATTGGAAAACGGAGAATATCTGGTACCCGGAAAAGAACAAAAAGGTGTAAAGGTGCCAGAAAGCATAATCAATATTAAAAACGGCAATTACTTCTGTGAAGTCATCAACACCAACAACCATCCAATCATAATTACTATCAAGAAAAACCTGCATTTCGAACTATTAACGGAGAATTATAGTATAAATACAAAAGAAAGCGACAATAAGAAAATAACTAACGGTTTTGAATTTATCCGAAGTAACCACCTTAATGAAGAAGAAAAGGCAAGCCTAAGAAAATTAATAAACGAATATAGTGACATATTACATCTTCCAGATACTAGACTAACTTTCACCAACCAAATCAAACACCAAATTAACACCAATGATGAAATACCCGTTCATGCAAAACTATACCGATATCCCCCTATACATAAAGAAGAAATCCAAAAACAAGTAAACGACCTACTAGAAAAAGGCATTATAAGACCGAGCCACTCCCCATGGTCAAGCCCTGTATGGATTGTCCCGAAGAAAATGGACGCGTCTGGCAAACGGAAATGGCGCATGGTCATAGATTACCGAAGTTTGAACGAAAAAACCATCGACGATAAATATCCGTTACCAAACATCGACGACATTCTAGATAAACTCGGAAAATGTAACTACTTTACCACATTAGATCTCGCCAGCGGGTTCCACCAAATAGAAATGGAAGAAAATTCAGTTGCCAAGACAGCATTCTCCGTTGATGGAGGGCACTTTGAATTTCTACGTATGCCTTTCGGTTTGAAAAATGCACCATCCACATTTCAACGATGCATGAACAACGTATTAGGCGAATTAATTGGCCAAGGATGTTTAGTGTATATGGACGACATAATAATTTACTCGACATCCTTACAAGAACACGTCAAAAAACTAAAAGACACATTCGAAAAACTTAGAATACACAACATGAAGATTCAACTAGACAAATGCGAATTTTTACATCATCACACCGAATTCCTGGGTCACATAATAACACCCGAGGGAATCAAAACAAATCCAAAAAAAGTTGAAGTAATAAAAAACTATCCCATACCAACCAATAACAAGGAAATTAAATCGTTTCTCGGACTCATCGGATATTATCGAAAATTCATAAAAGACTTCGCTAAAATCACAAAACCTATGACAAAATACCTGAAGAAAGGTGTAAAAGTGAACATCGAAGATCCAGAATACATAAAATCATACAAGAAATGTAAAGAACTACTAATTAATGACCCGATATTGATATACCCTGACTTCTCGAAACCATTCAATCTCACAACAGATGCTTCGCAATATGCTATTGGGGCAATATTATCTCAAGGACCGATTGGAGGAGATAAACCAATTGCATATGCCAGCAGAACCCTCAATAAAGCCGAACAAAATTACAGCACAATAGAAAAAGAACTTCTAGCAATCGTCTGGGCAACCAAGTATTTCAGACCGTATTTATATGGTCAAAAATTCAAAATTTATAGCGATCACCAACCTCTCAAATGGTTACACAATTTAAAAGATCCAGGTAGCCGACTGGGAAGATGGCTGTGTCGACTAAAAGAGTACGATTGTGAAATTACCTACAAAAAGGGTTCATTAAACAGTAACGCAGACGCGCTGAGCAGAATTAAAGAAATCAACGCCCTAGAGACAGCATCGATAATCGCCGAAGTCGATCCAGAAGAGGAACTAGACAGAATCCTGCAAGAACCACCAACATCCAACGAAGAATACGAAGAATTATTAGAAGAATTGGAAGAACAATTAGAAGAACGACTAGATATACAAACTCAACATACAAGTGCTGAAAACCCCATTGCAGAAGCCCAAATCAGTGATAAAATCATTAACGGCTATAACAACCAAATACATATAGGTTCTGGAAAAATCTACACTAGAATAATTAGAAACCCGTGGAAAAAAAGAAACCAAGTCTTCTTAACAATTCCAACCAACATGGAAGAAGAAAAATTAGCTAGTAAACTCAAAGAAAACTTATACCCAAAACAATTAAACGCAATTTATTTCATCGACCCAACAATACGACCAAAAATCATGAATAACATCAGAAAGTACTTTAACCAACATCTCAGACTAATTGAAGCTACAAAAAAAGTAGAGGACGTCACAGAAAAAACAAAACAGGAAGAATTAATACAGAATTACCACATAGGAAAAACACAACATAGAGGTATAAACGAAAACCTGACAAAATTAAGAAATAATTACTATTGGCCCCAAATGAAAGAAGACGTCGAGCGATTTATCAAAACATGTGAAACTTGCAATAAATCTAAATACGACCGACAACCTTATAAGATAATATTTAAAGCCACCCCTATGGGATCTAGACCCTTCCAACATTTATACATAGATATACTATCAGTAACAGCACAACAAAAATATCTCTCCATAATTGACAGCTTTACAAAACATCTAACACTACAAGAAATAGAAGATCGAAACAGTATAACAATTAGGAAATCACTAACGGAATACTTTTCAAAATTTGGAATTCCGCAAAAGGTTACCATGGACAATGCAATCGAATTCAGAAGCAGCATTATTAAAGAATTAGCCGAAGAATTCAACATACAATTACATTTTATAACACCTTACAATCCAAATTCAAATTCACCCATCGAACGAGCGCACTCGACTATATTAGAAACAATTAGAACAATAAAAGAAGATAATAAAGGAAAAGATATAAAGGAAATCATTCATTTGGCTCTAATAAGTTACAACCATAGCATCCATACAAGTACCAAATACTCCCCAATCAACATTATACAAGGTGGATATATCGAACCATGCCGACAATCCGAAGAATATAGATTAGACTCATATATTAACGACACTCAACAAAATTTCGAAAATATCAACCAAACCAATAAAGATAAACAAACTAAATGGCTAGATAAAAGAAACAAAACTAGAGAAACTGAACCTGAAATAACACCCCCGATATATGAGAAGATACATAAGAGGCATACCACTAAGATAAACCCCCTATTTCATAAGAAAGAAAAAATAATCAACAAACATTTAATTAAACGAAAATAACCTTTCAGGATGATCATCTTCCTAATATTCGTCATCACATCTGTTAACGGAGAACTGATTATTAGCAAGATAAATCAACCCATAACGCCAGTAAAAGAAGGGAACGCGTATATATTATCTCACTATATCCATTTTCAATATCATATCAACATAACCCAGCTAAGAGAAAATCTGGACACGATAGAAGAAGGAATAACGTTGTTAAAAGATAAGGCAAGAAAAAGGTTATCTCCAAGCAATCGCATTCCACTACTAACATTGAACCACTTAAAAGAAATAGAACAAGCCATCGAAATTCAAAAACAAAGATTGAAATATTTCAACGAGAAAGCAATAAATAAACGAGGAATAATTAATGGAATTGGAAACATTGCCAAAACGCTATTTGGAACAATGGACTCAGAAGATCGAGAAGAAATCAACAAGTACTTGACTCATTTAGAAAAGAAACAGGAACAAATGACCAATAAATTTAACGAACAAGTCATTATAATCAAAAACATCAGTTCATCAGTACTACAGACAATTGAAAAAATCAACAGCAATCAAGAAATCATGATATACCGAATAAAAAATATCTTACAAACAGTACAAGACCATCAAAACGACTTACAAGTCACTATACAAATAAACATAATAGAATCACAGTTATACCTAATCACCCAAACTATAGATCACATATTGACCGCTATTATATTCGCACAACAAAACCAAATGGACATAAATATCCTATCAATAGACGAATACTTAAATATCCTACAAATGGTACCTAACTTAATCCCCTTACAATCCCTTATTGATTATCAACAAATCACAAAAACCAAAGTGAGAACCGACCATGAAATTATTTTATTCACAATATCAATACCCGAAATCATTCCCGAAGAATTTACCATCTATTCCATTTATATAACTCCCCAAGATCAAATAACACTGAAAATAAACAGTTCAAAAATCCTTCTGAATGGAAATAATGAATGGTATACCACTGATTATTGCCAACAAATCGACTTATGTTATTTATGCCAAATGGAAAACTTAGAGAAGAACGACGAATGTATTATACAATCAATCTTGGAAAATACGAACAAATGTCCCACCATTACGGCACAAGTCAAACCTCAAGTAAAAGAAATCAAAAAGGACACCTTTCTGGTAATAACTCAAAACACCACTTTATTGGAAGAAAACTGCAACCACCATAAGAGACAAATTCCAATAGAATCAACCAATTTGATACAAATGAACAAATGCAAAATGGTTTTATGGAAACAACATTATTATCCTACTACAGAACTGAAGGCCACCGATTTCCTGCCAGTACCTTCAATAAAAGAAGCCCATCAACAAGTAGAAGACAAACCAATTGAATTAGAACAAGTAACGGTTCAACACTTGCAAGAAAGAATTAACACTCTCCAACCAGTCAATATAGAAATGAGCGTTAGAAAACAAGAACGACACAACATAATATTGTATTTGCTCATAGCTATTATTCTCCTAGTTATCATTATTTGCATTATTTTCAGAAACAGGTACCAAATCTATGTGAAACTCTTCCCTCAGAAAAGAGTTGAAAAAGAAGATGTAACCCTTTTTCAATCTTGAGGATGGAGGAGTTATATCCCGAACTATGGGGTTCACCTTATCTTTTGATAAGAAACCAACCCCTAATATAAAAAGGGATCGCCTTAAGCGGCCCCCTAGTTAGAATCTAAAAAACCAACTCATCAACTTGTATTTTTGAATTCTTGATTTGTTAACATAATTTTTGTGCAAGTTCAAAATAAATTTCTTTTTTTCAAGTTGTAAAATTTTTGTGTTTTAACTTATATTCATCAAATAATACAATAATGCTAATAAGATATATTGCTCATTTTAGACGTTAATAGAAATAGAAATTTGTAACTTTTATTGGCTAAATCTAATACGTTTGATCTACTTTTTTTGCACCTTATTTGTCCGAGTCTCTTTATCAAATTTGATAAAATTTTGCCAATTTTTCTAAAATACTTTGCACTCAACTTCTCCACCATCAATACAACCAACGATAAGCCAACCCCAAACCAAATAGAAGAAACGCAAAATAACCATCTTGTAATCCAACACTAGTGAAATTACTAGTTTGCCCGATACAACGCGGTTTTTTATTGTACAGTCGTTCAATTTCACGTTAACGTAATCCGGCTTCTGTTACTCTATCAGCTCTAAAATTTCAACTGTTACAAATTTCGAAAATTAACCACACATTCTTTTACGTACGCTATGTCTAGCATTTCCTTATAGTGTGATTCCTTATTGATAAAGAAGCACGGTTGTGATTGAATTTGAAGGAAATCGATTTCTTGCAAGCTACATTTCTCGTTTTGTATCATGGTGAGATATCCGAGTGAAACGTAAAGGTTTCGGTTTGGACTTTACGGATACCGTCTTCAAGTTGTAGAAAGTTTTGTTATTTCCGTTTGGAGCCGATTTCTTATGATACAATAGTTGATGTACGATCTCTTGAGGCGCCTAAAAATATAGCTAGAAGTATTATTTTTAAATTGTTAAATGCATCATAATAATTACACTTAAAAGGTAATGATTGAAGATTATATCTTCGGCTCCAACGCGGATTCTCGATTCGTATAAATCTTCAACGGTTTTAATACTATACGAAGTTGATTGTAATAAAGCAACAACATGGGGAGAATATGAAGTGTAAAGAAACATTAATGATACCCTTGTTGCGATAATGCTACGATTTGTAACAGACAAACATCAAAGAAATTCAGTTGTAGTAACCAATTTCTTTACCATAAGCTCTGGTCTTTGTCTCCCATGAAATAATTAAAGTAAACCCAACAGAAATACAAATAAGAATAAATAACAACAACACCAAACTTGAGTACGAACAGACAATAAGGAAGAGAGTTAATCAACAAATAACGAAACAACAATTGCAAATCAATCCTTATTAAATTTATTTCAAATATCGCAAGACCGGTTTCGAGCTCAACAACTCATCATCAGTTGCTCTTATAATTATAATAAATGATTAACTTAAACAATACAAAAACAAACTAGCAACAGACTTACGTCAACAAGCTTGAATTTAAAAACTACCACAATCATAAAAATATCAAACAAATCAATTAAAATCAGTATCAAAACAATTATTTCTTACACAATTATTGAAATTTTTGAATCGATTAAACAAATAAAATTGAAATAACAAAACGAAAGTAACACATGTGTTAAGATTTTAACCATTTCAACAATTTATACAGAAAACCCTCGATTTTTTGATAACAATAATTATAAACAACTATACAAGAATCCTATTAATTAAATAATTATAAACATTAAAAAGCTCGTTAATTCATCAAAGGAGACACTCGTTAAATTTGAAACCAATCCAAGAAAACTTTTACCAATGAATCCTAAAATTTCTAAACTGTATTCTTTAATCAAACTCCATAAACCCCATCGTCCCATTAGACCTATTACCACATTCCACAATGCTCCTACTGAACTTCTATCCAAAGCATTCCTAAAAATATTTAAAACCTGCAACTTTCAACCTAAATATACAGTAATTAATTCCATTGATTTCACAAAAAAACTTCTTAATATCGAGATAAAAAATTGTAATCATCCTAAAATGGTCTCTTTTGATGTTGTTAATTTATATTCAAATATACCGCTGGACTTTACAAGAAAAGTCTTTAATGATTATTGAATTTCGAATTAATGAACATCGTACTAATGAACGCTCTGAATTTTACCGACATTTACAAAACAATAATCACACAAGTACACTTGATAATATTGTTGAACTTCTTCATTATTGTGATAAAGTACATCGTTTGCTGTTATTAGAAGCTTTTGAAATATTTAAATTTAGAAAACGTAATAGAAATTTGATTAATGATCAGACAGAATGATTGTTTGAGCCATTGTATACAGTAATAAAACCACCAATTTAAATTAGTTTATTTTTGTTAAGATTATGTATAATAATCAGTATGTACATCGAATTGCCTCCATTAAGGTCTGTCAAAATTGTTGAAATGGTTTAGATCTTAGCACGTGTGTTCCTTTCGTTTTGTTATTTCAATTTTATTTGTTTAATCGATTCAAAAATTTCAATAATTGTGTAAGAAATAATTGTTTTGATACTGATTTTAATTGATTTGTTTGATATTTTTATGATTGTGGTAGTTTTTAAATTCAAGCTTGTTGACGTAAGTCTGTTGCTAGTTTGTTTTTGTATTGTTTAAGTTAATCATTTATTATAATTATAAGAGCAACTGATGATGAGTTGTTGAGCTCGAAACCGGTCTTGCGATATTTGAAATAAATTTAATAAGGATTGATTTGCAATTGTTGTTTCGTTATTTGTTGATTAACTCTCTTCCTTATTGTCTGTTCGTACTCAAGTTTGGTGTTGTTGTTATTTATTCTTATTTGTATTTCTGTTGGGTTTACTTTAATTATTTCATGGGAGACAAAGACCAGAGCTTATGGTAAAGAAATTGGTTACTACAACTGAATTTCTTTGATGTTTGTCTGTTACAAATCGTAGCATTATCGCAACGAGGGTATCATTAATGTTTCTTTATTTGCAATTGTTGTTGCGTTATTTGTTGATTAACACCAAACTTCTCTTTGGAATGATAGAGTTGCTATATATTTTTATATAAGATAAGGATGGTGCATGAAATATGAATTTCACATTATTCGTCCCGTACATCTGTACACAATCGAAATATTCAAGAGGTTCTAAAAGAATCAAACTGGATGAACCGCTAAAATCGGACTTGTCGTTGTAGAGATCTCCGAATATACCATCGTTGGGAATCTTCGAAGTTCCATTGAACTGTTGTATAAAATATATTTCCTTGTCACATTCAAGTAATCCAACACTGGGTAGAGAAATTTGAGACTAATTTTCGTTATAGAATCGATTTGTTTATCGCTACAACAAGAGACAGTAATTAAGCACGATTATAGTTGTAACTACCGGTAGTCGTCTAGATGAGTGATGCTGTCGTTGCTGGTTAAAACGTACGATATTTTGAACAAATTTTCTTGTAAATTTGTCCGATTTGCCGCTAATGTGAAATTGTTAAAATTTACAAAACAATTCTCATTCTCATCAATTCTCATCAATCGAGTAAATTCCTACAAAATTTTTAACAAAACTGTCCTGATTTTTGCGGATTTTATATATCAAATTGAATTTCAGATTATTATCCTCAATTGAACTAACGACAGTGAATTGACTGTCCGTTAAAATATTCAAATTTCCATCCGGTAGAGTTTCATTATAGGAATTTAATATTAACCATTTTGTTGGTGTTTCGAATAAATTTAATAGATTTGCCTAGAATTTTAATAACAATTTAACAAATAGTAAAATTTAATAAAATTACAACGTACGTTTTGTAATAAATGACGATATTGTAAACATTTGGAATCTGTTATGATTAAAGTTTCTACTGAAAAGAGATTTTTATTAATCGTCCAGTTATTTACTTGAAGATTCATTGGATATTGTTTCGATAATTGAATCATCAAATTTGAAGTAATTCCTTAAATTTCACTTATTTTAGATCAACTTTAATTAAATTAAGTCATAGTTACGTGTATTCCAGCATGAGAATATGACAACACAACAATTTTTGTTTTTGGAGATAATTTTTGATAAATTCGGCTTCGTAACAACTAGAAAATATGCCCAATAGAAGCGTTAATACCAAACCAAAGAACATCATTTCAACGGTTAAGATATGTGGATATACCTATGAAAACTGTTCATTTTTATTAATGTTCAAGTGTAATAGTCGACAAGAAATTACCATGAATTTTAAAAATATCAATAATGGTGTTTAGAAATTAACAAGTAGGGTAATTTGAATATAGCATTTCGAGCGACAATTTTAGAGTTATTATTCATCAAAATTCTTTTAATTCCCTCTAAATTTTTAAACCGATATTCAGCACTACTTAATGTCGTTGCTCTAAACAACAAATTTGAGACAATATTCAATTTGTGTGTTATTGAGTGGTACGACAAATAATAGAGTACTCTTCCAGAGTAAAACGGCTTTATGTACCAATCTGTCTTTATATTGTTATTATCTCCACTTATTACCATATCTAAAAACGTTATTCTGTCATTATCTTCCTTTTCTATAGTAAATTTCAATGATGAATGATACGTATTGAATCCATTAAACACTTCTTCAAGATAATCTTCTTTAACCAACAGCAAAGAATCCTCCACATAATTTTAATAATCTGATATACGATCCATATTTTATCACGATATCATCGAACAATCGGTGCATCACCAGGTTGGCCAATGTTGGACTCTCTGGGGCTCCCATGGGAGTACCCTCAAGTTGTTGATCCTTAACACCTTCCCATGAAAAATAACAAGAGTCCAAACAATACTGTACCATCTCCAAGAATTCTTTTTTCTCCATTGTCGTATAGCACGATAACCATGTCCATTTTTTAATTATAGTGCTCATCACAAGTTCTTTTGGAATATTCGTGAACAACGATACGACGTCTAAGGATACAAAAATATAACCCTCCTCGATGACTATGTCTTTAACTACTTCTCTAACTTGAAATGAATTTCGAATATTATACTCAAATGATGACAGTGCATCCGCTAGTACTCTGTGTATAATTTTGCCTATATTATAACTTGGCGAATTAATATCTGGTTTGTGGACTTTCCGTAAACCATACAGTCTCGGTGTGACAGAATTATATCTTATGGTGTTTCTATATATATGTACATTAATATGACCACGTTTATATAAATTGTTAATGAGCAGATCACCCCTTTTTTGTAGTGGTACTGTCGGGTCTTTAATCAACTTTTTATAGGTGTTAACGTTGGACAGTAAACTTTTTTTTGATTTTGATTCGATTTGTTTCTGGAATGAACACGTGTTTTTCCATTATGTACAGTTTTTGATTTTAAGAAAGACTGACAAAAGCAATTTTAATTATTATATCGTTTTCAAATTCATTGTATCGGTTATTTGTCTCTTTTTGTGTTTAGACTAAATTACTAGATTTTCGTGAGAATATTTGTAGACGTTTTATGAAACATTCGTCGAATTGTTTAGATCACATATTAAGGTAGTTGTATTTAT
Source organism: Mylabris phalerata (assembly GCA_020740385.1). NCBI lineage: Eukaryota > Metazoa > Arthropoda > Insecta > Coleoptera > Meloidae > Mylabris > Mylabris phalerata. The sequence continues at coordinate 2,298,209 of JAJEOX010000217.1, forward strand.
TATCGTTTTGTCTTGTGATTAATATTGTTATTCCATCTACTGCCCTGATGAAGCTAAGAGAATATAGCGAAACGTTGGTGAAAATATAAAGATCTGAAAACAAAGTATTTGTCTTTATTCCCATCAATTAACAACGCAATTAATATGATTATTGATCTTATGGTTCACCCCTATCAGTGATTTCAATGATTCTTAGAAAACTAATAGTTTATTCTCTTTAAGGGCGAGCAGTAGGCTTGGCCAATTTTGACCGGCGAAAATATGAATTTCTAACTCGCAATTTCTCGCTCGTCCTTAAAGCTACAACAACCACAAATAGATTTTTGAAAAGGGCATTTCTTATAGCCACTCTTGGTTCTTTCCGTTTTTCAAAATGTTAACGAAAATTTGAATTACAGACGAAAATCTAACAAAATGTTTTTTTCGTATTTTTGTACAATTTCTCGTATTTTCTCTTATAACTTGGCCAATTTTGATTATTTTGCAAAAATTCTTGTACAGTTAGATGGCAAATAAAAAGTTCTTTCCAAATATTCAAGAAATTTTCCGTTTCCATTGTTAGTTTCCCGGAAAATTAAGAAAATTTCTGTACGCTACAACACGTTTTTTTCTACAGTTTTTATCTGACAGCATTGATCAACCTCTTATTCGAAAGCTGATACAAAGGCGGAGTGCAAGATAGAGCCCTTTTTTTGAAATTTTGAAAATTGCCTGAGTTATTGCGGAAAAAACCAACTGGTTTTTCTGGTATTGTTTTCACTTATTAGAATTAATTATTTTGATTTGAAATACATACGGTTAGGTAGATAATTTTGTCCTGTTTCCGAATGGCCTATTATTTTTGTAAAAAGTGTTGATTTTTCGAAGAAAATGGAATGAAAATCCAGTCTCTTTGTTTGTGTATTATCAAGTAAGATAACCCGCCATACTCGCAAACAGTGCGCGTTTGTCAAATCGAATTATGTGTCTCGCTTTGGATTGAGTATCGATGATTCCACAAACTTTCGATTCGGCAAACCCGCACCATAGACTATATAGACCCCTCACTTCCTCACCCGAAGTAGTCTTCAGTTTTTTCTTATGAAAGATCCAGGTGGCGCTAAGCACAATCGGAACACGCTGTAACTAATGGTTTGAAACCACACTAATTTAAAAATGAAAATCGCGGGAAATTTAAATCTTTTTCTTGTTTTATACTGAAATTGAAGGTATAAATTCAAACACAAAATAATTTTATTTGAAATATATTAATTTTAACAAATATAAAAAATACATAAATTACAAAAATTACATACAATTATAATACAATAATTGAAATTATCATAAAAATACTAATCAATAAATAATCAAATGTTTAAGATTAATTAACAAATAACAGAGAAAATTATGATAGGTAACTTATGGTAAATAGAAATTTAACAAATTGATATAAACTAACTGTAGCGGAAACTCCGTACATATACGAAAAGTGTCTTGATTAATTTTATCCAATTAATTTAACTAATTTTACTTATTTGTTTATTCAATTTCGCCAAATAGCACTAAAGAATCGGCAAATATAACCGCGAAACTGTCGGCACACTGGAAATTTAATTACAAGTTCAAATATCTCATATCCCATACAATGATTGAGACTTTTCGTTAATCTTCCAAATGTTATCAAAATCTATCATAGCTGATAAATGTTGTTAGTCGAGTTGATAGTCACTCTGCTGGATTTCTTGGGAAAAAATGTGAGGAATCTTTTCATCTTCCAATATTTCCATAAAACACACACAACTAAAATGGAAAAATTGCAAATTAGAGGGTAACCTAAAAAAATTAGTTAAAAAAAATGTACTTACAGTTTGAGACACAATAATCACATAAATTATTTGAAAAAAAAAATCGAATTAAATCAACTTTTCAATATTTACATTTAATAAATATTATTATTAATTGTTTTTCTTCTAATAAGTCACCAACAAGCAACATACAAGCGAATTATTGTTGTATTAAAAATGGCGTTTTCTCTTTGTCTTAAAAATTTTATTTAATTTCAATCTAACAACAAAATCGCAAGCGCCACCGTCATGTATCAATAGTAACTAATATTGAAAAGAGAGGGTGCGAGGATGACAGAGAGAAAGAAACTCAATTCGAAGCGCCATCTGAACGAATCATAAGAAAACTACCACGTGACCGGCGGATTCTCCCACCCATATAACTGAAAGGAGCCTGCCCGCACTGTTTACGTCTGACGCGGGCAATCTTTGTAAAATAACGATGTTGGATTTCCACTCAATTTTCTTCGAGAAATCAACACTTTTTGCAAAAATAATAGGCCATTCGGAAACAGGACAAAATTATCTACCTAACCGTATGTATTTCAAATCAAAATAATTAATTCTAATAAGTGAAAACAATGCCAGAAAAACCAGTTGGTTTTTCCGCAATAACTCAGGCAATTTTCAAAATTTCAAAAAAAGGGCTCTATCTTGCACTCCGCCTTTGTATCAGCTTTCGAATAAGGGGTTGATCAATGCTGTCAGATAAAAACTGTAGAAAAAAAACGTGTTGTAGCGTACAGAAATTTTCTTAATTTTCCGGGAAACTAACAATGGAAACGGAAAATTTCTTGAATATTTGGAAAGAACTTTTTATTTGCCATCTAACTGTACAAGAGTTTTTGCAAAATATTCAAAATTGGCCAAGTTATAAGAGAAAATACGAGAAATTGTACAAAAATACGAAAAAAACATGTTGTTAGATTTTCGTCTGTAATTCAAATTTTCGTTAACATTTTGAAAAACGGAAAGAACCAAGAGTGGCTATAACAAATGCCCTTTTCAAAAATCTATTTGTGGTTGTTGTAGCTTTAAGGACGAGCGAGAAACTGCGAGTTAGAAATTCATATTTTCGCCGGTCAAGCCTACTGCTCGCCCTTAAGATCTTGATTAAAATCGTGCTATAACGATACTACTTTATATAAGAGCTTGTAGATTAAATCAAGTTGGTACTCCATCATTGAAGTCCAACAATTTGAATTAACTTCATACTGCTGTTTTGTTTGGAATAATTTTTAGATTGGGCGAGACCTAAAATTTTCCGATTAAAGCGATTTTTCACCTATTTCGCAAAGAGCTACGAGCTTCAAATTTTGGAAAAATGATCTCTAGGGGCCCTCCTATAAATCCTTCAAATATTTTTCAAGTCCCTTGTTAGAAATAGGAGTTGCCATATAAGCTATGCCTGTCACCTAGTCAAACCGCCCAAAACTCCTATTAATTGTCGAGTGATTGGAAACAAATTTTAAGGATTTATAGGAGGGTCCCTGGTGCACATTTCAGTGAAAGTTGGACCATGTGGCTCGTTGGAAAACATGAAAAAAAGGGATTTTTGTTGAAAATCTCAACATTTTCGCCAATTAGTTTTTTACATAAATGGACTCAAGATGACTTGAGGATTCTCGGAAAACTGTGTTTTTCGGTTTTCTGACACTGTATTCCGAAAAAAATTGAAAAAACGGGTTTCTCGTACATCGATCATAAATGTGACCAGTTATTCGCCTCTCAGTTGTTCTATTCTTATCTTAATGGGTGTTCATGTTATCGTATTTGTTTACTTAAGAAAAACTCCTTGAGATTCAATCCTCTAAGGAAAGAAAATTAAGCCACTGTTTTAATTTCAATTTGCAGTTAGAAGAGAGCGACACCATAAATTTAAGGGTGACAAAAAAGAATGATAATATTAATACTAATATTAATAATAAAGCTACCGTATTACTACCTCATTACTCAAGATAAGTTGATACAAATCGACACTTTTGAGTAACAATGTTGGGGTAGTTCAGTAGATCGTTTAGAATTTTTCGTAAAAATATCGTTTGAAATAACTTTGATAGCACAAAGATCTGTTTACAATTATTACGGTGATTCTTCCCTTCTTTTCTATTGTTTATTTTTATTGCAATTTTTAGACTTTGTATCAACTTACTAGTAAAAGCAATCGTGTACTATCGATACGTCACCTACTAGAATCATAAATAATATTCGTTTGTGTTTAACCTATGAGGCATTTTAAATGCATTTTTTGTTAAAAAATAACGAGATCTAAATTTTGTCTTTTTTTATTTCATTAAATTCCTTTATCTCGTTTGTCCCAAAGAAAAAAATTTGAAACGGGCCGAATCTAAGAACCGGCCTAATAACTTCCCCGACACATTCCGGATAGTTAATCATTAATTAGAAAAATATATTAAAGACAAGTATCAGAAGTCGACAATTAATGCAAGAGTCCAAGTTTAAAAAAAAAAATTTGAAATGGGCCGAATCTAAGAATCGGCCTAATAACTTCCCCGACACATTCCGGATAGTTAATCATGAATTAGAACAGTGTATTAAACACAAGTGTCAGAAGTAGACAATTAATGCACGAGTCCAAGTGAAAAAAAAACTAACTCACTATAAAAATCAAAATCGGGAATCAAGAGCCGTGGCTATCTCACAATCACCCAAAAAGTTCAATGAGGAACCAGCACCTCGTCAACCAAAATTCTGTTTACTGATCGGTGATTCCACACACACCCTTTTCAGTTCAACTTTCTCACAATTCACTCAATTCACTATTTAATTGCGAAATTTTGACTGAACGACAGAGCTATCATTTACAAAATTTCGCAATTGAATCGTGAATATAAAACAACAACTCTTTTCTATGGCAACCGATCCCTTATAGACAGCGGCAAATTTGATTTGGTTAACTGCACTATTTTGCATATTTTGTGCCCTTATTTAAAAAAAAAGAAAAGAACATCGCACATGATGGGTATCGTTTCAGACATAAAAGCACATGCCCTTTCGATTGGTGATATCAAATTAATATGTTATCTTGAATTTTTTTCAATCAACCCCCTCCCCCTTCCACCCCCGTGGTCCGATTGGCACCAAAAACTAATCAACTCGAGCGGCCACCAAATAGTTTGTGCTGGCCAAATTTGAACTCAATCGGTTAAACCGTTTTTGAGTAATCGTTGGAGAAACGACAGACTCACACACACACACACACACACACACACACACGGACATCAAGCTAAAAACTTCAAAAACGTGTTCAGGGGACCTCAAAACGTAAAGATCTGGTGAAATCTCGAATTCGAAATTTTGGTCCGAAACTAATAACTTCCCTACCCTTAGGTCGGGGAAGTTAAAAATAACATACTATAAAAATCAAAATCGGGAATCAAGAGCCGTGGCTATCTCACCACCACTGAAAAATTCAATGAGGAACCAGCACCTCGTCAACCAAAACTATGTTCACTAATCGGTGATTCCACACACATCCTTTTCAGTTCAACTTTCTTATAAACTCCATACACGATTCAATTGTGAAATTTTGACAGAACCACAGAACTGTCATTTCAAAATTTCGCAATTGAATTTTCTATGGCAACCGATCCCTTATAGAAGGCGGCAAATTTGAATTGGTTGACTAAACTATTTTGCCAATTTTATGCCCTAATTAAAAAAAGAAAAGAACATCGCACATGAGAGGTATTGTTTCGAACATAAAAGCACATGCCCTTTCGATTGGTGATATTAAATTAATATGTTATCTTAAATTTTTTTCAATCAACCCCCTTTTCCTTCCACCCCCGTGGTCCGATTGGCACCAAAAACTAATCAACTCGAACGGCCACCAAATGGTTTGTGCTGACCAAATTTGAGCTCAATCGGTTAAATCGTTTTTGAGTAATCGTTGGAGAAACGACAGACACACACACACACACACACACACACACACACACACACACAGGCATCAAGCTAAAAACTTCAAAAACGTGTTCAGGGGACCTCAAAACGTAAAGATCTGGTGAAATCTCGAATTCGAAATTTTGGTCCGAAACTAATAACTTCCCTACCCTCTGGTCGGGGAAGTTAAAAAAATAAACATGTGTCGACAATTGTTAGGGTCACGTATTGTAGGTTTGTTTTTCTATAAATAAATAAACATTGGATCGTTTTAAGAGACTACACCAGTGGTTTTCAAACGTTCTGTAAGTGCCGACCATGTAAATTATTTATTAATTTATTAAGGACCCTTCATTTTTCACCAAGGACACATTTCTTACATTGTGGATACGGAATATTTCACTCTGAGCCAGTTAAATCGATTTGCGAAAAAAAAAAATTACCAGATCGACTGTTGAAAAACACTTTTGAAACGTTTGAAACTTGATACTAAACTACTGTGACCGACAAAGGGAGGCGAGCGACTTTTGCATTTAATTTTTTTCACGGTCAAGCTCTGCTCGTACATTTTTAATTTTTTTCGAAGTCTTAAGGGCAAATTGCAGAAACCAAAATGTTACGAATGTATCACATTAATTCAACACTTTTAATGTGTGAAAAACCCTCTTGCCGATTGTTGCGTATTCAAAAGTGAGATTTGATATCACTCATTTCCCAATGAGTTACATGGTCCAACTTTCACTGAAAGGTGCACCAGGAACCCTCCTATAAATCCTTAAATTAATCGAAAACTTTTTTGAAAGGGACGTTACAGGAGAAATTGACATCAATAAGGATGTCAGTTTCTTCTGCAATGTCTATCTTTTACCCTTTGGTCGCAGCTTAGTGGCCTCAAATTGACTTAGCCTAAATTGCACAATGGGAGCAGGCGTATTTTCAAATATATGCTATATTGATGCATCAATATCTCCATTGCGCAACTTATGTAGCTTTTTTTAATATTCCTAACACTTTTTTTCCAAAATAATCGTATGTCTACCTGAACAAATAAACTGAACAAATAAACATTTTTAATTCCAAGGAATTCTGCAAATTTAGTCTAATGTAAGGGACCGGTCTAAAACTCTTTGAAAACTCTGAACATTTGACAAACCATGTCTCGTTCATTTTTCACACGAATTGACAGTCTTTGTGCTTGTTAGAAAGACCATTTCAAGCTCGATAAGAGAAATGTTATAGAGTTAATAAGTGCTGAAAAAACTGTTAATTACAAGGAAAAATCTAGAAGTATGTGTTGAAATTTCCCCCATAACACCGCCTATGTCAATTTGTTTGCCTAATCGATACCAAATTATTAGAGTTTTCCAAATATGCAAGAAGTTCTTTGATCTGTTCGCTGGTTTCCAGGAACATTGAGCAAATATTAAAAAAATGGCAATAGGAATTATATATCTAAATGTAAAATTAAGGGCGATAGCTAGTAAAATGTAAACTGGATAAGTTTTTTATTTTCCAACAGATTTCAATATTCTAAACGGTATTTAAAAGGGCATTTCAAGAAGGGGGGAAGTACGTATTTGATTTTTTGAAATTCGGATGTGATTTGGAGTTACAGAAGGAAATATAGAAGCATGTTTTTTAGCATTTTTTACAGATTTTTTTTATATTTTCCCTCATAACGTGGCAAATATTGCTTATTTCTAATAAATTTTACACAACATGTGGCCAATTGAAAGTGCTTTTCAAATCTGTCAGAAATTTTCCGATCGCATTGTTAGTTTTCCGGAAAACTGATGAAAGGTTTCGACATACTAATTTTGTTTTTTACGGACAGTTTTAAACTTAGATGAGTGAACTTGGGCTTGTTTGATGTATAATGGAATATCTACCAGGCAAAACAGCTAAACAAATAAGAGATAAAAAGAGCCACGCCATCATACCGCAGAGTAAGGGATGAGCTTTTAGGGAGAGTTCAGTCTCGGTCTGCACCTGTGGAGACCATCGGTGAGAGCAGCGATGACCTACAGAAGGGAACAAATGAAGATGAAGCAGAGTATGTCCCGTCAGTTGAGTTCCCTGAGGCTCAAGCGGGCCTCCACATACTCTGCCTGCCGAACTGGTCTCTGAGGGGCCCTTGCAAAGGCTGCCTGAAATCCCAGAGATACGGAGAAGCAAGCGTCTCCGACTCCACTGAGTAAACCGAGTGGAGAGAAGGGATAATCGAAGTAGCTCTAGCAAAAGGAATTCCTAAAAGGGCCTTATCTCAGGAGGCGCTTGCAACCTTCCGGCTGTTACGACAAGCACTAGAGTACACGAAAGAGGTAAATGGCCACGTACCTCAGATGCACATTGATTATGTGTATCAACGTGTACTCGACTACCTTGACACCGTGGGTAATCATGAAATCACATCTAGTTCAGGGCAAAACTAAAAAGCTCACAAGACGAAGCGTAGTCATCGGCGTTTCGTCTATGCGCACACAAAGGATCTCTTTGAGAAAAATCCAGCTCGCCTTGCTCACTGCGTCAGGAATGATGTTAATTTTCTAGAAGGACCCGCACAACATCAGTTGGAGGCAAAAAACATCGAAGGGTTGTACAAGGATTTGTGGGGCAGGAATCCCGCTGTGCAACTCCCTGGCGCAGAGGAAACCTGTGAAACGATTGACATTAACACGATACTCACTTCTTTTGGTGATCGGGAAGTGTGTCACAGGATCTCCAAATTAAAGAAAGATACAGCAGCCGGTCCAGATGGGTTGAGGAAGAGGCATCTAGCTCACGGGATGGTATGCGAAGTCCTCCAATTACTATTTAATTTTATCATGTGCTGTGGCAGGCAACCCACAGCTTGGAGGATGAATCGCACTTCTCTACTGCTCAAGGAGGGCAAATTTCAATCTCAAACTATTCTCCAAAGTAATAAAATAATACAAAACTCAAAATCAACTTCCATATACTAATAAATACAAAATTGTGATTACATATGTATTATATATTATATATTCAAAACAGAAACATAAATTTAGACTTAATAGAACAATTTTATATCACATCTTTTAAAAAATCAAATTACAACTTAATAAACGAAATGACAGATTTCAATTTTAAATTTTTGAAAAATTTAAAATTTGACTTATAGAATTTCTCTCAATTTATCTTTTATTTTTTAAATATTTTACAATTTTTATTTTATTTCACAAATTAATTAATATTAACTTTTTGGTAAGAATTGAATTATATAAAAACCAAATAATTAATTGTTACAATTTAAAGATCTGATGATGGGAATATTCCCGAAACATATGTAATCACAATTTTGTATTTATTAGTATATGGGAGTTGATTTTGAGTTTTGTATTATTTTATTAATTAAATCCCATATTTTGAGAAAAAATGGATTCTTGGTTTTCAAATATAATATTCTCCAAAGGATCCGCTATTCGTTAGCTTTCAAACAAGCCCTGGTTCAGTCGTCTAAGTTTAAAACTGTCCGTAAAAACACAAAATTAGTATGTCGAAACTTTTCATCAATTTTCCGGAAAACTAACAATGCGATCGGTAAATTTCTGACAGATTTGGAAAGCGCTTTTAATTGGCTACATGTTGTGTGAAATTTATTAGAAAATAAGCAATATTTGCCAAGTTATAAGCGAAAATATAAAAAAAGTAGAAAAAGTCGAAAAATTGTACAAAAAACATGTTAGATTTTCGTCAGCAATTCAAATTTGTATTAACATTTTGGAAAACGGTAAGAACTGTTAGAGGCTATAAGAAATGCTTTTTTCAAAAATTTATTTGCGGTGGTAGCCTCAAGGACCAGTTATAAATCGCGAGTTAGAAATTCACATTTTCGTTGGTAATAACGACGGTAAAAATTCCCTTAATGGTCGTTTCTTGTCGGCTATTATACTTGACATAAATAAAGATGGACAGTTTTCATTGTTATATCTAAATATCTTTAGAGTTGTAATGATCTCTATTTTGGAAATAACGTTTCAATTGGACACATTTTCTAGTTGTTATGAGGATGAATTTATCAAGAAAAGTCTCCAAATACAAAAATCGCCCCGTGTTATCGTATACTCATGTTGGAATACACGCAATCATGATATAATTTAATTAAATTTGTAAATTGTTCAAAATTATTAAATAACTCAATCCTTGTAACTTTATTGAATTTTTCTCGATTTGCACTACTGGTTTCGACTGTATAGCCATCTTCAGGTCTATAGTCAGTAACTTAACAACAATCAAATATTAAAACATATATCACTTTCAAAAACATTTGAACAAAGTACTTTGTTCACATGTGCATTACTATTGTCTTCTGATTGTTCTTCTTTTTAATTAATTGGAAATTTCATTCAACTAATAATTGTTTTTCAACAAAAATAATGTTTTAAAGTTTTTAATTTTAATTTTATCAATTTTTGAAAGTGACATATGTTTTTAATTTTTGATTGTTACAAAATGAAAATAATCTTTTTTAAACCAAAAATCAACTTCTTTATTAGATTGCATAATGCATGTTTTGGCTAAATAGTCATCATCAGTTGTATACTGCAATAAGATCGAATCGACATATCATATTTAAATTTATACAATTACAAAATTAAACTTACGACAAATTAAATAAATCACAAACATTAACAAAACGGAGAAGACAATAATTTACAATTTAAAGTCATCTAATTTTTAAGAAAATCCCACTCAATAGAAAATACTATTTTAGAAAATGAATAAAACTAATTATAATTATCAATTATATAAAGAATATCTAATACACAATTTTATTTTATTTTTAAACGTTTAAACTATTCAGTACCAAAGAAGAATCTGGAATGTTGGAACCCAAAAGTTTTAAAACTATCAATCCCTCAAAAGTCTAGATATGTGAATATGGGCGCGAAATTCAAATTAATCTTATCATTAAGCAAGTTGTTATTATTTTGTTGCTTATAAATTTCAAAAGCTTCTAATAAAGTTAATTAGATTTATGTAATACTTTTATACTATTTTCATTATTAAATGAATGACCAAATTCAACTAAATGTTGGAAAAATTTCGATGTGTGAGACTTTGTATGTTCTTTAATCGTTGTTTTAATGCTATGACCAGATTCACCAATATAAAAATCATTACAATCATCATACCTAATCTGATAGACCCCTGAACAGTCGACATTATTATTACGATCTATATTATTAGCCAAAAGCCTATATACAATGTTACTACTTTTAAAGGCAGTGATTATACCATGTTTGTACAATATTGGTGACAACTTATTTGACATGTTATTGAAATTAAAGGATCTATATACCATTATACCAGTTTTTTGTTCTTTAACAAAAAGGGGCTCGTTCTTAATTTTAAATTTGTTGTATAATTTCCAAAACACGGCATCAGGAAATCCATTAGTTTGACTTAGATAATGTATAATATGTATAATAATATTCTTCTTTAAAGTTAGATTTATTTAAAGGAATTTTAAATAGACGATTCAAGAAATAACAGAACGAAGAAGATTTTGGAGAATTATGGTGGAAAGAATCATATGTTATTAAACTATTGTAAGTAGTGGGTTTCCTGTAAATGCTAAAAGTAAAGTTATTCATGAAATTATAAATGTTCCTACACGGTGAAATTTGAATATATATATTAATTAATTAATTAATCATCTGATTAATGAAAGTGATAAGCCGTGTATACCATATGACTCGTTGGCTAAACTTTTCATATGGTATACACGGCTTATCACTTTCATTAATCAGATGATTAATTAATTAATTAATATATATATATTTAAAGTTAAACAATTCTCTAGCTATTTTAATGTCCAAAAAATTTAATTTTATTATGTTCTTCCACATCAACCGTAAATCGCAAATTATTATTTATATTATTTAAATGATTCAACAGCTTATCTATTATAGAAAAGTCTCTATTATCGCCTGTCTCAAAAACTGTAAATACATCATCCATATATCTCTTCCAAACCTTTATATGGTTAAAAACGGATTTTTCACATTCAACATAAATTCATTTTCAATATGATTATATCAAGTTCTATCAGACAGTGGCGTGCATCCATATACAACGTGTCCCATAATTGGCGCCCATCCTGATAGGTGTAAATAGAGGATGAAATTCTAAGACGAAAAGACATATAATTTTTTAACCTGACACACAGGTAATGAGTAATTAGTTAAAACAAGTAACGAATCAGATGCCCGCTATAGCGATAACAAGAGAAGCGGGAGGAGTCTACACTTGATATGACAACAGCAGTGACAGATTTCAACAATAAGCGTGCTCGCACAACACCGAATAATGTTGGATTGTTTTTAATGAGAATCTGTGGGGTTATTGAATTTTAAAAAAAATTACGAAAGTCTTCACTTTTAGGTGTATTAATTAGTAATTTCAACAGAAAGTAAATTTAGTCAAGTTTACCAAGTCAGGAATAATATCAAAATATTTTGAGAAAATGCAAAAGAAAATTCTTTCTCTATTAACAATCAACAACTTTGTTGTAAATTGTAACAAATAGTGACAATAGTTAGTGATCAATTCGAAATGTTCTTTGTTTTACAACAACAATAAATGATGAATAAATGTTATAAAATTGGCAAAATCGATCACTTTGGATAATGTTACACAGGTATCAGCGTCTCAGTGTAATACCATCAGACAGGAAGTTCATAATGCGGTGGAGAATTGTTTCTTAGTAATGTCATAAAATCGTTTCTCTTTTTTTAATTTTTCAATAGATTTAAAAATGTACCTAAGCAAATTATTGACTGGTATCAGCCTTTGTCGAGTTGTTTCGTTCGACATTGGTAATTTTTACAATGGCTAATTACAGTGCGGCTGATTATGTCGAAATGTTGATTATTTATGGTGGATGTGTACGTTTTATTAGAATTACTAATTAATACACCTAAAAGTGAAGGCTTTCGTAATTTTTTTTTAAATTCAATAACCCCACAGATTCTCATTAAAAACAATCCAACATTATTCGGTGTTGTGCGAGCACCCTTATTGTTGAAAACTCTAACTGCGGTCATATCAAGGCTAGACTCTTCCAGCTTCTCTTATCGCTATAGCGGGCATCTGATTCGTTAGTTGTTTTAATTAATTACTCATTACCTGTGCGTCAGGTTAAAAAATGGTATAAGACTTTTCGTCTTAGAATTTCATCCTCTATTTACACCTATCAGGATGGGCGCCAATTATGTATGTATATATATATATATATATATATATATATATATATATATATATATATATATATATATATAGGGTGTGCACCATATCTGAAAATATTATCAGCTTTGAATATTTATATTTTTTAATGTTGTAGTCGAAAAAGTATTTTACAGTTATAAAAGAAAAACTCGTATTTGTAAAGATGGATTTATGTTTTGGGTAAGGTTTAAAATAGTCGAGTATTGTGCAGACATTAACACTGTATGCACGGTACCTCCTTTCAAATTCTATCTGAATCAAAATATTAGCGAGGAAAGAGAAAACATATAAACATTTTCTTTCAGGCACTGTATAGTGATAACCCCTGTACAGTACACGATACCGAACGACCGGTGTCGGTAAAAGGCGTATCCGTGCATCATTATTTATTGGAGTACAATCAATTGCTGGCTATTATCTACTACTGTTGGAACTATTAAACGAATACATAATTGGTTGAGGGATGCAGCCCCTACGTTTGCATTTATCTTAAAATTCGCATGATTTCCGAAGTTTAAAATTTTGGCAGGTGTAGAAAAACCAGCTTAGGTTGGATTTCTTCTTTTTTAATTTGTAATTAAGATTTTAAGAACCTTAATTGTATAACAAGTGGTATTATTACTGAAAAAATATTACGATAAATATCTTTAGTAGTTTCTAATTGATGATATACCTTAATTAAATGCCTCAGTTATAGAAGGAACACAAGCATAATTAAAGATTTAATAGTAAATCCCTTCTCAAGAAGAAATATTGATAGTAAAAGACAAATTATCGAAACAGGAAAACCCACATCAAACAAAAATTTGAGTCAAAATATAAAAATAAAAGAAAAGAGTTGCGTACGTTATTTTCAAGTTTCTAATTACGAAAAATTTAAATGGATGTCAGCATTTAATATCGAAAATAAAGTTTATTGTTGGACCTGCTTGCTTTTTGTAGTGTAACGAACCGTCCAGCGTCACCAGCAGCCACATACTGAAACAAGCGAGGTACCGCGCAAGTCCGAGAACTAGGGGCACTCGACCGATAAGACAACAGAATATAAGCCGCACCGATCGGTCGTACCGGACCTTTTCCACCTGGTCTCTTTCCTTACATTACCAGCAGTGGCTATTGGCGACCTGGGAAATCCGGAATTCCGCTGTGGCTATTGGCGACCAGAATAAACCGTTGTTGTAATCGTTGTACCGTTTCCGCTGTGGCTATTGGCGACCGGAATAAAACCGTTGTTGTAATCGTTGTACCGTTTCCGCTGTGGCTATTGGCGACCGGAAGAATCCGTTGTTATCCCCGTTATACCGCTTACGCCGTGGCTATTGGCGACCGGAGGATTTTCCTCACACTCTTCACAGTGGCTATTGGCGACCGGAGGATATCCCTCAACTCTTCACAGTGGCTATTGGCGACTGAAGAGATCGTTGTTGTATTATTTGTTACCGTACCGATCCTGCAGTGGCTATCGGCGACCAGGATATACCCGTCTGTTAGAATTAGCATTTTGTTTAATTATACCGGAATTATTTATTTATTTTATTTATTTGTTTATTTATTTATTTATTTTGTTTTGTACATAGTTATTTGAATAAAACCTGTTTATTTTTACTTATCGTCTCACGAGTATTTTGTGAGTGGCGCCCGAGTCCGATATCGCCGTATCACCGTATCACTCTCGCTTTCGTTAGAAATCGCAAACGTTGACGCTTATTTTCTCCGGCCAGCTACAACCCGGGCAAATATCGTTACAGTAGTAAGAAAGCAGGACAAATATGTTTGGGTTACTCAAGGCTATAATGATTTGTTTGTCCCCCCTTAACAAAGCTGTAAAAAAACTCGAAAAATCGTAAATCCATATCAGATTAGGAATATCATATAAACATCTTGATAAAGTGTGGGTAAACCTTATGTAAGACAAACAGAAGCAATTAGGTTTAGTTAAACATAATGAAAATGTAACAAAAAACAAAAATATTTTAAAACGACTGATTGATCCTGTTTGTTCTTTAGGAAAACAAGAAGATGCTTTCCGTAGTCATGATAAAAGTACAGGCTCTTTTAATCAGAGCAACTATGTTGAACTCTTACAGTTGATCAGTAAATATGACGATCTCCTTACTAGTCATCTTGATAATGCTACTGTTTCTACTGGTACTTCCAACACAATACAAAAAAAAAAAATTGACGTAAGTGAAAATAGTTAGATTAAATTAAAATGAAAATGTTTTATTGTAGTTTTGTAATTATAACATTGTAATTGTCGTTGTCTTTTTCAAATTCAGGAGCAACTGAAAATGGACAATTAAGTCCGAAACCGGTTTTGCTAATATCGAAAGTAAATAAATAAATAAGGAACGATTTGAAAATACACGGTGTGTTATTTGGGTTTTTTTCTAAAATACTACTCCTTATTGGTCTATATAAACATAAAAAAAAGAATACAAAATGATATAATTATTTCTATTCAGAAAGTCTTACTGGCAGAAATCAAGAACGAAATTGATGAAACTACATTTGTTGCGGTTATGTTGGATGAAACATCAGATATTTTTCATAAATCTCAGCTTTCAATTTCATTTCGATATATTAACAATTTAGGAACTGTTGAACGCTTTTTGTTTTTTAAAGACGTCAGTACTGATCGGTCATCGAATACATTATCGAAGTTGGTATTAGAGACAATAAAAATTTGGGGCTGTGAAGAAAAGCACAGACATACGAAGGAGCTGCAGTTATAGCAGGGGAACTAAATGCCACACAGAAAAATGTTACAGATGTGTATCCACAAGCAATTTTTATTCACTACCATGCTCATATATTTTAATATATCACAATCGGTATTGTATATTAAATAATGTGAAATTTTTCTCCCCACAGTCTCTGGAATAGCCTTTTTTTTCTGAACATCAACCAAAAAGAACAATGTTTTAAGGGAAACAGTTAAGAAAAAATTACCAACGGCTGCACCAACAAGATGGTAATACTTTTCTCGTTTAGTGAATACAATTAAAGACGAAGAAGGGCCATTAATTGAATTACCAGAAAACATAATAAACAATCCTGAAAATTGGGATAATGAAAGAATATGTATGGCCAATGGTTACAATAATTTTCTTGAAAATTTTACTAACCAAGTATTATTGCAAGTATTTACATCAATTTTTGCTTATAAAGACGTTTTATTTAATTTACTCCAGAATCCAACTATGGATACAACGTATTCTATACAAAAAATTGATCAACTTAAATCGGTACTTAAAGAAATGAGACAAAGTCCTAGTTCTGATAAACTATATAGTTAGATGAAATCTACTTTACTAAATAAACCTCTTTTATCAGTCGATTTGAAGTTGCATTTTAAGCAGTTATACAATGAAACATTAGACACAATATATAATCAAACTGATACTCCCTTCGAAAAATTAAACGCATTGAAATTAGTTGAATTCCTGAGTTCCAAATATTTTCCAAATTATGAGAAAAAATTCCCACATGACAATTTAGATTCACTAAAGAAATATTATGGAATATATTTTGACTTTACTAAACCTACTAATGAATTGGAGGTTTTAGACAAACCTGAATCTTTTACTGATATTAATTTAGTAAAACTTGTAGAACATATTTACACACATAATTTAACTGAAGCATTAAGTGAAATTAATCGATTTGCCCGTTTAATTATTACACTACCCTGTACAACCGCTAACGTGGAGACAGCCTTTTCACCATTAAAAAGGATAAAAACGTTCACTAGAAACAATGTGTTGTACTATCTTCAATCGAGCCAAAATCTTTATGATAATGTTATAAAAAATTTTGTTGCTATATGCGACAGAAAAATCGACTTAATTTAAAAATAAATTTAAAAAGTTACGAAGTCTACTACCCAAAATAGATATGTCAGAACTGCACACCATGTACTAAAACTGACTGCTCGCCACTGAGTGGTACATCCTCAAAAGAGAATATAAAACAACAAGCAGTATAACAAAATGATATTCATGAAAATGACGTATCTATTGAAAATAAAAATGTAAACACTTTATCCATCCTATCACAAGAAATTGAAACTAAAAATCTTTTGGATAATGACTCATACAATTTCAAAGTTTGCAACTTTTCTACAAATTTTAATGTCAGTGATTCAGAAACTTGGCTGAGACATGTAACTTTTAAAATTAGATTGTTTAGATGAAAATTCTCCTTATCAAATAATAAACTGAAATTTTCCTAAAAACGATTCAGAAGCTATTTAAGCCCGTATTTATAAACCATACTTGAGACCGAGCCGTTGCTTGAGTATGAGTTGACGATCTGTTTATCATTTATAAACCAACCTCAAACTCGGACCGATGTTTGGATACGAACCTGGCTCAAGTTTGTGTTCTAGCTGCCTTGAGCACCGGCCGTTTTGACATAAAGCCCGTTTGACATATATCTGACTGTGTTGAAGTTAAAATCAAGGCCCGCTAAATTAATTTCGCAACTAAAAAAATCTAATGTCGACAAAAATAACTATTAGCCTGTTGAAGATTTTTTAATTTGTTGTTTTTTCATTTACAAAATGATCAAAATGGATGATTTTTTGGAATATATTGATATAGTTGAAAAGAACATTTCTTATTTATGATTATAAGGATTATAATTCTGATAAATGTTCACTATTTTTTAAAGTCAATTCAAGTTTACCAAAACAGTCAATTACACCAATATAGTTAAAAAACAAACCACCAAAATTAAATTTAATTAAAAAAAAGTCAAAAACAAAGCCCACTAAATAAATTTGCGCCGAAAAAAACCTAATGTCGACAAAAATAACTAGATTTCTCCAAATTCCCGTGCTCAAGCTTGAGTTTCGTCGACAATTACCGAAGTACGAATCATAAAATGGAACTCGTACTTGAGCTTGGAGTCGTGCTTGTCCAAGTATGATTTGAGGTTGAGTTTGAGTTTTGTTTTTGGGCATCAAAATACGAAATGACTCCCTTGGGCAGCAAGGAGGAGGGCGAAGCAGCGACCGGGCTGCCACCTTCATACTGTTGGCGGTATTATTGCCCGAAGCCTGAGGGAGGATCAGGAAGCGATCCCGGCCCTAAGTTGACATCAAGTCAATTATCATTAGAGATAGGATTTGGCACCGTAGAGCGTGTCGGTCAAAATCTACTCTCCTGACAAATTCGAGCAGAGCGGAATGTTATTTTCTGTTTTAATCGAGTGTTTTCGTCGTCAACAAAACGAGTTGCTCTATAACGATAGCAGCAGAATGTTAAAAAACAGTAGACCATTTAAAATATTTGCATGACCGATCGACGTCATTCGTAAAACGCAGGCGTTTGATTGTACTGTAAATTTCAATGGAATTGGTTCCCCCTCCTGAATACTCTTATAGTAATTCGTTTGGGTAAATTAACATATGATTTGTACGTAAAGAAATTTAAAATATTTTAATTTAGTTTAATATTTTAATTATTATTTCAGACTATAATTTCTAAATAAAAATGATTTTTCGTCTCCGATAGTTTACAACATATAAGAAGTTATTTAATCAAAATTATAGAACAACTACGCCAATGGTAGTTTCAGCGCGTTGAAATACTTATGGCGAAACTGTAAATCCTAACACTAATTATCATAACACTCCCGTCCAACCAACCTCCGTCACCGACCGCCTCATCAGTCTATTTATTTGTGTATTTATTTAATATTTATGGATTGCAAATATTCATCAGAAATAAAACCTGTTTATTTTATCTTACTATTCTTACTAGCATTTTCTCTGGGTAACTACAATCCAGGCAAACATCGTTACAAGCAAGTTGGAAGAGGAAACTGATTAAGGCTCCCCTAACGCTGTATTTTTCAATAAGAGTAAATTTATTTCAGGTTTTACAGTCACAATTTTCAATTTGACGAAAAGGTCACCAATGGAAAATGTTGAGCACATTTATAGCGAGGACCGATAACCTAATATTTTTCAAAATTTTCCATCAAATTTGAAAAAAGCGGAAAATTGTGAAATACCAATTTCCGGGCTTACGCTTCTAAATTAATTTTTTTTAATGTATTTTACATCATTTTAAAGAGGAGATAAATAGGAGGGGCAAATAATATCTAGTTTTTTTGATTACTCCAATCGTTTTCCCACAATTGCAATTTAAAGAAAATAAAAACAGCAACTATTGCAAGGAAATTTGACGTAAAATTAGCGCCACTCTGTGAGAGTGAGATGGAGGTAGAAGATACAGGGACCAATCAGCGTTTGAAGAAATGTAGGGGAATACACTTCAGTAGTATTGCCAAGTTGTACATAATTTCTAAAATTGTTTACCGTGTAATTCATATTTATTTTAGAATATGAAAATCTTACAACAAATTAGCAATTAATGTTATTATAATAATATAAAAAAATGGAAATGAAGCTTTTATTTGAATTGTTGAGCAGATATTTTCAATTTTTTTCTTATACAATGTTACAAATTTGTAGGTATCAGTAAGCTTGGCAACACTGAGTTCACTAAACTGTTTTCCCAAAATTAAACGGAATGAAGTTGATGTTACTCAGTACTGGAAATTAAAAACTCTTTTATTTTAACAGACATTGGTTCTTAATTATAATAAGCCAATAATTTCATTGATGAAAAAAGGAAATGGAATTTGTTTGGATTTAAAAATTGTTTTTATATACATATACATATAACCTCATTGATTAATTAATTACTACATTTATTCATTCACTCATTTAATTTTAAACAGTTTCGACAAAACCGATTAGGACTTTAAACATTATTCTACGGGTGATGTATGTCCTTTATAGTTACTATTCAGTATGAGACGAAGACAAGTATAAATGAAATAGAGATACTAGATTACAAGTTTGTAACAGAATTCAACCCACTGGTACCTGAATCATTGCTTTCACTTTTATTAAGAAATACAAAATTTTAAAATATTTCTATGGTGAAGCTACTATTTCTCTGTTTTTTCAATATTTTTCCATTCCGTCTAACTTAACTTATGCTTACAACAATTAATTATTTTGGCGGAGCAAATATTAATTTTATACTACAACCTTCACATAAACATTTTACAAGATATACCAAAGAATGCACCTATCTATAGAATCGTACATAATAAATGTACCGTAAATTACAACAACCAAACAGTTTCTTTTTCAAATACATATGCAAAATAACAAAATTTTGAATTATGCCAAATTATTGTTTTTTTTTACGTAAACATTATATTGAAAGGAATAACTGCAGATATCAAGTTTTGTATTTGAATAATAATTATTAATCATTATAAATAGAAATCCAATAGTAATCTAAAATTTTAGATTTTGACTTGATGTTTGATTGTATTCATTTCATTTTATCTTATGTGGTAGTTTAACATGTTTAGATACATTGTAATATTGTAAAATGAATTGAAGTTTACAAACATCTGTAAATTGACAAAAACATTGTCTTTAGTGAATAATTTTAGTATTTGTGCCTCATTATCAGTTTATTCAGGGAACCAAGAACACATAGCTACTATATTCAACAGATAATTAGAAATCGAAGTTAAATTATTTCACGATAGAATTCGAAAAAAGAACCTCTGAACACAGAAATTATTAACCATAGAAATAGGATAATTAATAATAATTTCCAGATGTGGAGAAAGGCGCATCTTTTGTAAAATAGGTAATTTTACATGGAATTCCCACTATTTACCGTTACGAAATTAAAATTTTAAGAAATCTCGATTGAAAATTAATGTAATGCAAAAAATAAATGAGAAAGAAAATAATAGTTGCAACATCATAAAGAAGTCAAAAAATAGTAAAACTATTTTGTATGGTATGGTATGGTCCATACAATTGTTCTGTAATTCTGCATTAAATTCATTTTTACGCAAACTAAATGAGAAGAGTCGAAACGGAATCTAAAGCATTCAAGGTTTTTAGAAAGTCCTGAATAACAACATACTACATACGTAATAAAAATTTGGAGTTATCTTGCACATCATACCGAAAGATTCTAATGCAAAACAGATGTTTTTTGGGTAATGTTTATTACAACGATATCAGTCACTTCGATTTTATGATTTTACAGTTTTCATTTGCTTGTATTGTTTGTTATTGATTACTTTTCATTTTTAGTTATTTTTCATTTGTAGATATTTTGTATTATATTGTGTCATTTGCAGCTTATTTTGATTTCTTCTGTATTTTTTGCATTATTTTATTTCATTTTTGCTTATTTTCATTTCTTTTATATTATTTTGGATTATTTTGTCTTATATTTAAAAATATTCAGAGTTCAGCGTATTTTAAAAATATCTTATTTCGGTAAACAAATACTACTGGAACTTGTAGATAATCAAATCATAAAAATTCCGTCCCTTTTGGATACTTGTTTTTTCTCTGTTTCTTTTCTATTTCATTCTCTTTCGTTCTATTTCTCTAGTCGTTTTCCGACCTTCCCCTCTTTGGTAAGGATGGATTTTAGGACATTATGGGTTGCCTATTTAATAAAATTCAACATTCGGACAGACGAGTTGACGCGCCAATACTTGGTTATTTGAACACGTTAGGGGAGCCTTAACAATATCAAAAAATGGAAAGACCGCAAACAGAAATTTAAAGAATTGCCTGTCACAATTTCTTTCCGGGCATGGATATTTTGAGTGAGTGCAAACATCGTTGCAAACTTTTTAAAACATGTTATTTTATTTGCAAAATTATATTTTATAAGGGAGCTGAATCTATTCAGTAGGTATTGTCTTCACAATTTTGATTAGTTTGTATTTCTTCATGCCTGCCAATTTTAAAAATACGCTTTACATTTACAACAAAAGATAATGAGTTAGCAAAAGCAAAGTACCAGTTGAAGAATAGCGAAAACAAAACGAAAAATATTTTGAAAGCATACTGGAAACAATTATTCCAAAATATCTTTATTTTTGCAGAAAAAAATCGTTTTCAGTCTGTAGTAGTAGTAGCAGTAGTAGTAAGTGATTCACAGTCAAATAGTGGTGAAACAATTGCAGTTGAATATGCCAATGAAGATGTTTCTTCTTCATTATATGTGGACAAGAAGGAAACAAATTCCAAAGGGGCTCTACTGATGGAGGGCTTGACACTGGCAAATTCATCACTGATCCCCTAACATTAAAATATTAGACTGATTTTGGACATTTTTGACAAACTGAGTTAACATCAAAGTTAAAAAAGATATATTATAATTACTAACTAATATAAACGTTCAAAAGCATTAAAGTATTGCATTTAACAAAATTAGTAGGTTTAAAATTTGATTTAATTCCAATAAATTGATATTAACTGAAACTTTTCTCTTTACTATGCACACATATTTCAAACTTTTTCTATGAATTGCCCGTTTCTATGTTTGCTTTTACAAAGGGGCCATTCTCTCTACATGTGGTACTTGTAAATAGTTCTACTACTATTGGTGGTAATTACTATCGATAAGCTTCTTTATTGAACGTCATTTGACCATCTTCGATCTTCAACAGTACAGTATTTTTCATGACCTAAGAGATTGATCAAAGTGATAAGATAAAGTCACAATAGATTCGGTAACAATAAAGTGGAAGTTACTGAAATATTAGCACAGTCGTAAGTATTCTAAATTTACCACAACCGTACAAAGTTTTTTAAAATTTGTTTATTTACACAATAAAGGGGAGGAAGGGAGGTACTCTCTAAAGAAACAAAATTGTGGATTTTCACTTCGTAGACTGTGAACATGAATGATGAGAATTCTTCATTGAAGTTCTGTCATAATCACTCTTTTTTAATTTTTTTGTCATTTGCTAAATCATACTAGTGGCTTATATAAATTGCTGCGATTTATGGGCGTATTTGCATCACAATATTGCTTTGAAACCTTATTTTAGTAAATAGGACCAATATCTTTTAATTACAAAATTAGTAAAGCTGCCTCATGGTTCTCAGATGGATATAGACGTGGGTGCAGACGTGGCTTCAGACAAGGAGTTTGTGAGTAAACATATTTGAATAATAAAACTTTATTAAGAAAATTTTCAAAATAAGTTGCGGAATAGCATTGTAGTTGTATAAATTCCGATTCAATCTTTCTTAAAAATTACTAACAATTGAATAGTAATAAAAATTATTGCTTTGATTTTGATGATTTCGGCAAAATGGTCGGTTACACTGTGCCTCAGTGTGTCTCAGTAATCAAAAAGTTTAATAAATGCGATGAAAATTATACACGAACCGTTTAAATGTTAAATGAACTGGGTTAAGTGAACTATGGACACCAAATACTATCAATATAAAAACAATAAAAAAATTGTCCATTTGTTTGAAGAACAGGTGTATCAAAAAGTTCTGTAACAAGAATCCGAAAATCTCTCGGGTGAAAAACTTTATAAGGTAACAACACATCAAGAACTACGGCGCTCAGACCATGAAGTGAAGGTCAATTTCTGTGAAATTATTTCACAAAACATTGAAATTAACGAAAATTATTGAATGAACATTTTATTCACTGATGAGGCTACATTTCATTGTAATTTAACTGTTAGTCGGCATTACTGTTTCTATTGGTTGGTAGAAAATCCGCATTGCACCAGGACATTTCTCTGTGAACGTGTGGGGTGGT
Organism: Mylabris phalerata; assembly: GCA_020740385.1. Classification (NCBI taxonomy): domain Eukaryota; kingdom Metazoa; phylum Arthropoda; class Insecta; order Coleoptera; family Meloidae; genus Mylabris; species Mylabris phalerata. The sequence continues at coordinate 2,321,826 of JAJEOX010000217.1, forward strand.
ATTTTAGGGACAAGAATTGTTGGACCTGTTTTTTTAGTAAACTTGACTGGCCCTAGATATTTCTAATTTATTATTAGATGAATGTGGCCAAATGGTCTACATGAATGATGGGAAGCCACCGCGTGATGTAAAAATGGTTCACCAGTTTTTAAATAATCAATTCACTGAAAGATGGATCGATGGTGGAGTAATCATACATTGGGCCGATCACCTAACCGGAACTTAGGTGATACAGGATGTTTCACGCCGGACTAAAGTTCTTATGCTGCCATTACTTTGCGACTAATTTTGAAAATATTTTAAGGATTATATGGGGATCTTTGGAAATCATTTGATAATAATTTGAACCTCGTAGTTCCTTGAGAATTTGGTGAAAAACAGCTTTAATCGAAAAATCTTGCAATATCGACCAAAAATTAACTCAAACAAACTTATCCCAAACAAAATAGCATTATGATGAGATTCAAACAGAATAGTTTTTTTTTCATTTTTCCCCGTGAAATACGGAAAAATGGAAAAAATGTTTCCCAGATCTATCAGTTAATTACTTATAAATCGAAGGGGAAACATGCGATGGATTAAATAAAAACATCTTCGGAGATGTTTATAAGAAAATCATTAGAGAACAGGCACTTCCATATCCGATGACTATACTTACAAAAGAAATTAAAATCGACTTGTTCCAGGAATTTATCAGTCAATCCGACGGTATCGGTTTTCTGAAAATGACATGCGAAGCACCTGATTTATTTTCAGTTGAAGAATTATTCGCAACCGCAGATCGAATCAAAAGTAAAAAGGCCGCTGGACCTGAACAAATAACTCGGGAAGTGGTAAAATTGACAATAAAAAAGAATCCTGACATTTTCATAAGCCTCTATAACGATCTACTTGTTAATGGCCAATTTTCTAAGGAATGGAAAACAACAAAGCTAATACTAATCTAAAAACCCAAGAAAAATGAAAATGATAAGCCGAAATATAGACTTATATGTCGATTGAAAGTAGTTATATGATGTCGATCCTGGACCACTTTTTGGCGCGAAATTCAAATTTTGTGGGGGGGATAGGAAAGTGATGCCGAAGTTGGACCATTTGTGGTGGGGGGATTGGAAAGTGCTGCCGAAGTTGGACCATTTGTGGTGGGGAGAGTGGTGGGGATAGAAAAGTGCTGCCGATGTTGGACCTCTTGCTGATGGGGGTAGTGGAGGGGAGAGAAAATTGCTGCCGATCTTAAAACACTTATAGTGGGGGTAGAAAATCGCAGCCGATCTTGAACCACAAGTAGGGGGCGAGTGGTGGGGGTTGTTAACTACTATTACAGTTTTTACGCCTGTTGTAGAGGGGTGAAAGGTGGGGAGTCTAAAGTTTGGTGGTGGTGGTGGCTGACAAGTAGTGTTTAGGTAGTGCAAGACCTAAAGTGCTGTCACTTCATTTTCAAGCTAAATACAGTCTTGCTGTGCAAACAGCACCAATGCCAGTTCCTGTAAAATTCAAATGTGTTGAGTGCGGTGGTGAAACTTATCTTCCTAATTCAACATGTGTACCGTGTTCATTTACAAAGCTTATACAAGAAACATACAAATCAAAGCATGTACACAGTGAAAACTTCCATGATTAATTACGAAAAGTTTATCATAAACAACGCATGCGTGAGACATTCGAACTCTATATATGTAGCGAACATTATTTTGTGCAGTCATTAATTAATTTTAATTCTACTAATAAACATCGAATAACCTAAACATCATGTCATCATTTATTGCTGAAATAAATACTTCTCTACATGTTATACCATTTGTTTAAGACTTTGTATTATTATATTATTGTGATTACTTTTGTTGAGATCTAGTAAGATAAGGTAGGTAGGGAAATGAATTTGACAGAAATAAAAATATATAGAAAAAATAGATATTTTTTGGAAATAACGTATGTTTTGTGAATTATTACCATAAAGGGTGAAATTCCAAACATAAATGGTCCTTCGAGCGATTTGAACCAAAACGTGAAGAGTCTCGGTTTAAAAGTAAAAGAGATCAAGGATAAAAAAATATATATCAGAAAATTGTTGTCTGATGTCTTTGATAGAAGGAAGGAAGTAGATTGCCTCTAAAGGGAGTAGTAAAAATAGAATTAATAGTAAAGTGTCGCAGATGTCATCAAATTCGCCGTTCAAAGGTTTTCCTGATAAATCTACAAAAAATATGACAGCGTCAGAAAATAAAAGTATGAAAACGTCGATTACAAAAAATACAAAAACAGTAGCCTCAAAAAAGGAACAAATACAAATAAAAATTCTAGAAAAGGAATTAGAACTGCTTAAATTAAAGTTACAAAGAGAAGAAAAACACAATTTAAAAAGTGGGAACAACTCAGACAATTTGAGTAATAATTTTAGTGTGGAGGATAAATATTTTGAAGTTGATGAAGAAGAAAAACAGTGTAGAACAAAAGAATGGGTAAAAACGGTACATAATCAACCACTGAGTAAAAAACGTAGTAGTAAACCTGAAGAAATTAATCAAGAGAAGATTTTAACCGAAATATTATTACACCAGAGCATAAAAAGTGATTTACTTGAATTCAACGGGGATCCTAAACAGTGGATTCACTTCTTCACTCAGTTTAAAACTATAAACGAATATGTTGACCTTGTCTAACGAAGAAAACATGGTGCGATTGAGAGTTTGCCTAAAAGGAGAAGCCAGAAGAACAGTAGATGGGCTACTTATTGCATCAAATATTGTTGGTAAAGTGATGGACATTTTAGAACAGAGATTTGGTAGATCAGAGAAAATCATTCAGTCTTTAATAGGTGAAACAAAGAATCTTTCATTCATTAAATCAAACGACTACGGAAGTATAGTGAAATTTGCTGACAGTGTCCGTAATTTAGTAGCTACCATGGAAGTAACAGCCATGGAAAATTATTTGACATGTCCACAATTACTTGAAGAATTAATCCAGAAGTTGCCATATAACATGCAGTTGACTTGGGGGAAAAGTTTGATCAGAAATGGTACTAAAAGGTCACTGAAAGAATTCAGTAATTGGTTAAGTAGTGAAGCTGAAGCGATCAACATTACAAATTTATCAAGAGTAAATGCTTCATATTCTTGGAAAGTTAAACATACACTAGTCACTGATCGAAGAAAAATTCGACCCTGTCTCTGTTGTTCAGAAGAGAATCACAGTATTGCAAATTGCAAAAAATTCCTACAAGTTGAAATAAAAGAAAGATGGAATTTTATATTGAAGAAAAAACTTTGTTTTGCGTGTCTGAAGGGAAATCATCGTATAGAAAACTGTACTAAAAAAGAAGTCTGTCGAATTGATGGTTGTGAAAAACTTCATAACAAAATATAACACAAGAAAGAAGAAAGACAAATTAAGTATGAAAGAAATACAGAAAATCAAGAAAAAGTTGTAAGTGCTCAAGTAGTAGCTAACACAACTGTAAACGATCGACGAAATTTTGTTAAAAATTGCCCTGTAACAATTGTATCAGGAAGTAAAAACATCCGTGTAAACGCTCTGTTCGACGAAGCTTCCACGGTGACACTAATAGATCAAGAATTAGCTGACAAACTTGGTTTACAGGGAGAGCCGAAAGAACTACGAGTAAAATGGATGGATAGGTCTTCCATTAAGTCTATACCATGTAGACAAGTTCATTTCCACCTTATTGGTCCTGATCTTGAAGAGTTTTATTTACAAGATGTTTATACAAAGAAAGATTTGGATTTACCGATACAATCAATCAATATCAAGAGCTTTAAGAATAAATGGAGACATCTTCAGAAAATATCAATTAAAGACTCTCCTCTTGTGAACAGCAAACCTAAGATATTGATAGGGCAAGATAACTGGGACTTAGTTACAACAAGAGAGTTGATTGAGGGCCCAAAGAATGCTCCAGTACTGTCCAGGACGAAGTTAGGATAGGTTGTTCATGAAAATATTGGACCCTACAGAAATAGAACAGACATTAAGTTCAATTCTTGTATTTGTAAGGATCAAGAATTATATGATATGGTTGAAAATTCATACAAGTTAGAAAATATGGACGTAAATACAACTAAAGAAATTCTAATATCTAAAGAAGAAGGACATGCTTTGAAAATAATGAAGGAAACTACGATGAGACATGGAGACAGATGGATGACTGGTTTGTTATGGAAGGAAGATGACACAATTTTGCCAAATAATAAACAAGATGCTGTGAACAGATTGTTATCAATAGAAAAGAAAATGCGAAATAATGTCATATTTGGGAATGAATACAAGAAGAAAATACGTGAATACTTAGAGAAAGGTTACGCAAGAAAATGTGTCGAGCCTGAAGAAACATCGAGAAGAACATGATATCTGCCACATTTTGCAGTTATCAATCCAAATAAACCCGAGAAAATCCGGTTTGTATTTGATGCTGCAGCGAAATCAAGAAATACATGCTTGAATGATGCTCTGTTAAAAGGCCCTGATCTCTTGAATTCACTTCTAAGTATTTTATTGAAATTCCGTGAAAGAAATATTGCCTTCGCTGGTGATGTAAAAGAAATGTTCCACCAAGTTGAAATTATACCGCAAGATCGTACAGCTCAGAAATTTTTATGGCGAGAAAGTGAGAATGAAAATATTGAAGTGTACGAAATGGTGAGAATGATTTTTGGAGCTGTATGTTCTCCAGCTTCTGCGCAGTATGTCTTGAGAAAAAATGTTCAACAATTCGCAAATGAACTTCCAGAACCGGTTAATGCAATCATGATGAAACATTACATGGACGACTATATTGACAGCAAAGATACGGAAGATGAAGCTTTTTACATGGTTAACTCTGTCATCGATATCCACCAAAAGGGGGGTTTTGTTATGACAAACTGGGTTAGTAATTCCAAAGAGTTACTTCGTCGTATTCTACCAGAATTGAGAAAACCAGAAATGAAGAGTTTAGACTGTAATAGTCAATCAATTGAAAGAATTTTGGGTTTAAATTGGGAACCGAATGAAGATAATTTGATATGGACAATGAAGATAAGAAACGAAATTGAAGAAAATCTAAATGGAAGTAAAATTTGTACCAAACGTGAAATGTTGAAAATTGTTATGGCGATTTTTGATCCTCTTGGACTACTATTAAATTATACCTGTTTTGGGCAGATACTACTACAAGAACTTTGGCGAAAAAAGATTAATTGGGATGAATTAGTGCCGACAGATATCAATGACAAATGGATACAATGGCTAACAACTCTGAAAACAGATAACGAAATTGACAATTCCAAGATGTTATGCGAAAAACATCTATCTGGCAAACAACATCGAAGTTCACATGTTTTGTGATGCAAGTGAAAAGGCCTTTGCTAGTGCAGTTTATTTGAAAGTATTATTCGAGACAAAGAATGTTGTTTCGTTTATTATTGGCAAATCCCGAGTAGCACCATTGAAACCAATGTCGATTCCAAGGTTAGAATTACAAGCTGCTATCCTAGAAAGCCGACTAGTTAAATACGTTTGTGAAGAACTAGATTTTGAAATAAAAAAGGTGGTTTGTTGGACCGACTCTAAAACTGTTTTATGGTGGATTAGATCTGAAGATTATAAAAAATTTAAACCTTTTGTGGCTCACAGATTGAGTGAAATTAAAGAAAACACGAACCTTAATTGGTGGCGATGGGTTCCTTCAAAAGAAAATGTTGCAGATGATGCCACGAAATTAGGTTCTAAGAGTAGTGAGAAAAACAGATGGCTTGCTAGTCCAGAATTTTTGTTAAACGGAAAAATCACCTGGTCTGAAGAGAATCTACAAGAACAAGTGATGGAACAGACAATGGCAAATAGACATTTGGAAATTAAGAAAGATTTCTTCATCGCAACTACTTTGAACTTAATAGATACCAGAGAATCTTTACCTGATATTAGCCGTTTTTCGTCATGGTCACGATTAATACGTGCGACTGCATGGTTACTACGTTTTATAAAAAGATGTAAAAAATCAGAATTAAGAAGTGAATTAACAATGGATGAAATCAATGAAGCAGAAATTATTTGGACTAAAACTGTACAACTTGAAAGTTTTGAGGAAGAGTTGAAATACGTTCGAAAAGATAAAGTTCTAACGACAGGAAGACTGTTTAAACTATCACCTAAAATTGACACAAATGGTATTTTACGGGTACGAGGAAGAATTGAATTTACAACTGTCATTAACGAAGACACGAAAAATCCTATTATCTTAGATGGGGCACACAGATACACGCAGTTACTTATACAGCATGTTCATTCGAAAACAGGACATTTAGGCGTTGAATATACCGTGAACACATTGAGAGAAAAATATTGGATTCTGAAAATGAAAAACGAAGTCAAGAAATTTCTTAAATTTTGTAGCATTTGTAAAATAAAAAGAGCGAAACCTCATGTACCTGCAATGGGACCTCTGCCTGATGTTAGACTAGGAATGTTCAGTCGTCCGTTTACATATGTTGGGATGGATTACTTTGGACCGTTGGAAATAACTGTGAGACGTTCTACAGAGAAAAGATATGGGGTGATATTTACGTGTTTGACAGTTAGGGCCGTACATGTTGAATTAGCTGTTTCTTTGGGCACGAACTCCGCCATTATGGCAATTCGTAGATTTGTGGCTCGAAGAGGAATTCCAAGAAAAATTCTTTCAGATAATGGAACTAATCTCAAAGGTGCTGAAAAAGAATTGAAGAAATCGTTTTCTGAACTTAACGAAACTTTAATAGCACAAGAATTGACTGCCAGAAACATAGAATGGTCATTTATCCCACCAAGTTCGCCTCATATGGGAGGTAGTTGGGAAAAATTGGTGAGGTCAATTAAAACATCTCTTTATACTGTATTCAAAGAAAGGAAACCGCGTGAAGAAGTTCTCCAAACAGTTTTGGCGGAGTGTGAGAATATTGTGAACAACAGACCATTAACTCACGTGTCAGTTGACTCGGATGATCCGACGTGTTTAACTCCAAATCATTTCTTATTGGGTGGTAGTGATATATTAACCCCACCAGGTAAATTCGATTAAAAAAAACAACTGTGAGAAAGTTGTGGCGCATTTCCCAAGCATTAATAGATGCATTCTGGAAAAGATGGGTAAAAGAGTATCTGCCCACCTTGGTAAAAAAAAACTAAATGGTTTACAGACAGTGGTGAAATGTTAAAGAAAGGTGATCTAGTAGTGATTTGTGATGAAACGTTATTAAGAAATTTGTGGCCAATGGGGATCGTCGTGAATTCTTTTACTGGTAGAGATGGTAAAGTGCGGGTCGTAGATATAAAAACAAAAAATGGTGTTTATCGAAGACCTGCTGCTAAAATTGCTAAGTTGGATGTGTCGTAAAGACATGTGAGAAGTAACAATAAATGTTTCGTGGTGAACTTTTACTTTTTCAAGCGGAAGAGAATGTTTAAGACTTTGTATTATTATATTATCGTTATTACCTTTGTTGAGATCTAGTAAGATAAGGTAGGTGGGGAAATGAATTTGACAGAAATAAAAATATATAGAAAAAATAGATATTTTTTGGAAATAACGTATGTTTTGTGAATTATTACCATAAAGGGTGAAATTCCAAACACCATTTGTAAACGTCAAGAATCTAGAAGTTGACGAAAAACACTTGGTAAAGTCTTTCCAGCGTGCCACAACGAAGTACGGTGAGAAAGTTGTTGTAGAGTGTGAAGAATTCAAAACTTTGCTGCCTCTCAGATTTACTGAGAAGTTTACACAAGAAAGAATTGACGCATGTAACGAAGAAATCAAGAATGAGAGATTATATTTTTTAGTCAGTGAAGGAGTTGTGGGCCAAACGACAAATATTAAATTTGTTGAAGGACATTCTAATTGAATAAATAGCTTAAGAAAAACCACCTCATTCATCTGCTCTAGTGATATCCACGTTATCATTTTGATTTAATCGATGGATGAAAAGAACCATTTTTATCCATAAAAAGAACTATAGTAATAGATGAGAAATCAATACTTAATATACTGTGTATTTTGATTTAATATACGAAAGAACATGATTCAAGAACGATGTTGAAACTCAGAAGTTAATTGAAAATTCCTGTCATCCAAAAATTATTATTATTATTGATATTATAGTTGTGGCAATAAAACTCAATACACTTGTAAAATCTAAATAATTTATTCAGATTATTGATTATTAATAATTTTTTTGTCAATCTTATCAATGTTTTCACGATTCTTTTTAATTTTATTAAGCCTCTTCAAAATGATTCCTTTTTTTCTGTCCAGCTGTTCAAGTTCCTTTTGAATCTTATTCCTTCTTCTGTTGATTTTCTCCAAAGCATCTGACAGACTCTTCTTCTCTGCCTCTTCCCGTACTTGTATATTCCTCAATTCCTTTTTAAATTTCTTAAAAAGGTTGACCAGATGGTCCTTCTCGTCAGTAAAGTCATTTTCGTCACTATAGTCAGTATTAAATTGACTGTAGCTGTCTGTTGATCTAACCGATTGAGAGCCAATTATATTTGCATCGTCCTGTTTACTACCCCCAGGCAGCTCACCATACACTCCATCACCAGCATTATTACCTCCCAAAACCTTCACTAATTTCTTCATACTACTCCCTATTGGAGCTTGATAATTGGGACGGTTACTTTGGGGCGGAGCTGCAATGCTACCTCCACTACTTCCAGTTGCCTCTCCCCTTATATTACTTACCTTGACCTCATACTGCATATCAGTGGGAGGAGCTGCGAGGCCATCTGCGTTACATTCATTCACCATAATTTGTAATACTTTGCTCATCTCTTGATCTATCAGGTGGTCATTAGCTTCTTCCGGTTGAAATCCATCGATAGGTTGGTAAAGGTCAGCATTCGAGGTTGTTGGTCTTGATGCTGCTGGTGCTGGAGGTGGTGCTTTTCTTCTGAAGACTTTAATTAATTTGTCCATATTTTTCCCTGTTTGAACTTCATAGTTGAATGAACCAATTTGGGGAGTAGCGAAACTGTCGCTAACACCATTACAACCACCATCTCCATTTAACCCTTCCCTTACGTTGTCGAATTTGATTTCGTACTGTATTTCAGTAAGGGGAGGAACTGCGGGGTTATTTCCACTACATTCATTTACCAGCATCTGCATTATTTTATTCACTCCTTGGTCTACTTGAGGGCGGTTGGGGTGTCCCCGTTGAAACCCAGCAGTTGTTTGGAAGGGATTAACCTACGTAGTTGGTGGTCCTGCATTTTTTGCTGCTTGCGTTGGCGTCGCTGCTGACATTGTTGATGAAGATGAAGATGACGTTGACGAAAATGATGATAATGAAGACAATGGAACTCCATTGTCCTCCGTACGGGAGGCCTATACAGTATTAAGAAAGAAGGAAAAAAATATCATAAATATGGTATTGCTGGAGATTTTGTTTACCTTTGAACTTTGGGCTCCACTTAAAACAATATCAGACAAAATTTTGATGTTTTGTTTTGCTGACATAGTTTTCTACAAATGTTATACAAGAGAATGGAATACAGATGTACACACACAAACACACTGAGACTCACTAAATGTGTATCGCAAAACTGAACTGCTAATTAAAAATGCATTCGGTTTATATAGGAAAAAATTTGCAACCTCTGCAAAATCCAGAGCGCATGCGCAATAGAAATTTTGTATAAATTATATTGATATTTAATGAACAATATAGCGATAACAAGAGAAACTTTTCTTTATTTCCTGGTTCTATTAAAGAATTAAAATCTGTAAAGTCTGCAACATTCCGATAAATATACAATTTCCTTTATTTTAACCTGATTCTATTTTACATACCAGAAAATAAACTTATTCAGAAATTTTCATATGTATATACATTTACAGAGGAAACTAATATTATGCCTATTCCATATAAACATAGGAGAATAAATTCGTTGACCTCAAGAACGTTTGACGTGTCGTATGAGCATAGGGATTCCAAATGAAAGAAATTTTTGGATGTTGGAACTGCGACAGCGGGCGTCATATTACAAACGCATTTTTCTCTTAAACGGTAATTTTTTCCGAAACTCTGTGATAGGGTCCATATAGCCTTTTGCAGCGCCCAGCGACCTACTGAAGCTGTTTTACCAAAATCCAAATTTTCATAAGCGTTGCGACATTGTAGTCAAAATTTTTCGGAGGACACCTATGTTTTAACCGACTTGGCGACGTATCGGGGGTGATTTTATGGCCGGATACAAAAAATCGCAAAAATCGAGCGAGCCACATAAGAGGAAAACGGATTGTTTTTTTTGTAATTTTTATTCACATTTTTCAAAAGATCGATTGAATAGTCTACGAATCAGTTATAATTTTCTAGTAATTTTTAAGCGTAGCGACGCTGACGTCACCTTTTTTGAAAGCTAGTGAAAAACTTTGGAGAGAAAAGTTGTTGCCCTTGAAAAGCCCTATTCATCCATATAGTAATAAATTTCACTTTCCTTTTTTTTATAAGTCCAGGTATCAAATTACAAACTCTTTTATCTCCTAAACGGTGATCTTTTACGAATTTTTTTACCAGGTCCGTATTGACTTTTGCAATGACCATTGACTCCACCCTATAGCTTATTAAATTTCTAATTCCTTATAGGCGTCGCGAAGCCGCCGTCGAATTTTTTTTGAAAACACCTATAATTTGAAGAAGTTGGCTACATTGAGCGTGTGATGCTACGGCTGTCCATAAAAAATTAGAGAATTCTATCGTGTCAATTTTGAGATATACGGCAAAAAGTATTTTTTAGGCGTCGGGGCGGCGACGCCTGCCTGATTTGAAGAGATATCTAAAAATTAAAAAAAAAAAATCTGCATTTCAAAAGTACTACTTAACACCGTAAAAATAAATGTCAAATTTACAAACTAGAGAAGCGTCGCGACGCCGACGTAGATAATTTTGAGAGATAGAGAAAAACTTTATGAGAGAATGTTGTTGCCCTTGACAAGTCCTATCCATCCATATAGCAAAAAGTCTCATTTTCCTTTTTTTTTTATATAAGTCCGGGCGTCATATTACAAACGCATTTTTCTCCCAAACGGTAACATTTTTTGAAATTTTAAGGGCGGGCCCGGAAAGCATTCAGCAAGGTCTAGCGACCTACGTAGGCAGCTTTGCAAAAATCTAAATTTTCATAGGCGTCGCGACGCCGTAGTCAAAATTTTTCTGAAGACGCCTATGTTTTTGACAACGTAGCGACGTAGCGATAATGATTTAATGGCTGCATGCAAAAAATCACAAAAATTGAACTTGCCAGTTTTGAGAAAAACGAATTTTTTTTCTTTGTGATTGTTCGTCATATCTTTTAAAATTTCGATTAAATTATCTACCAATTAAATATAACTTTTTAGTAATTTTTAAGCGTCGCGACGCCGACGTTGATAATTTTGGGAGATAGAGAAAAACTTTATAAGAGAATGTTGTTGCCCTTGATGTATGTATGTATGTATGTATGTATGTATGATGTATGTATGTATGTATGTATGTATGTATGTATGTATGTATGTATGTATGTATGTATGTATGTATGTGCGTCTGTCGGTTCTCCAACGATTACTCAAAAACGGTTTGACCGTCTGAGTTCTAATTTGGCCAGCACAAACTATTTGGTGGCCGCTCGAGTTGATTAGTTTTTGGTGCCAATCGGACCACGGGGGCGGAAGGGGGAGGGGGTTGATTGACAAAAATTCAAGATAACATATTAATTTGATATCACCAATCGAAAGGGCATGTGCTTTTATGTCTAAAACGATACCCATCAAGTGCGATGTTCTTTTCTTTTTTTTAAATAAGGGCACAAAATTGGCAAAATAGTCTAGTCAACCAATTCAAATTTGCCGCCTTCTATCAGGGATCGGTTGCCATAGAAAAGAGTTGTTGTTCACGATTCAATTGCGAAATTTTGAAATGACAGTTTAGAAGGTTATCCAACATAATTTTTAAAGCGTAGCAAAATTTATAACGGTAGTTTATAAAGACAGAATGATATCTACTGTTGGTATCACTGAAGGCATAAAATCCTATGCGTTTGTTTACATTCTTCTGTCATTTTTGAAACATAACCTCAAAATATTTGTTTTCAAGCGGTTTTTTGGGCGGGTTTTCTGTGTCTGTTAGTGCTTTTCAATATATAAATGTTTTAAAATAATATAAATTTTGATTTTTCCATAAAAAAGAAATGTATATTCCCTTGACAATTCAATCCATATGATTTGAATTTTTCCATGTTTTTGTTGGGACTACCATACTACATTCTGTCAAAATTTCACAATTAAATCATGAATCGAGTTTATAAGAAGGTTGAACAGAAAAGGTTGTGTGTGGAATCACCGATCTATGAACAGACTTTTCTTTGACTAGGTGCTGGTTCCTCATTGAATCTTTCTGTGGTTGTGAAATAGCCACGGTTCTCGATTCCCAATTTTGATTTTTATAGTAAGTTTTTTTATTTTAATAAAGTATCTCCAATAGAAAAAATAGTATACAAAACTCGTGCTACGGTACTCGTTTTTTATAAATCTCGGTCTCTCGTCGGGGAAGTTATTAGGCCGGTTGTTAGATTCGGCCCCTTTCAAATTTTTTTGGTTTTAATATGCGATTTGCCCAGTTCTAAATTTAATGGCATAATTTTTATCTCGTTATTTTCTTCATTTCTCTAAGAAATTGCTGATGTGAATACCATTTCTGTCAAATCAGCTTTTGTATTCCAACAGGAAGTAGGGATAGTGGCATTTGACATGATTGGAGCGTTCAAGCTCCTCCTTCCATTAATTCTAAGGTGTATAAAAAGCTGTGCAACCTTATACATTTTAAACATTTGAAAACAATTTCAGTGATAATTCAACAAAAAAGACCAAACTGATAAAAAATGAAAATTGTAGTCGTTGATATTCAAGGTTTCAGTGTACCGGAGTTTGTCGTAAAAGAGCTGCCGATAAGAGATGGCAAGTGGTATTCGCATTATCTGTTTAAATCTGATCGACCGTTAAATACTGTGGCACCATATTTTATACGACAAATACGGTATCTGGAACAGTGCCACCATAAATTAAATTATGACTATGGTGTCATCGAGCAGGAACGAGTTGGAGAATTTCTAAAAAAACATTTGGTAGAACAGGAAGTGGATGTAGTGTACGTCAAGGGAGCAATCAAGAAACAATTTCTCCAAGAAAAACTGGGTGGCAAATGTCCAAAAATCATTGATCTGGACGTCAAGGGCAACTGTCCGAAACTGCCTCAAGAATTTACACAGTGTCTCAACCATTGCGATCCAATTGCATGTTGCTCTTTGAGCAACGTGAGACTCATTAATAACTGGGTGCAAGCAGCGTTGCCTCAGTGAAGTATTCTGAGACATTTACTAAACTTTTTTAATAATTCTGAAAATTTAAAATGTAAATGTGAGTTATTTGATTATTATATAAATATCTGATCAATACAAATTGTTTCCTTTTTCTTACAGTAAAGAATGGTACCATGACAAATTATACGACGGCATCGCTGTGATGAAACTAAAAAAAAAGCTGTACGGACGCAATGGAATATTCCGGGACATTTGCTTCATTTCTTTTAAATTGTTCATAATATTTGAAATGCATTTGTATGTCATTTTAACAGTAAATATATATTCAATAAACTACAAATTGAAATTTATTGAAATTCGACAAGCTATGAGAAGCAACACACACACACACACACACACACACACACACACACACACAGACACAGACACACACACGCACACACACACACACACACACACACACACACACACACACACAGACACACACACGCACACACACACACACACACACACGCACACACACACACACACACACGCACGCACACACGCACACACGCACACACACGCACACACACACACACACGCACACACGCACACACGCACACACGCACGCACACGCACGCATACATCTAGGGGGTGAAATCGCCACTCAAAGTTAAGGCTCAAACGGGGTACTTTTGAAGTTTCGCATACTTCCGGTTAAAATATTGAAACGGGACAAACGGCATTATTCTCAGGATGTAAAATAATGTAGAAGTCCATGTTTGCATATCAAAATGTTAATTAGGGTGGAAGTTATAAGGGTTGAAAATAAAGAAATTGCTATAAATCAAAAACTATCCATCCGATTTTTACGAAACTAATGCCATTCGAAAGAAGACAAAAAAGTAGGAGAAACCTGTTTTTGGGTTTTTTCGAAAAATTACGTTTAGCAGGGTAACCACCCCTCAACCGTATTTAAATAGATCAGAAAGAAAACTTCACTATTTTTATTATTTTTTTGTTGGAATTCACAAATAATACACTTTCCTCAATTTTCAACCATAAGGACACAAAATAACATTATTTTCTTCACAAGTTGCCTACCCTTGTAATTTCCATGTTGAATGTTTTTGTTTATATACGGATACTTTCTACAATAATTATTACTGTGTTGTAATTTTCAGATATATTTTTTCTAGAATTGTTCTAAAACTCATTTGCTATTGTTATCAGAATTGAATTAGTAACTAAATTTTTATAAAGCAAATACTCTCCATTGTATTTTTACAAAAACAATGATTTCTCAATATATACGTAAAACACAAGTTGTTTTTTAAAACTTGAAGAATTTTATTTTGAATTGAAAATTATCTCTTATCAAAATAGAGTCGATCATATTTGTATAAATACTCTCATTATTTCGGAAATAGTTCATTTATGGTGTAGATTTTATAATATGTTGAGATCATTTTTTAAATTGTACTCTGCATGTTCAAAAAATGAAAGTGAATCCTGTCAACATAATAAGACTTCTCTTGGCAACATTTCAAGTCATGAGAATTCCTGAATCACCAGTAAATTATGAAGAGGTACAGATAGCAGAAACTTTGGAAAATATTCTACGGAATGCAATGAATGAATACATCGGAGTCGAAATAATCGAAGAAAATTCTTTAAATTTCCAAGAACCGTTCAAAGATTGGACAATGGAAGTTGTGGAAGACAATGAGTGGGCCAATACGTCAGTGGCGGGAGAAATACCTTCTGACGAGTGTACGAGTGATGAGAAAGATTTATCATACGATTATAAGTTAAGGGCTGTTAACTACTGGCGTAGTGGAAAAAGAAAAAACTTAAGTATAGGAAGTGTTTCACAAAAATTTAAGAAAGTGGAATCTGTGCGACAGCTTCGGCGGTGGGCTAATACTTTGAGTAAAGGAGGAACATATAAATAAAAATTAGCAAGAATTTGTGAACACACACTGAACAATTTTAAAACAGCCATAAATGCAGGCTCGATAGTTCACGACTGTGATTTAAGAAGATGGGCTCTACAAGCGAAAAACGACATTGATGACGAGGATTTTCGTTTCAGAGCATCAGCAATATGGATCTTGTCATTCAAAAAAGCGCATCGGATTGTGTCAAGGAAAATAAATAAATTCATTACATTTAAAACAATCGAAGACAGCGAATTATTAAATGAGGAAGCAGAAACGTTTGTCAACAGCGTAAAGCTA
Source organism: Mylabris phalerata (assembly GCA_020740385.1). Taxonomy (NCBI): domain Eukaryota; kingdom Metazoa; phylum Arthropoda; class Insecta; order Coleoptera; family Meloidae; genus Mylabris; species Mylabris phalerata. The sequence continues at coordinate 2,337,377 of JAJEOX010000217.1, forward strand.
AAAATCGACATTTATAAATTACCAAATGTATATAATTCCGATCAAAGTGGTTTTCAATTAGAAATGCATTCTGGAAGAACTTTAGCAGAAGTTGGACGTCAATTTGCATTTACGCAATAATATTATAAAACTACAATCACTTACTCATATACAATTGTCTTCTCCTCGATATTTAAATCTTTTCAAGTATTCCTGGTACAAAAGCGGATACACAGAAATAAAAACTGATGAATTTGAAAATCCTGTGGAATTTGCATTTCAAAAAGCGTGTAATTCTCACTGTGAGATTACTGGATGTCAAAATCTGGCAATAATCCGCTGTTCATGGTGTAAAAAGTCATTGTGTTTAGAACATTTCTTTCATGAACATCACGATTGCAAAACATACATTGAATAGATTTGGATATAACAAACAATAAATTTACAATTTTTGAAAAATATAACTGAAAATTAGAACACAGTAATAATTATTGTAGAAAATATCCGTATATAAACAAAAACGTTCAACATGGAAATTACAAGGGTAGGCAACTTGTGAAGAAAATAATGTTATTTTGTGTCCTTATGGTTGAAAATTGAGGAAAGTGTATTATTTGTGAATTCCAACAAAAAAATAATAAAAATAGTGAAGTTTTCTTTCTGATCTATTTAAATATGGTTGAGGGGTGGTTACCCTGCTAAACGTAATTTTTCGAAAAAATCCAAAAACAGGTTTCTCCTACTTTTTTGTCTTCTTTCGAATGGCATTAGTTTCGTAAAAATCGGATGGATAGTTTTTGATTTATAGCAATTTCTTTATTTTCAACCCTTATAACTTCCACCCTAATTAACATTTTGATATGCAAACATGAACTTCTACATTATTTTACATCCTGAGAATAATACCGTTTGTCCCGTTTCAATATTTTAACCGGAAGTATGCGAAACTTCAAAAGTACCCCGTTTGAGCCTTAACTTTGAGTGGCGATTTCACCCCCTAGATATGTTTTTCCGCCGATAAAAAAAACATGCATCTCTTAGAATTCGATGGAGAATAACATATCCAAATTTCATTAAAATCGGAGGGGGACACCTGGGAATGTTTCCTTGTTAGTACGTTCAATCACATGATGTGATTGAACGTACTAACAAGGAAACATTCCCAGGTGTCCCCCTCCGATTTGATGATCATGAGATCATTATAAATAAATGGGCACTTGCATGGACACACACCTGTATACATTGCTACAAATAAAGAGATGAGATTCCTGAATTTATAAGGAAATATAAACTTTACCTTTACGACTTGTTTTCATCTTTCGTCTACAACGTCAGAAAAGCTAATGTTGATATAAATCAATCATCTGCTTTATAACCATTAAATCCCCACTACTCATGCCTCAAAATAAAACTAAATTTCAATGTCAGCAAAACTCACACACACATGACATGCATATATAAATACTTCACGGATATGTTAATGCTCACATTTAACGTAAAAGCTTTTGTAAGTTAAGGTTCGGTATCATGGAGACAGTTACATCTTTGTGCAAAGATGCACTTAAATTAATACGAGAATATATGCTGAAATTTAGAACAAGTGAGGAGATAAGCGCACTTTTACTCCATATAAACAATACAATCAGAATCATACGTCGAGCCATTATCAACAGAATTCATGAAGAAAGCCTCTCCGAGAATCAGCTTTCATTGGAATCTAGCTTATCATACTTAAAGTGTTACCGCTTGAAATTGAAAAACGTGAAAAAGCAGTCGGCAATCAAGTCAGGTCAAGGTGTGTCAAATCAAACTGTGAGCAACCGACGATCTAATATTCTATGGGAGGATGTTTCATCATGTTTCAATGGAAGAATTCGAACGGGATTCATTACGAACGTGAGCTTTAAAGACCCCCTGCTGTTCTTGAAAAAGACCTATAAATCGTTCGCGTGCAAAATCAAAGCGGCACTAAAAAAGTCTCTGCTTAAAGTAAATGTGACACCGTCAGCAAATTTTATTAAACCTCAAAATGGTGAAGTTGTCCTGAAAACTTTCGCTACTAAAAATGTACCGATTGACCAAACAACGAACCTTAAACGTTGGCATGATGAACATATTGTCAGCAAACTGATGAAGAAGATGGAAGAGTTTGCTGAAAAAGACTCCGGATGGGCCTTAAATGAAATACTTGGCCTTAAAGTGAACATAAACACGTATGATCCACTAAAATTTGGGGCTTCAACATTTAGACACATTCCCAAATTTATACGGAACAAGCACGCCGTTGTGAATATAAAAAATGATGATGAATACTGTTTCCTGTGGGCAGTAGTTTCAACTCTCTATCCTGATGAAAAACACACCGATAGAAAGTCGTCATACCCACATTTTAAAGATGTTCTGAAGTTTGATGGTAATACATTTCCAATTACTTTTAAGGACATAAAAACCTTTGAAAAGTTAAACGATTTGTCTATTAATTTACACTGTATCGAGAAGAGAAAGATTTTACCATGTTGCTTGAGTGATTGCAAGGGTAATCTTAAGAAAAAGTCAATAAACTTACTCATGCTTCCAATTGAGACAAACAGCATAAATCATAACCCCACGCTCAATGCAAATAATGAACAGCTGTATCATTTTGTTTGGATTAAGAATTTCTCAGCTTTGGTGTCAAGACAGCTCTCATCACATGGTCATAAAATACATATATGTGAGGTTTGCCTTAATTACTTCACAACAGGTGAGCTACTTGAAAGGCATAGAAATCAGTGTCAACTTCAAAATGATTATTCTGTGAGGTTGCCCAAAGAGACAGAGAAGTACTTGTACTTTAAAAACTTCAGATACCAGCAAAAGGTCCCTTTTGCAGTATATGCTGACTTAGAAAGCATTTTGGAAAAGTGTGGTGAAGGCGATAAAAGCACTAAGACACAGATCTATCAAAAGCATATACCTTTTAGTGTAGCATACTACCTAAAGTGCTCCTACGATGAGACTCTCAAAATTTCGTCTATTTCGAGGAACCAATTGCATTGAATGGTTCGTTAACGAGCTTAAATCTATTGCTGATACAAGTAATGCTGTCTACAGCCATATAGTTCCTATTGAGACACTGAGTGATGAAGTGAAAGCACAACATGAGCAAGCTAGTGGTTGTTATATATGTAAAAGGCCATTCTTAGACCATCATATGAAAGTAAAAGATCACGATCACCAAACTGGTAAATATAGAGGAGCTGCACACCAAAACTGTAATCTTAATTACAAAAACATATTCACAATTCCTGTTGTGTTTCATAACCTGAGTGGATACGACTCACACTTCATCATCAGGGCACTATCAACTTGTATCAAAGGTCGCATAAACCTCCTACCAATTAGCAAGCAGAAGTACATATCATTCACAAAGCAAGTGTTTGGTACAAGAGTAAGCTTCAGATTCATAGATTCTTTTCGGTTCATGCCCTACAGTTTGGACAAATTGGCATCTAATCTAGAAAACAGACAAAAATCTATTACACGGTCCCCTTGTGGAAACGAAATTGAGTTTAATCTGTTGAATAGGAAAGGTGTCTTCCCTTATGACTATATTGACTCTTGGTCGAAACTCAATGAAACTTGTTTGCCAACCAGAGAAAAGTTTTGGAATGCTCTTTCTAACGAGGTCATAACCGAAAAAGATTATCAACATGCAAAGGACGTATGGAAGACTTTCAAAATAGAGACAAGGGGAGAATATTCTGACTTATATCTAAAAACGGATGTCTTATTGCTCACTGATGTATTCGAAACCTTCCGAGAAACTTGTATAACCACTTACAAATTGGATCCATTACATTACTATACAGCTCCTGGATTAACTTTCGATGCTATGTTGAAAACAACTCAGATTAGGTTGGAGCTCCTCACAGACATTGATAAAGTACTATTTATTGAAAAAGGCATCAGAGGAGTTTCACAATGCTCCAATCGCTATACTAAAGCCAATAACAAATATATGGAAGACCAGTATAACCCATTAGAACCAACATCCTATTTGATGTACTTTGACGTGAACAACTTGTATGGTGCAGCCATGTCAGAGTATCTTCCATATGAGGGATTCACCTGGCTAGAAACATTTAATATCAACGATATCCTTAACACACCTGACTGCTCTGACATTGGATATATAGTCGAGTGTGATTTGGACTATCCAATTCACTTATATGAGGCTCATAGCGACCTTCCCCTGACCCCTGAGCATATAATACCACCTATTTCGAAGTCAAAACAGAAAAAACTGGTTTTAACACTTTTTTCCAAGAAGAATTACATTGTTCACTATATTAATCTAAAATTGTACATTGCGTACGGAATGAAGTTAATTAAGGTTCATAGAATACTTCAGTTTAAACAATCTAGATGGTTGAAGGAGTACGTGGATTTGAATACAAAGTTAAGGCAACAATCAAAGAAACGATTTTGAAAAAGACTTCTATAAGCTAATGAACAATGCAATTTATGGAAAATGTATGGAGAACGTGCGGAAGCATAGAGATATACGTCTTGTTACACAATGGGATGGACAATAGGGTCCACGCCCACTTATTGCAAAACCTAACTTTCACAGTTCACTACAATTTGATGATGGAACTGCTATAATTGAAATGAGAAAATTGGAAGTGTATTTGAATAAACCTATTTATGTTGGATTTTGTATTCTGGACATATCTAAAATATTTCTTTACGAGTTTCATTACAATTACATCAAAAAGTCATTCCCGTTCACATCAAAATTGCTTTGCACAGACACTGACAGTCTCATCTCCTACTTCAAGGACGACAATATTCATGAACATATTAAGAAAGATAATGTGTTCGATATTCAACAAAAAACTAAAAAAGTTCCAGGTATCATGAGAGATGAGAACAATGGAAAGATTATGCTGGAATTTGTGGGACTGAGGTCCAAAATGTATGCATAAACTGTGGAAAAAGGTGATGACGAGAAGAAGCTAATTAAAAAGTCCAAGGGTTATACAAAATTATCGCTCCAAGCAATTACCCTTGAAGACTTCAAGAAGTGTCTTTTCGATAGAGAGACATTTTTAAGAACCCAGAGGTTAATACTGTCGAAAAAACATGAGGTCTACTCAATTAAACAGAATAAAGTGGTGTTAAGTCCATATGATGACAAGCGCATTGTTACTTCATCCAAGACTGACACTCGACCGTGGGGGTATATGGTGGGAGCAAGATTATATAAATAGCTTGCAAATTTTTAGCCTAATACAAATTTGTGTAAGTGATTGCACAGAATGGAGTTAGTAACAAAACTTAATACTTCATTATATCAAGCTCAGTCAGATATATATGAGTCTCATCTGAAAAGAGCTATATGTTTCGATCGATACGACGAGGCCACCATCAATTTGTTCAATCATTTGATGAACAAAGAAGACTTTATACTACCAAAAGCCACATTTACATGGGTTGCCAAATTTTCCAAGAACATATCAACAAACATAGTGTGTCGTTTGTGGGAAAAGAAGTTAGAAATTGATGAATACGACAGCCGATTTGTGGATACATGTAAAAGCTCAAAAATTGAATCTCTTACATCTGATTCCCTCGACATCTGGAGAAAGAAAACAGAGCAATTGCACGAGGTCCTGCATTTAAATTTTTTATTCAGAAGCTTCTGACGGAAAAAAAACTATGATACAAGTGAGCCATTTTACTCAATTGAAAACATAGCTAAAAACTATCAACCTATCCAAGTCTGCATCGGCAAAGCAATTTGCCGATGCAGACTTGTATAGGTTTGCATATTTGGCCAACTATAAGGCTTTGAAAGTCTTCGTTGCAGCCTTGGACACAAAAGGCTTGAACTACAAATTCCAACCATTTCAAAATGTTGAGCATCGTAGAATCGAGGAATGGATCGAGAAAAACATTGAGAAGGGATTGACAAATCCTAAAGCACAACTTGTTTGGACAAGTGGACCGGATTCCATGGTTTGGCCTTGCACAAAACTATGTGATTATCAAAACACTTTGTCATTACTGTATTCAATAACAGAGAATTAAATATATCCTAATAAAAATAAACACACAATTTAATCGTTTATTTCCTTTATTGAAAAACTTCACTACAATACACAAACAAATACAAAAACAAAAACAAGTGCAGGCAGTGAGAGAGAAAAACTATAAGACAATTCACATTGCCACCCTTGCCATGTTTCGCGATGGGACATTTTTAGCAACTCTATCGTGAATTATCAAGCAGTAAGCTGTTGTCTTATCGGGAATATTTTTGGTGCTTTCAAATTCAATTCCTATGTCCACCGGACTCCTTTTGACTTGCTCATTTTGCTTTGAACAATCAATTATAACTATCGGAGCTTTATTCTTGAACTCTTCAGGCGTCAAAAGGGGCTCTCTTGCTTTTCCCAGAAATGATTCTTGGAATTCTATGTACATTTCGTATAGAGCTGCAAACTGATTTTTATCAAAATTTAAATTCAAATTGTCATAGGGATACATGACATCATTCAGGAATACTTTAATGTTTGTCAAAAAACAATGATCAAACTGGCTACAATCTTTATTGTATTGATTTTTTCTATCAGTTTGTAGACCAAAGAATATGTACTGTGGTCTCTCCATAGACGTTTTGATGGGCCACATATGTCTCTGTGTTTGAGGCAAAAGTGGATATTCGTAGAATTCTCTACATCTAAAGGGGATGCTTAATTCTCGATCTTTCTTCAATATATCTAGTAATTGGATTCTCTCTGCAGTTGATACAGAAATATGAGGCATTCTCCAAAACACTTTGTGTATTTCGACTTCAATTGATTTGCTCCCGTCATGCAACAGAGCATTTATATCGGTGTTACTTCTAAGAAGGACGAGTTCTTGTTGTAAATTTAAAATTATTTTTCGGAAGTCGTCACAAAAACCCAAAAACATCCTCAGCGGTATGATAGCATTGAATGTTCCTGTTACAGGATCCATTACAGTTGATTGCTCAAGAGGGAACCATCCTGCATTTTTCAGCGCAATGCTTTGATTTTTGTTGTAGGTAGCAAGTCCTTTCATTACGATTGCCATTCCTGGATTCTTTATGCGATCTATAACGTTTCCCCCGATTTCATATCGTATTTCGTCAAAGAGAAATAAAATTCCATTGTTAATAAATCGGATTCCATCAAGTCGAGCATAAGCCTCCCCTTGCGTCGCTACAACTTTACCTTCAAAATAAAGGTCGCTGTACCATGGCAGCGAATACAAATCCTGTTGTTGGATCGGGATTCTTATTTCATCGTTGTTATTATATGAAGTAGAAGCGTAAGGTTGATGCGTATGTTTCTCAGCATAGGTTATCGCTTCATCAAAAACTACTTTTTCATTCACGTAGAGAATATCTCGATTCATTTTGAACAATTCTAAATCCTAAAGATTTGAGAAACCTTCTATTGCTTGCTGTTAACTGCTTGAGACCAGAGCCTTTAATAACTGCAATGATTTTGTTCAACCGGCTTTTATATGTGTGGTGTATTACTGAGTGACGTTGACCAAAAACAATGCTCATTGCTGTTTTCAGAGCTTTTGAAGGTGCAGTCTTACTGTTACGACCTCACCTCGAAAACTAACAGCCTTCCCATCTTGGTCTGTGATTTTTATAATAATTTCACCAATTTCGCTGACGCTGATTGTTAGGTACATGACATTGGAGGGTGCTTCAACAATTCGATATCCGGGAGGAACAAGGGGAAAGAACTCATGAATAACGTGAACTTGTTTGCCGTTACGGAAATAGCCTGCAACAATGTTACATTCAACGCACAAAGCATTAAGCTTCAAAATATAGGATGGAGTGTCTGATACATGTTTTCCGTATGCCATTAATTTTCTTCGTTTGTATCCCAGCAGATCACCTACCGTACCTTCCCCAGAAAAGTCTACATCAAACGCACACTTGAGTTCACACTTTAAAGTATTGTTATTGCCTTTAATTGTCAAAAGACGACTATTCCTATAGCTTGACTTCACACTTTTATCGCCTAAAGCCAGCCGATTTAGCTCCCTATTTAAGAAATTGTTGATATCATCGATTTCGTATGAACCCTCAGGAATTTCAATACACTCTTTACTACCATGATCAGCAAAGAAGTGAAATTTGTTGTTGCTAGTGTCAATATTGAGAATTGAGTTGTATGTTTCTAAGTTGGTCAATCCAATTACGTAATTTGCGTTATCTAATATAAGAGGAGGATAACAGTTAGCTTTTAAAACTGCCTCAGTTCCAGACAACGTAAATGTGTATGCCATTATCTGTTCGTTTACCGTGTAGCGCAAGAACTGACTAGTTATTCTTCTGGCACAAATTATTATAGTACACTAGAAACTTCAAACAAAGATGTTAACACACGAACGTATCGTATGTTTGAAATTTATCATGATTATAGAGAATTTTGCATTCACCTGATGAATTTAGATATTTTACTAATTCCGATGGAGGTCTTAAGTCACCATATCTATCAAAATATTTTGCGTTGTTATGGCATTTAACGTAACCCGTCCAATGAGTTCCAGGGCCGCTCATTGTGTCGAGATTAACAATTCCACATTCATTGATATAAGGGCCCGACTATGGCAGTGCATCTCTCATGAAGACACCTCTAAAATTTTTAATTTTTAATTGTTTAGCATATTTAGAAAGTTCTATATCAGTAAGGGTTCTATTGGGTAACTTAACTGACGGGCTTTTAGAGGCTTTGGAGGTGATAAAAAAAGCCCTAGTCCCGATTTGTACGGTTTAAGGTATAGACGTTTTCGACTTTTGCCAAGTGATACGGCCTCCATTGTTTTGTTGTGCCTTTGGCTTTCTTTGAGTTGCTCGTTAGCAGCTTTGGTCTCATTAACTGTCTTTGCAATTGCAGCAGCTCCTGCAGCAACTGAGCCTAATGCTCCGAGAGCAGCAAATATAGGAATTAAAGGTAAAAAGCCTCCACTCTTGGGGACTGGTATAACCCTCACAGGTCTCACCCCTTAAAGCGTCTTTAATACTTCCAAATTTCTTAGCCTTTACCACATTTCGTGCTGTTTTTACAAGCTGATCAAATGTCAACTTTCCGCCGCGTTTCCTGCTTCTTGAGGATTTGCGGCGAGCTCCTCTTGACGATTGACTTTTGCAGCCCATTTCAAATTTTATTTTGGTTGACATGGCGGCACAAACTCCTAATGCTGCAGCTTTTTCACCGATCGATGAGTCAGACGAACGAAGCCATCCTTTCGCTTCGTCTAATAAAGCCTTATCCGCTTCATGTCTTTGACCTAAGTCGTTCTTTGTTGCGTAGGCAACATCATGCAACTTGCAAGCCCCGTCTAGTTTATTTACGCCCTGATCTGCCCTTCTAAGCCGTTTAGATAATTTCGTTCCCGGTCCACAATAGTTGTATCCTGAAATATGCAACTCAAATGGGAGCTTGTTAATCAGGCTGTTCACAAATCCGTTACTTTCAGTTACGTTTCTGCGACTGAAATCGCTTTGACTTTCAACAATCATTTTATTGCTTTCCAACGCTGTCAGAAGCTACACTGGCGGTCCTGCGTATGCTAGACTTATTTATAAGGTCACGTTCACTGAATAAAGAGGTCAGTCATATTTCACAATGCGCTTTATAGAACAGACTTTAAAGTTGCCTATACAAAACTATGACATCAACAGCTCTAACACTTCCAAAAGGCATGGTGAACTACTGCCAACGTCTGTACGGTGTCTTGTAGTAGGACTATCAAATTGCGGGAGACTAATGTTGTAGTGAATCTGCCGGAACATAAAAACGGCCTTAGATCTGAGAACGTCTATGTGTTTTCAAAATCTCTATTTCAGTCTAAATATAAATACTTAGAAGAATTGTTGAAGCCAATATTGGGAGTTATCTATGCACCATTCAGCAGTTTAGATGATAACATACCCCCTCCGCAAGAAGCCAAGCCAAACACTTTCTTTATTTTTGATGATGTCGTGTGTGATAAACAACACCTCATGAAGGAGTATTTTAGCATGGGTAGACATAAAAATGTAGATTGCTTTCACTTATGTCAGACCAATGTAGGTATACCTAAGCACCTGATTCGTGATAATGCAAATTTTCTCATATTGTTCAAGCAGGATCACCTGAACCTGCGACACGTGTATGATGAACACGTAAATACTGATTTCACGTACGATAAATTCAAAGAAATTTGTTCGGACTGTTGGAGTAATGACCATGGGTTCCTTGTAATAGACAAAGAAAGATATATTAATAAAGGTCGCTATCGGAAAGGTATTGACTGCTTCATCTAGCAATAATGTTATATATGTACTCCACCTTTATTCGGTTGCACAGTGCGCATTTGATATCAGTTCAGTTATCTGTTATTGTACGTTATGGATTCTCAAGACGCTCAAATTACCAAGTCTATAGCATTAAAGAAAGAGCTTATCAGAAAACGAAATGAGATAAGAAAGAAACTTGAGTCGTTAAAAGAAGCTCAATTGAGACATGAAGGTGCGTTTTCCCCTATCACAAAACATTTAGAATCTATAGTAGAAAAATTAGATACAAATCGAGACAAACAATCAGGATCAGCGAAAAATGAGCCCCTATACAGTGGTGAAACTTTCGAGACTCCCAAAAGAGCTAAAATTGATGAGAAGGTTTGCACTCCTGCAATTCCTCTAGCCTCAACAGCTTCAAGACGGATATCTACGAAAGTAACAAACTTAGGAAGAGAATTGACTATTTGGAAAAACGGTCTGATGGAAGTCAGGCTGCAAATTTCAAGTCGGAAGATGCGGAATATAATTTTGATCCTGAGCAAGAGCGAGAAAATCAAAATGAGGTGAAGAACTTCAATGATTTACTAGATAAATCAGTTCAAGTACGTAAAAAAAATATTGAAGATTTGATTGATACACAAGTATACGATGATTATTTACAGGAGTTCGATGAACTCCCCAGGCGATACATAGACGGCATGTTTCATGACAAAGAAAAACAATACGATCCTCGGACTGGCATACGACATGATAGCTTCCAAGAAAATTATTTCATTGGCTCATCTGAAGTTCAGTTAAAAGGACCTGGTATTAAAGTTGGCGATCGTACTTTCAAGGGTAGCCGTGGATTATACGAATTGTTGTTCAAAAGCGACCCTACAAACTATACGAAGAAGGAGCTTGAGCTATATAAGAATATTTTGGATATAAGCAAAGCTGTGAGGAGGAATTTCAAACCCGGTGCTCAAATACATGGAATAAAAGATAACAAATATGAGTCAGTGGTAGGACCCTTGTATTGCCAAGGAAAAGGAATGTACAAGTCATTAAACTCCAACCCCATTGACTATGTATACTGGAATGATCCAAATGAGCTTGTTGATAGACTCCGCCTGTTAGTATCGTCTCAGGCTGCAGGCAATACGGGTCTCAGGAACGAAATTGTGTCTATCATTGAAGAACTGCGTGAAGAAGGTGTAATTGTGTAAGATGACTCTTGATAAATTAGGTCGTCATATTATTAAACGTGGCACCACAACAGAACAAGAATTCTTCCCGGAAACTTCGAATTCGAATTCTTAATTTCAATTCTGAAAAGACACTTGGAAATGCTTATGTGTTAGAAAATGGCCTCACGACCTATTCGTTTCCTTTGAATCATGCCACAATAGAGATGATAAGACTCAATTTTAATGACATCGGTGTTACCATAAATAACTAACAGTATAGTGAATCTGAACTGTATAACCTTCGCTTAAAGTTCAGCGACATATTGTCTTTTAAAAGAAAAAGCAATGTCACAAGTTCAGTGACACTGTCAGCTGAAATTGTCTTAAAATTGCCTGCCATCCTTGAAACGGTTAAATCAGAGAAAACGACTGTCAGAGAACGTTACAATGGAAGATTCTTCCGTTAAACGAGATATTGTCAATGAGCTACACAAACCTGCAAGGCGCAATTTCAAAAGGCGTCGTGTAATAGTTAAGGGAATCAATGAGACACTTCAAGCAGACCTTGTTGAAATGATACCCTACGTTAAACAAAACAAGGGATACAAGTACATATTGGTTGTAATTGATTGCTTTTCGAAGTACGTCTGGGCAGTTCTACTCAAATCCAAAGAAGGTAAGGAGGTTACTTCAGCCATGCAACATATCCTATCAAATTTAAAGTTTCCTCCGAAAAACTTGCAAACAGATGAGGGGAAAGAATTCTATAACTCAGACTTTCGAAAGCTGATGACTAAACATAGCATCAATCATTACAGCGTATACTCCACCAAAAAGGCCTCAATTGTTGAGCGAGTGAACCGAACGTTGAAACAGCTTATGTGAAAACAGTTCAGCCTTCAAGGCAATTACAAATGGCTGAACGGTCTTACTGAGGTTATTAAGACTTATAATAATAGTTACCATAGAACAATAAAAATGGCACCGTCTAAGGTAAATAAACGTAACGAAAAAGCAATCTTAAGGTCTGCATATACTTTTGTTAAAATCGCTCATCCAACTTCAAAATTTAAAGTCGGCGACAAAGTACGCATCAGCAAATATAGAGCCTTGTTTGAAAAGGATTACACACCGAATTGGACAAATGAAATTTTCACTGTGAAAAAAGTGCAGCTGACAAACCCTACAACTTATCTTTTAGAAGACGAAAAGGGTGAAACAATTAAAGGCGGATTCTATGGAATGGAGCTACAAAAAGCCAAACATTCTGACGTTTTCCTTGTCGAGCGGATGCTTAAGAAAAAAGGGAAAAAGCTATACGTTAAATAGTTAGAATTTGATAATAGCTATAACACATGGATTGATCAGGGTCACATTGCCTAACTAACATGTATTTTGTAATTACATTTTCAAAAACAATAAACGATAATAAAAATTAATTTTGTTTTTTTCATTCCTACATAGAATTGCATACACTCATGTTCGAATTTACCACTGAAACAGGCAGTGCGCAGGCGCAAGTCATTCCACAATACTGTCTTGAAGAGCATGCGCGTACCTTACACTTGCAAACCTCCCCCACTTCATATTGGCTGCGATTCAACCCCCACCTACAGGTGGTCCTACATCGGCAGCACTGTTCTACCCCCACCACTCAACCCACTACAAGTGGTCCAACAACGGCAGCACTTTTTTATCCCCTCCACTACCCCCACTACAAATGGTCCTACTTCGGCATCACTTTCCTACCCCCCCCCACAAAATTTGAATTTCGCGCCAAAAAGTGGTCCAGGATCGGCATCATATAACTACTATTGAATGTAGTGAGAAAAGCATTCGAAAACTTGATAAATACACGATTGATCGCAGAAATAGAAAATCATGGAAACTTTTCTAATAATCAATTATGATTCAATAATCAATGCCGTTATAGAAGTTATAAAATCGGTACAAGCAAATGGTCAACTAAACAAACCTGAAAGTACAGCATTGATACTAACGACTCCTTTCTTACATCGAGTATTTTGAAATGTTAACTGTTTTATTCTGAGTTTACAATCTACACACAAACCTGAAAACTTTATTTTGAACAAAGTTGTTCAATGGAAGCTTGAGAATATGTATTAATTGAACGTCGTGGGACTTCACGAAGTAACATGAATTTTGATTTGAGGAACTTCGGAAAGCCACACAAAGTTCAATGAATTTAATGCATATAGTAAACGGCCTGAGTAACTATGTCTTCTTTATTAAATCGAGTATTATGCAATGTTAATTGTTTTATTTTGTGTGGACAAGCTACACACAAGCCTGAAAACACTATTTTGAATTTGTAGGAAAATGTCGTATCCATTTTTAAACAAGGTATACTATGTTAGATTTCAATAAAAGTGTGTAAAAAAAAACTCAATACTTGTATTTATTTCGAATTTACTCGCTACCGGTTTCGGCAGTTATGCCATCATCAGGCGAATAGTCAATAATAAAAACCGAAAATTACACTGTTCATACAAATGAATGTTGTTTTAATTTCACAAAAGTAAGATAACTTTAATATAGACAGATCGAAAATAATTTTTGAAAAATTGAAAAAAATCAAATCAAAATCAATTAATGATTCAACACTAACCATTGTTCATGTAGGAAGATCTATCTTTTTGTTTGAGATATAGTATGGCTTCATTTCTAAGCTCTTCAAAGTTGTTATAATTCTTGTTTCTATTTATCGCTACATCCATTTCGATTGCTGTCATGATAATGTCGTTTTTGTTGTTCAGTGCAGGAATGCATGTCTTGTGTCCTATATTAAGTATTTTTTCTTCGTTTCTATTAAGTTGTATGTCTGTGAGATTGGTGAATCTTCCCCAAAATTTGTGTTCCGTATCAAGATTCTAGTTGTGATCAAATCTCGGCTTATGAGTGCGTATCCTGGTGTTTCTTTTTAAAGCGATAAGTTTCATTTCTTTCGTATATTTTCTATATCATCCATTGCAAGTCAAGAGACTTGTTAAAAGAGAAATACCGACATATTTGGTAAATTTGATTATCGATTATTTCCCTAAAACATGTGTAATCATAGAGAAAGATTGCAAAATGCCAATTGCTGGAGAGGTTCCGCAGGGTTCAGTCCTGGGTCCGACCCTGTGGAAGGTCCTATACGATATTGTAATGAATCTGGAGACCCCAGAGGGAACCCGAATCATTTGCAATGTTGACGATCTTGCTTTGATTGCCAATGTTTACGACAAGATGGACAAGGGAAATTATGCCCTATGTATGATACACGATTGGATGGTTGAAAATACAGTGAATCTAGCGCTTGAAAAAACTAGCGTTATTTTCCTCAATTACTGTAAAAGATTCCGAGACATCAAATTTCAATTGAATGATAATGGTATAATACCGAGGAATGAGGTCAAATTCGTGGGAATAACGTTGAACAAACATCTAACTTACGTGAAACATGTTGCAAATGTTGTGAAGAAGGCTTCCAGAGTATTGAATGCTTTAATGAGGATCTACAATAGGTGGTCCGTCGGATGTCGATGCAGTCGATATTGTTATATGGTGTGCCTGTATAGTATCCATCTTTAAATATTAAGAAAGCCAAGAACATGTTAATATCGACACAACGTGCAATGTGCCTTAGCGTAGTGAGCGCATACAAAACTGTCTCGGCCGAGGCCGTTGATGGCAATGGCTGGAATAACACCCATAAATTTATTAATAATGAAGAGAACAAGACTATATGAGAATTATGACACAAATCTTGAAACAGAACGAGCGGAAACAATGAGACTATGGCAGATTTAATGATCCACGGACACTAGACTTGCTACTTAGAGAAAGCGTTGTAGTGTAATCAGGTTAAGTTAAGAAATTGTTAAGTTAGTAAACAATGTAAGGTGTTTATTGTAAGTTATTGTGTTACTAAGCTGTCTTTCTTAACTACCGATTAATTTGGCAAGTGATTACTTAGAATTCGCATTTTTAATAAGTAGATTATTAAAGCCAGAGTTCTATTTAAGTCTATTTTTGCGAACACTGAAGAATCAATCGGTAATTATAAAAAGGAACCTTCTTAGTTCAATATTATTAGAGTATTATTATGGTATTAAAGCCTAGTTTACATTGGTAGAGTAGTAGGATAGTATACTACCCTACTATTTCGCTCCACACTACTCTACTCTACCAAAGTCGGGATAGTGAGTGTCCACCTACAGATAGTACTATAGTCGAGAAAATGATACTGTCCGCAATACGAGAACAGAAAGCCACTAAAAATTGCCAACTTACAGCGTGTAAAGTAACCAAACTTCAAGCGTTGTGGTGTGGAAGGCGAAGGGCTAGTATAGTCTCTTATACCACATGTGATACCTACTCTACTATCCCCAAAACTATCTTTAGTACCCTACCGCTACTATTCCGACATGTCTACATTGAGATAGTGACGGGATAGTAGCCACTATCCCCTCTACTAGCCTACTAACTCTACCAATGTAAACGTTGCTTAATAGAGTGTTGTCAGAATATTGTTACAAAATGGAAATAAATTTGATTCAACACTAAAGTGACTTCTCGATTCCAACCATCAACTCAACAGCGTCTAATAAAAGATGTATCGGTCTGGATGAAAAGGAAACATAGCATTATCGATTACTATATAACACAAGTATTAACAGGGCGCGATGCCTTTGCAACATACTTACATCGATTTAAACGTTGGCCCGACGATATGTGCGTGGAATGTTCAGCGACTGATGTCGTTGAACGTCGATTTTGTTTTGAACTGTAACTAAATGTTGATAGATTAACTCCGGACAATTTTGTTCTGCTAATGCTAGAAAGCGAAAATAATTGGAAAATTATAAGTCGTTACTGTGGGAGAGTAGTTAAAATTAAAGATAAATACTTCGATAGAATGCATAAAATTGGGTGATGGGATTATCGAACAGAGACAACGATTTAAGTGAGTAAAGACAATACCGATCCCGATGAAAGGCTTAGGCGGTTCTGGGGTAGAGAGAAGAGAAGATTGACAGAAATTATATTTAGACAACACAACATAAACGCGAAGATACATATTCCTAAAATGACCCAAGCAACGGAAAGAAATAAAGCAAATATATATAAAAAAAACAAGGGCAATAATTATAAGAAAAAATGAAAACTCTTACGCCGAAATACTTAAGAAAACAAATAGTACAGAGTGGCGAACGTTACAACATAACTACATTAATAGGTGATTTTAACTGTAAACATACGTTATGGGGTGGACTGGTGACAGATTATAGGGGGCGAGAATTATTGGAATAGATGAGCTCTTTAGATCTATATATATTTAATGATGGTAAGAAACCCACTGTGGTGAGGCCAAATGGCATTTCCTAAGTTGACCTCACATTGGTCTCGCCCGAAATAACTCAAACAGTCTAGGAGACGGAGACAAATCTCCGAAGACGTTACATTGAGTGATCAACGGCTTATAAGCTTCGAATGTTTGGATAACTAAACTAATAATAAACAAAGCATAGTCCAATATATTAATATGGAAAATTTTAAACAATATAAGGATGTTTATATATTCAAAATAGAAACATAAATTTAGATTTAATAGAACAATTTTATATTACTTCATACAAAAAATCAAATCACAGTTCAATTAATGAAATGTCAGAATTCAATTTTAAATTTTTTATAAATTTAAAATTTGATATAAAAATTTTTCAAAATATTTCTTTCTATTTATCTTTTATTTTTTAAATATTTTACAATTTTACTATTTTACCATTTCAATTAATTATTTATATTTATTTTGGTAAGAATTAATATTATATAGAAACCAAATAATTAATTGTTACATCTAAATAGGATCTGACAATTTTGTGTTTTATTATATGGGAATTGATTTTAAGTTTTTTGTAGTATTTTATAATATAAGGATGCGAAAAAAGAACTAGTCAACAAAATAGGCCGAGACACAATGGAATGAATTGTGCAAGAAGCTCGATATAGACGTTTTTGGAGACGCTTATAAAATTATCATGATGTTACGCTTACTACCGAAGAAAACGTAAGAATTTTTAACGAATTATTCATAGATGCGCGAAGTGATCAAGTAATACCATCCAACCAGATTATTAGACCGGAGCCATTTACAATTGATGAGCTACTGCTAGCAACCGATAAAATTAAGAACAAAAAGGCGGCCGGACCGGAGCTTATTAGATCGGAGCTTGTCAAATTTTCGATTAAAACAAATCCTGAAAGATTTTGTAAGTTGCATAATGACCTTCTTATAAGCAACAGGTTTCCTTCAGAATGGAAGGTTGCAATGTTAGTACATATTGAGAAGCCGAAGAAGAATCCAAATGATGCAACCAAACATAGACCCATTTGCTTGATTAGTGTTTTGGGCAAAATTCATGCAAAATTGATAAAAGCAAGACTTCTGCAAGAAATGGAACAGCACGGATATTTTTCAAATCACCAGCATGGTTTTCGACAAAGAAGGTCAGCAATCACAGCTATTCAAGAAGTCCTTAGCTCGGTCCAAAGAAATGGAACATTGACAATGCCGGGGTTTACGGCGTTAGTGCTAATTGATGTCAAATATGCCTTTAATATGGCATCGTGGTGTTTAATAATTAACAAATCGAACGTAATAGTATATTAAGTATCAAGAACGGTAAGGACAATCAACAACCGATCGAAGACAATGTTCGCTGCGCTCAGTCTCCAATATTGTCTGAGATCGGTAAAATCCCTTACCGTTCGTGATGCTTATGATATTTTTTGCACGATCAATTTTTTGTACCACCAAGTTTATTTTGAACAATACAAACAAAACGAAAATTTTGAGTATGTTGTAGTCTCATGATTAGATAAGTAGGCTGTTTTCATACATGCGTTACTATGGCATTTTTTCAAACATTATCGGTAAGTTGTACTTACCGTTCTAGAACGGTAAGTACAACTTATCGTCGTAGCACCCAGTAAACAACAATAAAAACAACATACCGTTGTCAAATCAGCTGTAGTAAATAAACAAAAACGCTTGATCGTCCAAAAAGGTATATTTCGAAATCTACAAAACCTAATAATTGATTGTTTTACAGATCGATATATGCAGATTGATCAAAGCTGCAAGCTGCCAATTGGAGGAGGAGTTTGGTCCTCGGACCCACCCTGTGGAATGTTTTGTATGATAGTGCCATGTATCTGACAATACCGGAACGTATTATTTGTGATGCCGATGATTTGGCATTAGTGGTTATTGCCGAAAATAAAAATAATTTTATTATTAAAACCAATGAATCGTTAAGAAAAATAGATCGATGGATGACCGAGAACCGTTTGGCCATCGCCAAACACCTGGAAAAATAGATGCTATGTTGCCAAATTACTGCAAACGAAATCGTAATATTAAATTTGAAATTAGAGACAACGAATTAATTTCAGTAAACCATATTAATTATCTTGGAATTGCAAGCATATGATCTTTGTAAGACGACGAGACTATGGTTGCCAAGACTTACAAGGAGTGGGATGAAATTGGCAACTTCACTGATTTTTTATAAAATAGGATGCTGTCGATTAGATGCAGTACAAAAAGTAGCCCTGGAGTGGATCTGCTCGAAATTTTACTTGCAAGATTTGCTTTTTTCTTCAAACGGAGACGATTTAGCTAATTTTAATATGTTTTACAGTGGTTGTAAGAATGTATTGTATCCATTTTATACAAGGTTTGATATATTTCAATTCAATAAAAGTCTGTAAAAACTCAGTCCTTGTAGAATTTATTTCAGATTTACTCGCTACCGGTTTCGGCAATTATGCCATCAGGCGAAAACTACAAAATTATTACATACAAAGTTTTTGAATTACAAATTAAATTAAAACTTCCGTCAATAATAAAAACCGAATAATATAGTTCATACGATGAAAATGTCATATATTATAACTCTACACAATCTAATTATTAGATAGGTTTCAGATTTAAATCAGAAATTTTTCTTAAAATCAATGAAATCAATCAATAAATACGAATAACAAATCAGAATTGCAAATCATCAAATTTAAAGACAAAATGGATGTTGTTTTAACTTTTTAACAAGAACATGCGTATAAATAGTTATAAACAATAATGAACTACTTTAGTAGCTAACATAGAAGTATATCACGTGAGATCGAAAATTAAGTGGGAATTTTTAAAACTTTGAAAATCGGGTCAAAGTTGAGTTCGATTTGGTCGTTAAGTAAATCAAATTTATTAAGTTTGTGTTTATAGATCTCGAAAAATTTTACAAGATTCAACTTCTACCAATTTTCTTGATTATGTAGAAGTGCGATATTATTATTGTCAACGCTATTATAGTTTTCTTTAATAAGATGTTGTTTGAAGTTCGATTTTTGACTGTTTCTATGTTCAAGTATTCTTCTACATAAACATCTTTCCGTTTGACCAATATAAATTTTGTCACAATTGTCACACTTGGGTCGATAAACACCACATTTTTCAAGTGTTTTATTATTATCTTCACCACCGCTATTAATATTTGAAATTATGTTAATTAATTGATTTTTTGATTTATAAGCTGGTTTAATATTAAATTTTTTGAGTAAGGAATTACTATTATTTATATAATGTTTATATCTGAATTTACAATAAGTATGGTGTTTTTTGTTTTCAGGAGTGTATAATGGATCTTTTTTAATTTTAATTTTTTGAAATGCAAAGGGAAATTATTGGTCTTAGCTAATTGTAGAATTATATTGTAGTCTTTTTGAAAATTATATTCACTTAGTGGTGTTGATAATAGTCTATTGAAAAGGAAATGAAAAAAAGAAAATTTTTGTGACGAATGATGGTGAGTTATATGGGATTAGAATATCATAAGCAGTTGGTTTTCTATACAGTGCGATTCAGTAAAGTTCGAACAGTAAGCTACAAAGTCTAATAACTTTTCTATTTTCTAATCGAATGAAAAAAATTATACAAGAATTCGAAGAGGAACACCTAGGTCATCTATTGGAATTGGAAAAACCCTCCTACAATATTTGAAAATCGAAAAAATTGACGTTAACTTTTGAGAATTACGCAATATTGCATGGAAAATTCCTAAATTTGAAAACTCGAAGTTAACTAGATTCGAAAATACTATTATCATTTTGAAAAATTTATTTCTCTTCGCGAAAAAAGTTTAAAATATTGTGAATATTCGAAGGGGTGATTGAATTGTTTCAAAAATTCAGGTCAGGGAATCCCTTAGTCCACCAGCAATAAATTTGTAAAGCGAGAAAAGACAAAATTTGAAAGGCAGAACAGATGTCGATGGTTAACTTTTGAAGAAATGCACAAGTTGAAGAGAAATAAATAAAATACAAGACGGAGAAGGAAAAGGTAACACAGAAACAGATGTTTAGTGTATCGAATTGACCAAAATGTACTGCCCTTCAAATTTTATGTCTTTTCTTGCTTTACAAATTTATTACTGGTGGGCCAAGCTATTCCCCAACCTAGATTTTTGAAACAGTTCAATCACCCCTTCGAAAATACACAATTTTTTAACCTTTTTTCGCGAAGAGAAATTAAATTCTCAAAATGGTGATATTATTTTCGTATCGTATCGAGTTAACTTCGAGTTTTTAAATTTATGAACATTACGTAATTCTCAAAAGTTAACGTCGATTTTTTCGATTTCCAAATATTGTAGAAGTGTTTTTCCAATTCCACTTGATAGCCTAGTTGTTCCCCTTCGAATTCTTGTATAAATTTTTTCATTCGATTAAAAAATAGAAAAGTTATTAGACTTTGTAGCTTACTGTCAATACTTTACTGAATCGGACTGTATATGTTGAAAGTAATCAAATTATTATCATTTTTATGTAATGTAAGATCTAAAAAATTGAATTTGTTATTTTCGATCCCCATTGTGAATTTGATTTTTTGATGCATATTGTTTAGGTAGTCATGTAATTCAACCAAATTATTCATATCTCTCTCCCATATCATAAAAATATCATCAACGTATCTTATTCATATTTTAATGTTATTTCTCCGTGGATTGATGTTATTAATTATAAATGTTTCTTCTATATGGTTGAGAAACAAATCTGCTAAAAAGCCAGAAGGTGGCATTTCCATTGGTAATCCATTCTTGGTTTTGTAAAATTTACCGTTCAATTGACAAAAGTTGTTATTTATAATTCTGTTTAGAATGTATCGCTATTGTCTGAGTTGCTATTTGGTCAGTAATTCATTATGTTTGTTGTTCATTATGATTATGATTAATTCAAGCTCAGCTATCAGCCCAACCACGAGAAGGCATTTACAAGATGCGGAACAAGTAGAAAGGGAGGCCCCGGTGATGCTTAGCACAATTAACACTTCCTACAGTGATGTACACCCTAATTTACAGTATGTAGGTGGTGAAAATGATGAATTCAAGCTCAGCTACCTGACCTACATCAGGAAGGCACTTACAAGATGCGGAGCAAGTTGACAGACTTGCTCCGCTGATGTTCAGCACAAAAGACACTACTGACGGGGATGCGCTCCCTAATTAACAGTGTGTAGGTTGGTGAAAATGATGAACTCTAGCTCAGTCGCCTGACCAACTAACTAGGAAACATTCCCAGCTGTCTCCCTTCGATTTTAATCCAATTTGGATATGTTATTCTCCATCGAATTCTAAGAGATGTATGTTTTTTTTATCGGCGGAAAAACATATCTAGGGGGTGAAATCGTCATTCAAAGTTTAGGCTCAAACGGGGTACTTTTTAAGTTTCGCATACTTCCGGTTAAAATATTCAAACGGGACAAACGGCATTATTCTCAGGGTGAAAAATAATGTAGAAGTCCATTGTTTGCATATAGAAATGTTAATTAGGGTAGAAGTTATAAGGGTTGAAAATAAGAAAATTGCTATAAGTCAAAAACTATTCATCGACTTTTGACGAAACTAATGTTATTCGAAAGAAGACAAAAAAGTAGGACAAACCTGTTTTTGGATTTTTTCGAAATATTACATTTGATTGTAAATTTCGTATTATTTTGCTTGGAGACGAGATTCTGGGAAATTTATCCCGATCAAGATATCGTTTCAAACACAATTTGGCGCCCGAGCAGATACGTGAGTGATTTGTGTCAGTTCGAGTGTTTTAAAATCTATATTTTGCTTCGTTGTTATCGTGCATATTTGTTGCACACTTTCGTCAAGTCTCCCAGTAGGCTTGCCAACTCAAGTACTGACGTTTTATTTTCGAATTCTTCATAGAATTAATCTTTCTTTTCATACCTGTATTATTTCAGGAATTTGCATTTATCTTTTTGATATCAAATTTAAACGTCAAACTAGTCTGACCTTGTCGAAAATCAACAAATTTTATTTAAAATTATCGTCGTATTGAACTTTTGTTCCACCAACCATACCTATTTCGTCGATATAAATACTATCTTTTGTATTTTGTATACTATTTTACTACATCATTAATTTTTGTTAACATGTCGAAAACTCAAACCGAACGCGAGCTGGAGATTGTGTTAATCCGAAGAGAAACACTATTTAGACGTGTTTAACTTCTTTTAGATGCTACCAAATAAGCGCAAAAATTTCCGAATGATATAACAAATTTGGAACATTTTCAAATTCGTTATAATCAAATCTCAAAAACAGTTGAGGAGTATAAGCAGCTAATTCAGCATATTGTAATCTTCAAACAGACAATCGAACCAGATGTATCTCCATCATTTGAGCTTCTAGAGGTGTTTGAAGATATCATTGATCTTATAGAATATTTAGCAGTGTAAGTAATTTCTCCTCCCTCATCGTCAAATAATTCAGCTACTGATCAGGGTAATAGTAATGAGTCGTTTCATCACATTAACGTGCATGAAATTCGATGGTGAAGATTTACCTTTGTGGCCATCGTTTTATGAAAATTTCAAACAATTTGTGCATGTGAAACCTGAATTCAATAAGGCTGAAAAATTATTTACATTACATTATTTGTTGAGTAGTCTAACCGGTTAGGCGTTGCAAACATGCAGTTCTATTGAACCACTGCCAGCTAATTATGGTATTATCTGGAAGTTATTAGAGAATACGTATAAAGATAAAAAATACTTAGTTAACCTCAATTTGGATTGATTGTATAATTTTCGTTTAAATAATTCATCTAATCAAAATCATCTTAATATCTTTTTAGAAAAATTTCACACTACTGTCATTGCTTTGAAGCGTCTGCATATCGAGAATCTCGAGGACTATATGTTGACACATTTAGCCATGACTAAACCTCCATTGGAAACTGCCAGTTTATTCGAATTAATCAGAGTCGGTATAGATCTTTCAAACTATGATGAATTAGTAGACTTTGTTAGAAAACAAAGTAGAATTGGCAAACCGGACAAGTCCCGTACTAGCTTCGGAAATGCTAACTTTATGCATCCTTCTTCTAAAGGTAGCAAATCGTTTTTCGTTTCGCATCCCAAGTCCAATAATGCTGAAAATAGTTCCACAAATAGAAGTCGTTGTATTATTTGTGACGGTAATACTTTCCAAACCGTAAACCAGTGTTCAAAATTTCAGAATTTAAACCCAAATGATCGATTTAAACTTGTCAAAGACAAAAGGTTGTGCATAAACTGCCTAAATCCAAATCATAAACTTACAAATTGTAAATCCAAACATTCTTGCAGTCATTGTAGCTCGAAACATCATACTTTATTGTATTTTAACACAACAACGACATCGGAACCTCTACTAGTCGTTAATGCATCGAAAACCGATCTGAATCCTTGTAGTTCTCCTCTTATCCATACTTTGTGTTCTAGTGAGGACCGCTCAAAGGCAACAGTGCTACTTTCTATAGGGGTAGTTTATGCCTTTGATAATAACAACATGAAAAAAAAATAGAGTTCTCTTAGACAGTGGCAGTGGCAGCCAATCGTATCACAGTTTAATCATCAACATAAGTTCTCGATTGACGTGTTTGTGATTGATAAAATTACCAACAGACTTCCCTCTGCATTCGTTGATACTACCAAACTTACACATTTCAATGATTTACCACTGGCAGATGATTCATATCATGTTCTTGGGAAGATTGACGGAATTATCGATGCCTCACTACTTGGTCACATTTTACAGCACAATAAACTGATTGGTCACCCAGAGATGCCGATAGCAATGGAAACCACTTTAGGTTACGTAATCATGGGCCACGCCCCGACATTAGAATCTCTTATACCGCGAACTGAGTCTTGCTTCTCCTTCGTAGCTTCAACTTAGGAAATATGCTAAAATAATTCTGGGAGATTGAAGAAATTTCCTCTCCTTACGTATTCAATCAGGGTGACATCAATTGTGAACAAATTTATTTGATTTCGTTGAAACAAAAATCTGACGGTCGTGATACTGTCTCATTACCTTTTAAAACTGATTCAATCAGTCTCGGAAACTCCTATGATATCGCTCGTCGGAGATTTCTTTCACTAGACAAAAAATTTCAAAACAATGTCGACTTTCGTTTATCTTATAACGAAGTCATGAAAGATTATCTGCATCAAAACCATCTTTTGTTTCTATCGGATACCCCTTTGGATGATGTTGGATCACGCTATATTTAAGGAAAACTGATAATTCCTTATCGCTAAATGATCTGTTATATGTTGGTCCAAAATTGCAAAGGGACCTCATTTTGCTTTTAGATTTTTGATTGTTTCCCATTGCGTTAACGGCTTACATCAAACAAATGTTTCGTCAAATTAACATAACTCCGGAACATAGGAAATATCAGCGTCTGTTATGGCGGTTTAGTCCAGAACAGCCTTTAGGTATTTCTCCCCCGAGAGTCACCACCTTGCCGTGGTGGGGGTGCTCAGTAGCTGCGATGATTCCTGAGGCTATGTCAGCGGGGGTCGTTTAGACCCCTGGCAGGGTCACCCATGCCGGACAGATTCAGGAAGAGTTGTGAAGCTAAGCGTGACTCACAACTCTCCAGGGCCCACATCGGTTAGATGTGATACGGGTACGGCGAACCCGGAGATTATCCGAGCTGGGCATGAATGAGCGCCATTCATGTCCTAATACCGTAAGCGTGACTAGTACCTCAGCAACTCTTACAGGGCGTGGTGAGGGAACGTCATGCTAGGATCACAAACGGCTGGCTCGCGAGGAGACAACCTCTATACAACAACCGTAACCCTAAGGTCGGTTGGCAGGACTGGTGCCGATGGGGTGGTAGACCATATGGTCTCCTGGTTGGCACGTAAGGTCAACCCCTAGCGTTGTCCTCCCTATGGGGCACCTGGCGCACCCCTTAGTATAAATGCCTTTCCCCTGGTATGGGCCCACTGCCAGGGGGTGACCTTCTTTGCTCCCAGACTCGTGGGAATTAGATGGATAGTACTAAACAACCCCCTCCAAAAAAGAATGAGAGTGAGACGCCTCAGAAGACGAAATCGGACCAAGAACAACGCACCTCCCTAGTTGAGAAGCAAGAAGATAAGGAACAAACACCGTACTCTGGCAGAGAATTCCTTAAGCAAATGACGATCGTGACTTTCTCCTGAAGAAGAACCCGAGGAAATTCGGACAGCAAAAAATGTCAAGTGCCTGAATTACTCATGGGACGAAGAAACGGGCCGCTCCATAAAAAGGAAAAGGCTAAATGAAGGATCACTTGATTTGGAAATTATCAAACAAGATGAAAAAAATTTGGACCACCCCACAGACATTGAATTCAGAAGGAAATTCAGAAGTTTGATAAAGAATATGGAAAAGGAAAGTGTAAGTTTTGTCAAACTATGTCAGAGAAAACATAAATGTGGAAAGAGAGATTAAATATGCTGCATTGGTAATTAGGAGCTTAATGACCCAGATAATGACTGGAAAAATGCAGAAATTAATTTTCGCAAGGCAAGACAATGGACAAGAAGAAGAGTTAACAAAAAAAGAGGCGTCGACTAGAAGCGGGAGCGTTCAGACAGATCCGATTTCCTGTGCAAGTGTCACTGACAGACAACAAAATGTCACGGTAGAGCAAGCCAAGAACATTAAAAACTATGAAGACTACAAGCAACTGAAGAACCTGAAGTGGAATAAAGACATTTTCAAAAATGCGAAATTGGTCGAAGGTAATCCACTGAATAGTAGGGATCGCTGCGAAGTAGTTATTATAGGAAAAAGACCCTGAAATGACGAAGAGCATTCAGAAAATGTATAGCAACAAATATTCCGATTTACAGGATCTTACAGGAAATCTACCTGTGATGGAAATGACCACAAAGGTCAAAATAGATAATGAACCGCTAGAAAGAAGACGGAATGTCATCAAAATGATGACAAATGGTAAAGAAGAAAAGTTATGGGAAAATCTACTGAAATTAATAGAACAGATTACAGATCTGAATGTTGGTAGAGTAACCACCCATAAGATAAGCGAAGTGGACGCGGTAAACTTGCAGAAAATGATACAAGTCATATTTGGAGATACAAATATAGATATAAATATATACGTCCCAAAAATGTCGAGTATTGGACCTATAACTAATAGACCAGCGCGCACGTGTAATACGGAAGCAATTGTGGTAACAGTGCCAAAAAGGATTTCAAGACAACATTGAATAGTGTGAAAGAGGCTCTAAGCGACTCCCAACGTGCAAAAGCTATTAGAAAAGTGCGAAGCACAAAAGATGGGGAATTATTAATTATCATGGATAAAAATACCGAAGCTATGAAAACAATTCAAGCAAGACTAGCCGAGAAAATAAAAGATGGAAACGTCAGACGAGTACATAATGTAAAAAAAACGTTATATTTAAGGGGCCTGGACGCAACTATTACTAACACAGAAGTAGAAGCCGAACTTAGAAAATCACTAATTTTAAACCCGCAGGTATTGAAAGTTGGAGAAATGCGCCCAACAAGAGGGAATACGCAAACCGTCACTGTGGTGGCCGATCAATACGCGGCGCAAGTATTAGTAAACTTGAAATATATACAGTTTGGAGTTTCTAGGGCTAGGGTCGAAGGACGGATTCCGGTGACCCAATGTTTCAAATGTCTATGCTATGGGCATCAAGCGGCAGATTGCGTAGCATCTGAAGACCACTCAGGAAAGTGCTATAATTGCGGTCAGGAAGGCCACTCGAACAAGGACTGCAAAAATGAAACAAGGTGCTTGATCTGCAAAGAAGAACATAAAATGGGAAGCAGTCGGCGTAATGCTTTTAAGAAAGCATTAAACGAGACGCGTAGAAGGCTTAAAATCGTTGGAGATGACGAAGTATTTAGGTGAGTCTACTACAACCTTAATTTTAATCCTTATGGGTGATAGGCTATTTGTGATTTATACAAATCCTTACGTGATTATTGACTGTGATATCTTTCTTATTTACTTAGAGTTCTATTTTTACTGTTTAATTTATACAAAATTTCATATTATGATCTGTGATATTTATAAAATGATTGTGATATTTTTTAGATTTCTATACATATTTACAGAATATATGTGTGTTATGGTCCCATTTATATTTTTTTATCTATTTATTTATACATAAAGAGCTTTATTTATATACACTTATTTATTATCCATGTTTCCATGTGCTTGTCCGACATAGACGATCTTAGACGCCATAAGTCCGACTGAAATAATTTTTCCATCCTCTATCAATGGGTAAGATATTACAAATAAATACCAACAGTTCCGTTAGATCGCAAGATATGGCCTACGCTTTAGCTCGCCGCGAGAACATTGATATTATCGTTGTTAGCGAGATAAACAAAAAATAGACAAAAAACAAATCAAACATATATCGCAACAAAAATGCCACGGTAGGTATAATTAACCTTACCAAAAGGTATAGCGTGAACGCGTACGTGAGCGACAGTTGCTTCGTTTGGGTGGCATTTGCTGATTTCTACTTATATAGTGTTTATATAAGTCCTAATTGTAATTTCAATGATTTCCAAAAGTACATCGATGAATTGGCACAAGATCTGAAACAAAAAGACGACATCATCATCACGGGCGATTTTAACTCGAAACACCCAATGTGGGGTGGATCAATAACGGATGCGAGAGGTCTGTACTTACACGATTGGCTGTCCTCAAATGATCTGTGCCTTTTGAACAATGGGTTGATAAGGCCGAACGAACGGCACATCTTTCGCAGATCTGACGATAGTAACACCTGAAATTACACAAAAAATTAGCTCTTGGCAAGTGCTCGATGATCTAAGTTTAAGTGACCACCAATTCATTCGATTTGAGCTCACCGATCATTAGATAAAGCGTGAAAAACAAGACTTTTATACAGACATGGAGCTATATAAGGAAATAATCGACATTAATTTGCGATCATCACCGGAGTTCACACCTGGGATTGCAGGTGTTACAAACATCATCGCACAGGCTTTAAGGGACAGTGCCTTTTCTGTCCCAACCTTACTGGTGGACTGAACAAATTGATGTTCTTCGTAGGCAAACACTAAAATTGAAGAGAAAGTATCAGAGAGCGTTGCGAAAACACTCGCACAACACGGAGGAACGCCACAGCGAATACACAAGATCTAAGAAAAAACTAGTCCTAGAAATCAATAGGTCAAAAAAGAACAAATGGAACGATCTATGTCAAAAATTAGATGACGATATATTTGGTGACGCTTATAAAATCGTTATGAAGCAGTTGAAAATCTCCTTTCCGAAGGTTACGTTGTCTAAACAGCGGAGAATCGATATTTTTAACAGCCTTTTTGTTGATGGTGAGAAAGCTCCAGAATTCGAATTGGTAAATACGGAGGCACCTGTGTTGTTTAACAACGATGAAATACTGATGGCAACGAGACGCCTAAAAAACGAAAAGGCACCAGGGCCCGATCGAATAACACCTGAGGCGGCTAAGATCGCCGTTGAGAAGAATCTCGATCTGTTTCGAGAATTGTATAACAACCTTCTAGAAAATAACAGTTTTCCAGAACAATGGAAACAGGCTACACTGGTCCTAATTGAAAAACCGAAGAAAACTCCGGAACAAATCACCAAGTATAGGCCGATATTCCTGTTGAGTGTACTCGGGAAGATATTCGAGAATTTGATTAATTGTAGGTTCACCTCAGAAATCGAGGAAAAAGGTGGTCTTTCGCCTTTCCAGTATGGTTTCCGAAAAGGTAGATCCACGGTATCGGCGGTGAAGAGGATGCTCGATTCGGTGGTGGTTGATAGAGTTTTACAGAAGCCCGGATATACCGCTTTGGTGTTGATCGATGTGGAAAATGCCATTAACACGGCGTCGTGGCAGATAATCGTCGATAAACTGGAACAAAGACAGATTTCTAAATATTTGATAAATTTGGTTTAGGATTACTTAACTAATAGACGTGTGTCGGTTGACAGAGGGTGTATATTGCCCATCGGTGGAGGGGTTCCGCAGGGGACCGTCTCTGTGGAATGTTCTCTACGATGACGTAATGTCCTTGGATGTACCTGAGAGCGTTCGGATCGTCTGCTACGCAGACGACCTGGCTTTGGTTGCAACAGCTAGCGGTGACAGAGAACTGATGGCAAAGGTCGACAAAGCCCTTGACGTAGTAAGTGGATGGATGGTCCGCAACAAGTTGAAGATAGCGACCGAGAAAACAGTGACCGCGATGCTGAATTTCTGTAAAAGGAAACCAAATATCAGATTTGTATTTAACAACAACAGTATCGTACCCACTTGCAGTGTGAAACATTTGGTTGTTGTGGTGGATAGACACCTAACTTTTGCAGAACCTATTGGAACAGCCGTTCAAAAAACGTTCAAGGTCATTAATGTTCTCAATCGAATTTTACTGAATATAAAAGACCCAAAGGAGAGCAAAAGACGCTTGCTCTGCATGACGGTTCAATTGATTTTGTTGTACGGGACTCCAGTTTGGTGTGATGCTCTGAGACTGGATTCCATAAGAAAGAAGTTGGTGTCGGCACAGCGAGCAATGTGCTTATGGATGGTCTGTGGATACAGAACAATTTCCGCAGAAGCCGCGACGGTGATATCAAGGGTTTTACCGATTCACTCATTAGTTGACGAAAGAAGAAGAATCTTCGAGGCAGATGTTGCTGATCGCATCGAGGAGTGCAGCAGAACTATGCAGCAGTGGCAGCGCGAATGGTCCAGTAACGCTGACCGCGCTTCATGGATCAGAAAGATAATTGTTGATATATTTATATGGTGCAGGAGAGGTCACGGTAACCTTGATTATTTCATAACCCAAATTTTAACAGGGCATGGTGCCTTCGCGGAATACCTCCACCGTTTTAACCGGTGGCCTGATGATCGGTGTACTAAATGTCAGGTGACCGACAGTGTCGAACACGCTGTCTTCGAGTGTGGAATGGTGGATGACTTGCGAATGGCCCTTCAAATCAGCGTGGGTGTGCTGACCGTTGACAATCTGGTCCCGGTGATGTTGGAGAGCGAGCACAGCTGGAACAGTGTTGGTCTCTTCTGCAAGAAGATGATTCAACGTAGAGACAAGAAGTTCGACAGGATCAGGCGGGAACAACGACAATGATTAGTTTATTCGATACTTACCCTTCTATGATTTGTTTTTGTTTGTTGCAGATAAATTTTATGGGCCGCTCTTGGCTTCCCCACCCCTTTTTGAGGGTGGATACTGAGCTCACCCACCTCGACAAGGTGGCGACCCTTCGGAAGAGGTATGTAAATGGTAGTTGAACACGGAGGTTGCACCGGCACACTTACCATAGTGTGTTGGTAGTCCCGTTTAGTCGGACGACTTTACCTGAAAAAGAAGCGTAAGCTATTCCCCCCCCTTATTTCTCGATTGCACACACACACACACACACACACACATATATATATATATATATATATATATATATATATATATATATATAATAGACCCCCCTTGGAGACTCTAAAGGAGGATTTCATCGTTGGTTTCACAAAAACAGACAAAACCCACCCCGATGTAATGCTTCGGCGGTCCCGGAGTGGGGAAAGGAGAAGAGGAGGGGTTTTAGTGGGTAGGCCCTGAGGCTTCGTTTGGTCCCAGGGAGAGTCCCACATTCCCAGTCGGCACTGGGCCGACTGGGGTTAGTCTATAAAGATTTCCCCTCCTCCCGAAAAAAAAGCCTTTAGGTATTTATGAAGTGAATACTGTATGTTTTGGAGTTAAATCGTCACCTTATCTTGCATTGCGTACTGTCCAACAATTGACCAGTAACAAGAGTGCTCGTTTCGCCACGTCAGCTGTCGTTGTTTGGGATAATTTTTATGTTGATGATTTCGTGTATTCTGTCGAAAACGAATATTTAGCTGAAGACCTTTATGAGGAAATTGTCCAGCTACTTAGAGAAGGACAACTTGAAATCGTTAAATGGACTAATAACTTCCAAAATTCTGAATAAAATCCCCGAATCTTTAAAATTCACGCAACAATTACATTTTGATCAAAATTTTAAGGTTTTGGGTTTGGTTTGGTATTCGCTAGGTGATTATTTTGCCTTTAGAATAGCTGATTTCAACACTAAGCCGACCAAAAGGAATATCCTTTCTACCGTAGCCCAAATATTTGATCCATCAGGTCTATTAGCCTCTATTACCATGTATCTTAAATTACTTATTAAGGATTATTGGATTTCAAACTTGAACTGGGACGAAAATCCGCCTCGTTGGGTCGAAAAGCGTTGGCTAACGTTCTATCAAGAGGTTAAAACCTTGAAGGGTGTATACCTAGATATTTAATAGTAACTCCTAATAGTTCAGTTCCGTTGGTTGGTTTCGCAGATAGTAGTGGGAAAAGATATGCTGCGGTTGTCTATTTCAAAACGGAACTTGATGATATAACACAAAGCTCTTTACAATGTTCCAAATCTAAAGTAGCTCCTATTAAAACCCAATCAATACCTAGATTGGAACTGTGCTCTGCATTATTACTAGCTAAATTATTAAATATTGTAAGCAAATCATATAGTTGTTGAGTTAAAATAGATAAAATTTTCGCATTATCCGATTCGATGATAGTACTCAATTGGTTACATTCATCACCACACCGTTGGGATACATTCGTTGTCAACGGAGTAGCCAAAATTCAGGAATATCTTCCCACCGGTAATTGGTATCATATAAATAGTAACGTGAACATGACGGATAATGCCTCTCGTGGTTTAACTGCGATGCAGTTTGCTGCTGCACAATCGGAGTGGTTCTCTGGTCCATCATGACTCTAATCTAACGAGTCAGATTGGCCGATTTAGGTTTGCGTATTGAGTAGTAGTTATATGATGCCGATCCTGGACCACTTTTTGGCGCAAAATTCAAATTTTGTGGGGGGGGGGTAGAAAAGTGATGAAGTTGGACCACTTGTGGTGGGGATAGAAAAGTGCTGCCGATGTTGCACCACTTGCCAGTGGGAGTAGTGGAGGGGATAGAAAAGTGTTGCCGATCTTGGACCACCTGTTGTGGGGGGAGTGGTTGGGGGTACAAAAGTGCTGCCGATGCAGGACTACTTGTTAGTAGGGGTGGAATCAAAGCCGATATGAAGTGGGGAAGGTTTGCAATTGTTAGGTACGCGCATGCTCTCTAAGATAGTGTATACAATTCTATGTAGGAATGAAAAAAAACAAAATTCATTTTTATTTTCGTTTATTGTTTTTGAAAATGTAGTTACAAAATACATGTTGGTTAGGCAATGTGACTCTGATTAATTTAAGTGTTATAGCTATTATCAATAGCTTGACAAGGAAAACGTCAGAATGTTTGGCTTTTTGTAGCTCCATTCCATAGAATCCGCCTTTAATTGTTTCACCCTTTTCGTCTTCTAAAAGATAAGTTGTAGGGTTTGTCAGCTGCACTTTTTTCACAGTGAAAATTTCATTTGTCCAATTCGGTGTGTAACCCCTTTCAAACAAGGCTCTATATTTGCTGATGCGTACTTTGTCGCCGACTTTAAATTTTGAAGTTGGATGAGCGATTTTAACAAAAGTATATGCAGACCTTAAGATTGCTTTTTCGTTACGTTTATTTACCTTAGACGGTGCCATTTTTATTGTTCTATGGTAACTATTATTATAAGTCTTAATAACCTCAGTAAGACCGTTCAGCCATTTGTAATTGCCTTGAAGGCTGAACTGTTTCCACATAAGCTGTTTCAACGTTCGGTTCACTCGCTCAACAATTGAGGCCTTTTTGGTGGAGTATACGCTGTAATGATTGATGCTATGTTTAGTCATCAGCTTTCGAAAGCCTGAGTTATAGAATTCTTTCCCCTCATCTGTTTGCAAGTTTTTCGGAGGAAACTTTAAATTTGATAGGATATGTTGCATGGCTGAAGTAACCTCCTTACCTTCTTTGGATTTGAGTAGAACTGCCCAGACGTACTTCGAAAAGCAATCAATTACAACCAATATGTACTTGTATCCCTTGTTTTGTTTAACGTAGGGTATCATTTCAACAAGGTCTGCTTGAAGTGTCTCATTGATTCCCTTAACTTTTACACGACGCCTTTTGAAATTGCGTCTTGCAGGTTTGTGTAGCTCATTGACAATATCTCGTTTAACGGAAGAATCTTCCATTGTAACGTTCTCTGACAGTCGTTTTCTCTGATTTAACCGTTTCAAGGATGGCAGGCAATTTTAAGACAATTTCAGCTGACAGTGTCACTGAACTTGTGACATTGCTTTTTCTTTTAAAAGACAATATGTCGCTGAACTTTAAGCGAAGGTTATACAGTTCAGACTCACTATACTGTTAGTTATTTATGGTAACACCGATGTCATTAAAATTGAGTCTTATCATCTCTATTGTGGCACGATTCAAAGGAAACGAATAGGTCGTGAGGCCATTTTCTAACCCATAAGCATTTCCAAGTGTCTTTTCAGAATTGAAATTAAGAATTCGAATTCGAAATTTCCGGGAAGAATTCTTGTTGTGTTGTAGTGCCATGTTTAATAATATGACGACCTAATTTATCAAGAGTCATCTTACACAATTACACCTTCTTCACGCAGTTCTTCAATGATAGACACAATCTCGTTCCTGAGACCCGTATTGCTTGCAGCCTGAGACGATACTAACAGGCGGAGTCTATCAACAAGCTCATTTGGATCTTTCCAGTATACATAGTCAATGGGGTTGGAGTTTAATGACTTGTACATTCCTTTTCCTTGGTAATACAAGGGTCCTACCACTGACTCATATTTGTTATCTTTTATTCCATGTATTTGAGCACCGGGTTGGAAATTCCTCCTCACAGCTTTGCTTATATCCAAAATATTCTTATATAGCTCAAGCTCCTTCTTCGTATAGTTTGTAGGGTCGCTTTTGAACAACAATTCGTATAATCCACGGCTACCCTTGAAAGTACGATCGCCAACTTTAATATCAGGTCCCTTGAACTGAACTTCAGATCAGCCAATGAAATACTTTTCTTGGAAGCTATCATGACGTATACCAGCCCGAGGATCGTGTTGTTTTTCTTTGTCATGAAACATGCCGTCTATGTATCGCCTAGGGAGTTTATCGAACTCCTGTAAATAATCATCGTATACTTGTGTATCAATCAAATCTTCAATATTTTCTTTACTTTCTTGAACTGATTTATCTAGTAAATCATTGAAGTTCTTCACCTCATTTTGATTTTCTCGGTCTTGCTCAGGATCAAAATTATATTCCGCATCTTCCGACTTGAAATTTGCAGCCTGACTTCCATCAGACCGTTCTTTCAAATAGTCAATTCTCTTCCTTAAGTTTGTTACTATCGTAGATATCCGTCTTGAAGCTGTTGAGGCTAGAGGAATTGCTGGAGTGCAAACCTTCTTATCTGTTTTAGCTCTTTTGGGAGTCTCGAAAGTTTCACCACTGTATAGGGGCTCTTTTTCGCTGTTTCTGATTGTTTGTCTCCATTTGTATCTAATTTCTCTACTATAGTTTCTAAATGTTTAGTGTTAGGAGAAAACGCACCTTCATGTCTCAATTGAGCTTCTTTTAACGACTCAAGTTTCTTTCTTATCTCATTTCGTTTTCTGATAAGCTCTTTCTTTAATGCTATAGACTTGGTAATTTGAGCGTCTTGAGAATCCATAACGTACGATAACAGGTAACTGAACTGATATCAAATGCCCACTGTGCAACCAAGTAAAGGTGGAGCACATATATAATATTGCTGCTGGATAAAGCTGTCAATACCCTTTCGATAGCGACCATTATTAATATTTCTTTCTTTGTCTATTACAAGGAACCCATGGTCATTACTCCAACAGTCCGAACAAATTTCTTTGAATTTATCGTACGTGAAATCAGACTTTACGTGTTCATCATACACGTGTCGCAGGTTCAGGTGATCCTGCTTGAACAATATGAGAAAATTTGCATTATCACGAATCAGGTGCTTAGGTATACCTACATTGGTCTGACATAAGTGAAAGCAATCTACATTTTTATGTCTACCCATGCTAAAATACTCCTTCATAAGGTGTTGTTTATCACACACGACATCATCAAATATAATGACCGTGTTTGGCTTGGCTTCTTGCGGAGGGGGTATGTTATCATCTAAACTGCTGAATGGTGCATAGGTAACTCCTTCTGTAGGCTTTAACAGTTCTTCTAGGTAGTGATACTTGGATTGAAATAGGGATTTTGAAAACACAGACGTTCTCAAATCTAAGGCCGTTTTTATGTTCCAGCAGATTCACTACAACATTTGTCTTCCCGCAATTTGATGGTCCTACGACAAGACACCGTATAGATGTTGGCAGCAGTTCACCATGCCTTTTGGAACTGTTAGAGCTGTTGATGTCATAGTTTTGTACAGGCAATTTCAAAGTCTGTTCTATAAACCGCATTATGAAATTTGACTGACCTGTCTATGCTATGAACGTGAACTTATAAATAAGTCTAGCATACGCAGGACAGCTTGTATAGCTTCTGACAGCGTTGGAAACTTATAAAAAGATTGTTGATAGTCAGAGTGCATTCAGTCGCAGAAACGTAATTGAAGGAAACGGATTTGTGAACAGCCTGATTAACAAGCTCCCATTTGAGTTGCATATTCCAGGATACAACTATTGTGGACCGGGTACAAAATTATCTAAACGGCTAAGAAGGGGAGATCAGGACGTAAATAAACTAGACGAGGCTTGCAAATTGCATGATATCGCCTACGCAACAAAGAACGATTTAGGTCAAAGGCACGAAGCAGATAAGGCTTTATTAGACGAGGCGATCGGAGAAAAAGCTGCAGCATTAGGAGTTTGTGCCGCCATGTCTGCCAAAATAAAACTTGGAATGGGCTGCAAAAGTCAATCGTCAAGAGGAGCTCGCCGCAAATCCTCAAAAAGCAGGAAACGCGGCGGAAAGTTGACATTTGGTCAGCTTGTAAAAACAGCACGAAATGTGGTAAAGGCTAAGAAATTTGGAAGTATTAAAGACGCTTTAAGTGTGGTTCTTAAGGCTGTAAGAAAACTAAAAGGACGTAGAGAGGTGAGCCCTGTGAGGGTTATACCAGTCCCAAGAATGGAGGCATTTTACCTTTAATTCCTATATTTGCTGCTCTCGGAGCATTAGGCTCAGTTGCAGGTGGAGCTGCAGCAATTGCGAATACGGTTAATGAAACCAAAGCTGCTAATGAGCAACTCAAGGAAAGCCAAAGGCACAACAAAACAATGGAGGCCATATCACTTGGCAAAAGTGGAAAAGGGCTATACCTTAAACAATGCAAATCAGGACCTCCGACGCCTCCAAAAGTTCGTCAATAAAACTACCCAATAGAGCCCTTACAGATATAGAACTTTCTAAGTATGCTAAACAGTTAAACATTAAAAACTTTAGAGGCGTCTTCATGCCAAAGTCAGGCTCATATATCAATAAATGTGGAATTGTTAATCTCGACACTGTGAGCGGCCCTGGAACTCATTGAACGACTTACGTAAAATGCCATAACAACGCAACATATTTTGATAGCGATGGTGACTTAAGACCTCCATTGGAATTAGTAAAATATCGAAATTCAGCAGGTGAATGTAAAATTCTCTATAATCATGATAAATTTCAAACATACGATACGTTCGTGTGTGGACATCTTTGTTTGAAGTTTCGAGTGTACTATAATAATTTGTGTCAGAAGAATAACTAGTCAGTTCTTTCGCTACACGGTAAACGAACATATAATATCATACACATTTACGTTGTCGGGAAATAAACAAAGAAAATTAATGGCATACGGAAAACATGTATCAGACACTCCATCCAATATTTCGAAGGTAAATGCTTTGTGCGTTGAATGTACCATTGTTGCGGGCTCTTTCCGTAACGGCAAACAAGTTCACGTTATCCATGAGTTCTTTCCCCTTGTTCCTCCTGGATATTGAATTGTTGAAGCACCTTCCTGCGTCATCTACCTACCAATCAGCGTCAGCGAAATTGGTGAAATTATTAGAAAAATCACAGACCTAGATGGTAAAGCTGTTGATTTTCGAGGTGAGGTCGTAACAGTAAGACTGCATCTTCAAAAGCTCTGAAAACAGCAATGAGCATTGTTTTCAGTCATTGTCCCTCTGTAACACAACCCACATATAACAGCCGGTTAAACAAAAGCATTGCAGTTAGTAAAGGCTCAGGTCTCAAGCAGTTAACAGCAAGAATAGAAGGTGACCTTTTTTTTGAGGTGGAGAAATGCATTTACGCACCCCAGTCGACCCAGTGCCGACTAGGAGTGTGGGACTCGGCCAGAAGGCCCCTACCCACTAAAACTCCACCTCGTATCCACTCCCCCTCGGGACCGCCGAAGCATAACTTCGGGGTGAGTCTCTGTCCATAACCATCGTCGTCATCTACAAATTATCGATCATCCCACCCACACAGGGTGGAAACGCCCCTTTTCACTAACTCGTTACACCAAGGTAAGTATTCTTTTTTTTTGTTATATTCTCTCTTGATGGGTCGCCACCTTGACGTGGTAAGAGAGCTCAGTACCAGTCTCATTTAGGGATTGGGAAGCCAAGAGCGGCCCGACCAAACATAGCAAAACTTTCCACCATTTAAGATAGAAGACCATACTGCAATTTAGAAAAGAGAGTATAGTGACAACAGTAAATCAGTAATATAAATACAAAAGGAGTGAAAGAATAATCTTTTCATACTCTGCTTCTGGTTCTGTGTTTATACCTATCAAATTCCTTGTCTTTTCTTACCAAGATCCTCTTACAGAGAGCTGCCAGAATTTTCCAGTTTCTTTCTCCTTTCAACATTATAACAACAAAATTGTTGACTGTTATTTCTGTTTCTAGGTCCCTTTCGGCAGTGAATCTCATCACATGATACTTAGCACAGTCAAAAATAGCGTGCTCCGGATCATCAACGACTCCGCAATCGAAGCACATTTCCGTGTTGATCTTTTTATACTTGTATAGGTAAGTACCGAAGCATCCATGTCCGGTCAGAACCTGTGTAGTATAATAGTCTATCTGACCTATTTTCCTCAAAACCCATACCTTAACGTCTTTAATCAGACGTCATGTCCATTTGGCCGTGTCATTATCGCTCTGCCATTCT
Source organism: Mylabris phalerata (assembly GCA_020740385.1). Classification (NCBI taxonomy): domain Eukaryota; kingdom Metazoa; phylum Arthropoda; class Insecta; order Coleoptera; family Meloidae; genus Mylabris; species Mylabris phalerata. The sequence continues at coordinate 2,376,414 of JAJEOX010000217.1, forward strand.
TCCTGCCACTTATCCATGGTGACCCTTCTTGCCTCCTCCTGAGACATTTCTGAGTTTTTATACAGCCGAGATCTTTCTTCAATAAGCAGATATATAGGTACTAAACCTGCTAATAGGATCGCCGCGTCCGCCGATACGGTACGATAACCACATATCACACGCAGCGCCATTGCCCGTTGAGCAGACACAAGCATCTGTCTTGATCTTTGTATGCAGAGTGTGTTCTCCCATATAGGTGCTGCATACATGACAATGGAATGTGCAGCCAAGCAAAGCATTCTTCTATGGCATTCTCTGGGACCTCCTACATTCGGCATCAGACGTCTAATTGCATTAAATACCTTGAAAGCTTTTGTTGTCACTTTTTGGACGTGTTTAGTGAACGTTAACTGCTGGTCGATGGTCACAACTAAATAATTAACTTCTTTTTCTGGAATAAATTTATGTTGATTGAGTTGAAACTCTATTTTATGTTTTCGACCGCAATAATTCAACAGAATCGAATTTGTCTTTTCTACCGCTATCTCCAGTTTGTGGTTACTCATCCATCTACTAACCTTCGGTAACACCTGGTTCGCTTCGGTCATAAGATCCTTCTCCGAATTGCCATTCACCACGATAGCCAAATCATCTGCGTAACAGACCAGCTTTGTGCCGTTTCTCACTTTCAGACTCATAATTTCATCGTACAGGACGTTCCATAGTGTCGGCCCTAGCACCGAACCCTGCGGAACTCCGCCCCCGACTCCAAGTCTCATGTCTCTATCGATGATTACTACTCTCTCACTCAGGTAATCTTTGATTAAATTAACCAAATATGGTGAGATCTGCATTTGTTCTAGCTTCGATATTATCAACTCCCAGCTTCCACTATTGAAGGCATTTTTCACGTCGACTAGTATCATCGCACAAGACTTCGGCCTTGATCTGTAATTGAGTGCATCCTTTAATACCTCTTCGATCGCATGGAGAGTAGACCTGCATTTTCTAAAGCCATATTGATGTTGAGAAAAGCCGCCTTTTTCTTCTATTTCTTCCACCAGTCTTCGGTTAATTATATTTTCGAAAACTTTGGCCATTACATCTATTAAAACAGATAGGACGGTATTTAATAGGTTCCTTATCATCTTTTCTTGGTTTGTCAATAAGAATTAATTTTGTAGTTTTCCACTGTATAGGGAAGTAGTTGTCTTTCAACAATTGATTGAAGATGTCACAAAAGATGTCAATATTAGATCTAATTGACAGCTGGATGGCTTCCGGTGGGAGGCCGTCTGGACCAGGCGCCTTACCTATTTTAATTCTTCCACAGGCCAATAGTAGTTCATCTTTGTCTACTTCAGGAATTACTTGAATGTCTTCGATTCTTTCTTTTGTAAAATGGGGTGCATTCGATTGATCGACAAAGAGCTTCCTAAACTGTTCTATTCTTTCATCTCTGGTTAACACGATTTTTGGGTTAGGAAGCCTTAGACGCTGCATCACAATGGGATAAGCATCTCCGAAGATATCTTTTTCCAAAGCGTTGCATAGGTCTCGCCATTTTTCCTCTTTAGATTTTATAATGAGGGTTACTAATTCGTTCTTGGCTCTTTTATATTCTTCTCTTAGAATGTCTTCATCTCTTTGATTTCTGCGTGCTCTCAGATACTTGCGCCGAGATTGTAACGATAGCTTTCTCTTCTCCTCTATATCCTGGTTCCACCAATATGGCATCGTGTCTTGTCTATGTTTTACAGTACTACAACTTTGTAGGGTTCTTTGCATGGTTTCTATCAACTGGCTTATTTCCAAAAAATGGTTGACTGCATCTAAATTAGCCTTCAAACTGGAGCTGTATTTTTTGAAGTCGACATGCCTATCCAAGAAGGGTGTTCTTGAGAATTTCTTAATGTCTTCGACTTCAAAGACGATGAATTCGTGGTCGCTGAGAGACTCTTCGTCCATTACCTCCCAGTTTCTCACTCTTGATGCAATTCTCATGTTGCACATACTTAGATCTGCGTATGAAATTCTATTTGGTCTGATTAATGTAGGTTTCAGCCCATCATTCATCACATATAAGTTATTCGAGCTCTGCCAGTCGAACATCATGCTCCCCCTGTTATCTGTTACGTCGCCACCCCAGCTTGTGTGTTTAGAGTTTAAATCTCCTGTAGTAATGATATTTGTTTCCTTTCTTTTCAGATCCACTTCTAGCTCGCTCAGTTGTCTCTCGAACTCCGGAAACCTGCAATTGGGACTGATGTACACAGAATAAACGTGCATTTCGCCGACGCGGACCCACACAAAAGAAATTCCGCTACCATACCCGTGGATACTATATTTATGGGACGCATTAAATATTCCGACTGTATAATTTTTGTTTGTATATAGATGTCTTCTATTTTTAGACGCTTTCTTATTGATCTCGCTCATGGCTATAAGGTCTATTTCGTATTTAGCAGCCGAGGCCGCAGCCAGATCCTACGACTTTACTGATGTTTGGCAGTTAGCCTGTAAAATTTTCATTATGTCGGAAGAACAGAAAACCAACGCCTTATTATGCACCAGAGAGGTAAGAAACCTATTTTATTTCTCATGGGCGACACACTGTAAAAATAAAAATAAGACTTTAATGACACCCACATATAACTAATGTAAATAAAAACTCTGTAACATATATATAAATATTGTATATATAGAAATCTAAATAAATAAATGAATAAATAAACACAACACATACAAAATATCACAGACTACTAACTCACGAATCCCCAGAGGAACATCCCACAACCCACCGGGTGTATATGCCCGAGTGGATATGGAGGGTCTACAAGGAAATCACAGCCAATACTAATCATACATATCACAGTCGACACATCACAGCCTCTTATATATAAGAATATGACCTGTAAACAGCCAATCTGAATGAACTGCAAATAAATGTGTATAAATAAATATATAAATATCTGTAAATAAATAATCTATAAATAGGTGTATATAAGTGAATAAATAAGTATCTGTAGATAAATATAAATAAATAAATAGGCATATGTGAATAAATAATCTGTAAATACACCTCTCGTGAACATATATCTGTAACCCTGAGTGTAATAAGTTCTATATAAATAAATTATTGAGTCACAGTTTGTAAATATAAAATTTTGTGAATAAAGATCTATAAAAAAAATTGTGTGTATATCACAGCCTAGATTTTTGTTAAATATAAGTTCCATTAAAAAATAATATTTAAAGTTGTTTCTGCCTCCTTATTTTGAACAGCAGTCGCCTCTGTCTGTTTTGTTTTCTTTGTCTCCACTGCTGTTGCTTTCTAGTGTGGTGGCATCCATTTGTTCATCAATAGATTCATTGTCCGCTGATTCAAACACATCATCACTCACTGTTGTTATACGTCTTCTCTTCTCATTTAGCGCACTTCTGAATTTTGGGCATTTTATGCTGCCCATTTTATGTCCTGCAATATCACATGCAGGACAGTGTACTTCATTTTGGCACTCTTTTGTTATGTGTCCACTTTTTCCGCAATTGAAACACTTTTGAGATTTGTCTACGTTAGCACTACACTCGGTCGCGACATGTCCGTAGTTTAAACACTTAAAACACTGTTGTACAGAGATACGTTCTTCCACTCGCGCACTCACGAAGCCGATCGGAACGAATTTTAAGTTAATCAGTCTATCTGCCGTTATCGCGTCCGCGATTACCGTTACAGTCTGTGTAGCATTCCTGGTTGATCGCAGGTCACCAACTGTGATTAAAGCTTTATTGTCGTCGATCAGTTGTTTTAAAGATTCTTCCACCTCTTTTTTCGTAGTTGTTGCGTCCAGACCTCTTATATAAATTAATTTGTTGGAACTCCATTAAGGTTGTGTGTTAATAGTTAAATGCAAATATTAGATTCTTCCTTAAATTCAAATTTTATTATATTTACACCAGACCGGTTTCGACCTAAATGGTCATCATCAGTGGTTTACTGTAAGATGAGTTACATAAATACAAATTTTGTACATATTACAAACAACTTACGTCAATTTTGTGAAAACGAAATACAATATACAAATTTTAGAATCAATGTTAAAATCCAACTGTTTATATTTAATCGAATCGAATTATTAAAAACAATAAAGTTCGCGAACTATCGAGAATTTCTTTATCATCAACTTACTGTAAATGATAAATTTTAATTAAAGTTTAATTTAATGAGAATTTACAATTATTTACCTGAGTTATTTAAGTGTGTTATCAAATAAACAATTTTATTTTTAATTTTAGAAATTATTATTACTGACGCTGGTTTTATATCAAAGACACGTTTTCTTAATATTAATAAGGTTATATCCGCTTTTGTTGAATTTTTGCGATGTTAAATGAGGCATGCGTCTAGTATTGGCGGGTATTTTAATTGTACTTGGTCATTCAAAATCGTGATATTTTTCTTTTTGTGTTTTTTAATTTCTAAATATTCCAATAATTCCAGTCTATGTCCTTTTCTTTCTTGATGAACTAGTTTTATATTCTTTTTCATCTTACTAATATGTCCAGTTTCCATAATATGTTGATAAAATGTAGAATTTTCTCTTGTTTTATGTTCTCTTATGTGATCTTTCAATCTTTCCGGTTTGTCCTATGTATGTTGCTTCACAACTATCACATTTTATAGAATATACTCCATTCTTATCCATATAATCTGTTTTTATTTCATTTGTTCTTAAATACCTCCCGATTGTGTTTTGTTGCTAAAATGCTGGTTTTATGCCATGTTTTATGAAGAATTTGTCCAGATTTGTCATTATATCATTATATTCGAATGTTTTGTATTTATAATTTGTTGTGTTGTCTTCTTTGTAGTATAAAGGGTCGAGTTTTTTCCTAATTCTTTTTGCGATATTATGTATGGTTTTTATTGGAAAATTGTTCATTCTGGCTATTTGTTCTATAATATCTTTTTCTTCTTTGAAGTGTTCTTCTGTCATTGGTATAGTGTATAATCTTCTGATATAATATTGAAAACTTGAATATTTATGTTGATGGTGATGATAAGAGTTGTAAGGTATGATACAACTGCTTGTAGTTGGTTTTCGATATATTTTATAATTTAGTTTGTTTTCTTCGTAATTCTTATATATTGTTAAATCCATATAATTTAATTTGCCATGTTTCTCTAATTCTTTAGTAAATTTAATATTCTGATTTATGTTGTTGATGTATTCTTCGAATTGTTCCAGTTCTTCATGATCACCTTTCCAGATAATTATAATATCATCGACGTATCTTTTATAGTACATTATGTTATTTCTATAACGATTTATATTGTTCATTATGTATTGTTTTTCGAAGTTATCCATGTATATGTCTGCGATTAAACTCGATGCTGCCATTCCCATCGGTATACCTTCATTTATTTTATATATATCACCATTAAATGTACAATAATTGTAGTTAATAATTATATCAGTAAGTTTTTTTATATGTTGAAGTTCGTTTTGATTCGTTATATGTTGTTCCATATAATCATATTGTCACGAAATAAAATTCAATAAAAGATAATTTAGTTCTATTTATTATTAAACCACCGAAAATAAGACAATAATACATCATAAGTCTTGATAGACCACCCTCATATTTTTATGATCAATTCCCAAGCTACCAGCATGGGAACCAATCTGGATCTTCATCCCCATAGACCTTTGTACCCAGTAGAATTAGGTAGAACTGTAGACGGGGGACGGATGTATAGCCGCCGCCCTAGTCAGATCATATAAAAACCGAAGATCCACTAGGCTAGAGATTAGTAGTAGTCAGTGAACTGTTGGTGATAAGTTAGAAGTTAGTCCACAACCAACCAATGGCATTCAGTAGTGTAGACTTGCCTGAGTTTCTGTAAGTACCCCGAGTTTCTAAATAAAACAATACCATAGGATGCTAAGGTCTGACTCCCTTGCCAAGTCCCTATCCCCCTGTCATGCTTTAAAGCCCCTATCTGCTCTACCGATTCTAGGGCGTGACAATATGGTGGAGGTGCCGTTCTTGTAGATTTTCCCACTTAATCTACCTTCAATCTCGTTTCCCAGTACCAACTCATGCCGAATAAATATAATTTTCGTAATAGAATCCCAATTGATTATAATAAATTCGCTAATACAGGGCGTGTCTTTGCGCCAGACCATAATAGTACGTCGTTGCCTGACCAAAATTCTACTTCAAATTCAACTTCTTCTAATTTAGAAAACGAATCACAAAATAGAGACAATTCTTCGGAATTTGAATACTATTCGGATCCTGAAACAACAACATTTGGAACGGTCACCCGATCCTGAAACCATAAAAAACTTACAAAATACCGTTATCATGCAGAATAACAATCCTCAACAAGTTAACATAAATGCCACGTTACAACAAGCTGTAAACGATATTAATCAGGATCCCTTATTACCCAAATTTCAAACTCCTCCATTCTTCAATCCATCGACTTCTAATGTAATTTTATTTATACGTGAATTTGAAGACGCTGCAACCTATAATAGATGGAATGACATTTACAAAATAAAATTATTCGGTATTTATTTAAAAGACTCCGCTTCCGAATGGTTCTCAACATATAAAACGCGTCCCGAAAATTCAACAAAAACATGGGAACAAATTAAAAACGATTTTCTTGACGAATTTAATCAAGATGAGGCTATCGAAGACTTACGTGATAAACTTTATTCGCGTCAGCAATTTCCGCGAGAAAGTCCAGTCGAATATTTTAACGACATAATTCATTTGTGCAGTTTGGTAGATAAAAATATGAGATTAAATGATATTAAATACATAATTCGACGTGGATTAAATACGGACAGTCAGAGAACCTTCGAAACATTGATTAGGGGCGACGAAACTCTTTCGCAATTACAAAAAATCATGAAAAAATGCGAACACAACACAACACAATGAATAATATCGGGAAAACAAAAAAACCTATAGATGAATCTCCTCTATTAACATTCCAGCCGGCAAATTCATCAAATAATAATAATTTCAGAAAAAATTATCAACCAAATTATAATAAGCAATTCAATTCCAATAAAAATCAGAAGTTCTTTAATACAAGAACAAAAGATACACGACCGCGCTGTTATAACTGCGGTAAAACGGGACATTTGGCAAGATCATGCCGATTCAATCACAAAACCCAAAATTCGACATCAACCAGAAATAATAATAGAGAATCACGAAACACCAAACACGTTACGTTTTCTCGAAATAATAGCAGGGAAAGTTCTAGAGAATCACGATCAAGTACACCTAGAACCCAGTCTCCGTCGAACAATCGTAATAATTTAAACTAAATGGGGCACCTAGTGTTAACCCCACATTGCAGGTGCTGAACATAGAAACTCGGGGGTCTTCTAATTTACAATTACCATTTATTAAAATTAAAATTAATGATATTACAATTGTAGCTTTAGTTGATACAGGTAGCTTAGAAAATATAATAGAATATAAATACGTTAACAATTATGATAAATTAGAGTTAGGCTTTAAACATTTAATTTCTGCTACCAACCATAGGATTCCGATCCTAGGTTATGGGAATATTGATATTACGTTAGAACCATTAAAATTAACTACAAAATTCTTAGTTGTAGAAGAAATACCGTATCCAGTTATTTTAGGAATTCGCTTTTTAATAGATAATCGCGTAGATATTAATTTTGAAAATAATTCTTTAAATATAGATGCGTATGACTTTCCTTTTATTCTAGGAAAATGCGATAATAACTTTTGCTTTGTGGAAGATAATAGTGAACGAATAAAAATAATAACAGGAAAAAATGTAATTTTAGAAGCGGGTAATAAAACCGCGGTTCCTGTTAAATTTTTAAAAGGAAAAAATAAAACACCCTGTAATCGTACAATTCAGATTATACCCTCTAATAAATTACTTGGCAAAAAAGGGCTAATAATAAACCCTATTATAAAAAACGGCATAGCAACGATTGAATTAAAAGGGATTAGGAAATTTAAATTATTTGAAAATACAGTAATTGGGATTTTTGATGTGGGAACGGATTTAAATACACAACCGCTTCCGTTAAATACGATGACAGCTACGGAAGATGAGATCAGACAATTTGTCATAAATGATTCACTAACCGTTGATGACAAATTAAAGATAGTAGAATTATTGCGTGAATTTCGCGATGTTTTTGCGTTTAATCTTTCGGAAATAGGACATACAGATTTGGTGCAACATAACATAAATACGGGAGACGCCATTCCGGTTCACAGTAAGCCGTATAGAGTTTCACAAAAGGAACGCGACATTATTCAAGACCAAATACAAGAAATGTTAGATAACAACGTTATTAGACCTTCCACATCAAGCTGGTCGTCACCAGTCGTGTTAGTTAAAAAGAAAGACTCAACATATCGCTTCTGTATTGATTATAGAAAATTAAATTCAGTAACAAAGAAAGATGTATATCCCCTTCCTGTAATAGACGATATATTAACTTATCTCGGTGATGCACGATACTTTACAACCCTTGACTTATTTAGCGGTTTATTGGCAAGTTAGCGTTGACGAAGACAGCAAAGAAAAAACAGCATTTATTTGTGCAGATGGTTTATTCGAATTCGAAGTACTACCGTTCGGACTATGTAACGCACCCGCGACTTTTCAAAAAATTAGCCGATAAGGTATTCATGGGAATGAAATGGAAAGAAGTTCTAATATACCTAGACGACATAGTTGTTTTTTCATCTACAATCGAGGAACACTTAACACGGCTACGTCATACATTCGAGCGATTACGACAAGCGAACCTAACATTAAAACCAAGTAAATGTTCATTTTTCCAAACTAAAATTAAACTACTAGGACATATTGTCAATGGACATGGTATAACACCTGACATAGAAAAATTAGAAGCAATTTCTAAATTCCCTCAACCCATAAATGTAAAAACTTTACAATCATTTCTCGGATTATGTAATTATTACCGCAAATTTATCCATAATTTTTCCAAAATTGCGCGCCCTCTATATCAATTAACACAAAAAGATTCAGAATTCCAATGGAATGAAGAACAACAAACGTCATTTGCAACTTTAAAACGCAAATTGCAAGAAGCACCCGTTTTAGCACACTACAATCCAGAAAAAGAAACCGAATTACGTGTTGATGCGTGTATTGACGGAATTGGAGCAATCCTACTACAAGAAGGGAATGATAAGAAAATGCACCCTATCGCCTTTATCTCTCGAACACTAACGAAAGCTGAAAAAAATTACACCATCTCAGAAATGGAAGCGTTGACGGTCATTTGGAGCCTTACTTATCTTCGCCATCTCATTTACGGAAGAAAAGTTAGAATCATCACCGATCACCACGCCTTGTGCAACCTCAAAACAATTAGGAGTCCAACAGGACGATTAGCACGATGGGCGATTAAAATTTCCGACTTTGAGTACGAAATAATCCATAAACCAGGTAGGAAACATGGCGACGCTGACTGTCTTTCACGTAACCCAGTATGGACAGCATCAACCGAAGATGAAATTCAAGCAGAAGACATCCCAACCTACCTGTTAGCCGAAGATAAACTGTACGAACTACAAAAATTGGACCATGAACTTAGTGATCTGTTCACAATAATTAATACTACAGATCCCACAAAGTTAACCGCCGCAGAACGAAAGAAACGAGAATTGTTCCGGATCTCCAATGGAATTTTATATCGTATTAACCCTTTCAGGGATGGATCACAAGATTTAATAATGATACCAAAAGATCTACGTCATGAAATCATGTATGCACATCATAATGAACCCTTAGCAGGACACCTGGGATTTGCTAAAACCTATCACAAAATCAAACAACGCTACTATTGGCATAACATGCAATCCGACGTCGAGAAGTATGTGAAAGGATGTCCAGATTGTCAAGCTAGAAAAGGCGCAACAAACTTAAAACCTCAAGGACTTCTACAACCTATCTTGGCATCCTATCCTTTCGAAAAAATTGGTATAGACTTATTAGGACCCTTTCGGAAATCCGTCCGCGGCAAAACATTTATAGTAGTCGCCACCGATTATGCAACCTGATGGGCAACCGCCGCTGCGATCCGAGACGGTAAAGCAACCAGCGTTGCACAATTTTTAGTTGATTACGTAATAACCAAACACGGAGCCCCGCGCTATATGTTGAGTGACCGCGGCGCTACTTTTCGTTCTGAATTAATTCAAAATCTCTTGCAGGAAATGGGAATAACACCTCTGTTTACAACTAGTTACCATCCACAATGTAACGGTCTAACAGAAAGATTTAATAAAACTTTGGCGGATATGCTGAGTCTATATACGAATTCCAAACAAACCGATTGGTGTCTTTATATTCAACACCTCACGTTCGCGTACAATTGTTGTAAACAAGACACTACTCAATTTACCCCGTTTAAACTAGTATACGGCAGGGAACCAGTACTACCGACCGAAGCAAATTTAGTTGCGAAAACAGGCTTCAACGTTCGGAATTTCTTAGAAAATGCAAATAATATCCGAGAGCAAGCGATCGGAAATATAAAAAAGAAACAACGACGCGATAAAAAACGCTATGACAATAAACACAGGGAAACTAATTATAATATCGGAGATTCTGTAAAGGTCTATACGCCGAAACGAGTAGTAGGTCTAAGCGATAAACTTATACTCCGATGGCATGGGCCATACGACATAGTAGGGAAACGCGGTGATGTCGATTATATCGTGCGTATGAGAACTAAACGTAAACCAGTTATCGACACTATACATGTTAGTCGTATTTTACCTTACCATGCACCGTGGTCAAACGAACAAGAAGCGATCCAACGGATTGATACCGTCCACACAAATACTACCCAATCCTTAGATTTGGCATCTCATTCCGTGGACGATGAATAAGCACTTTCTATGTATTCTTTCAGTCTTCCCATGGAACTCGACTTGTTCCGCAACCATGCGGCGTGGGAGGAAGAAATCCTCCTAGATATAGCCAAGGCCGCACAACGGGCACCGGGGCCAGCCACGGCGGCCCTAAAAACAACCATCATGACATTGATAAATCAGCCTGACCTAAACATACGTGAAGCGCTGCTCAATCAAGAAGCCCTAGACCCCCGCTACGAGGGGCACCGCGTCGCTCGTTTGCGGGCAACAATCCTAAAAATCGGAAAAGAAATTATGGATATTCACTCAAAAGAATACCGGTACCCACGAGCAATTACCATTATGAAGCCTCTCCAGCAAATGCTGGACAATATGAGCTGGATTCTGAAACAATCCAAAGATGGGGAATTTACCAAACCCTTACGGCCCGCTCTGCCGCAAGAAGATAGCGACGACGATTGGGGAACCCCGTCTTAATTTTACTATTTTTTTTTTCTCTTTATATTATCTTTTCTATAACTACTAGTAATTTTTATTTTTCTATTACCTTCAATACACAAGCAACATTTTTACATAAGCTAACGCGTTTTCTTCTCATCCTTCATTCCAGATTCTTATTTTTAGCAGGAGCATCAGCTCTTCCTGTAAAAGTAACACCGGGGGCATACTGGAAAGCTCTTCCAGAAACTATTGCATACGAAGCAACAATACCACTAACTTATAAAAGTGAATGGTTTAAATACGACAATATCGAGTTAGTAGATCCCCGCCATACTGCTCGAGGTAGTTGTGAAAAAACCGATAGGAGACCCATTTGCCTTTACGGGGTCCCTCTAAACGAATTAAGTAACTATTTTCAAAATTACTTAAACCATATTGAATATTCACTTGATCCAAACATCTTCAGCGATCTTGCTAACGCGACACTCTTAGAAACTCCCTCTGGATTTTCCATAGAGGAAAATCACAATGAATTTCTCCCTCGTAACCCGAGAGCGATTGATTTTCTTGGCAGCGCCTTAAATTGGTGCTGTGGTGTGGCAACCCAACGGAAATTGGATGAATTAACAACAACTTCTATGCATTACCATGACCAAATACAACGAATTAATAAAGGACTTCGACATACAATCCTTTCCCTTGTTGATCGCACTAACAATTATCAAAACTTCACTAATACCGTTCAGGAAAACTTCAAAAAACTGGAAGGAGTTACCAAAAAACTGATTTACCAATACAAGACGATGAATGAATACTTGACATCGCAAACTCAAGTCGTTCAAGAAGATATTGTAGAGATTTTCTTCCATTTATTTAAAAATTCACACCATATGATTCAGACTGCTCATACCCTTCGTAACTCTGAAATTATGCAAAATTGTAGAACCCATCATATACCACTTATCCTAGTACAACCTTCAATTCTTTCCAAAGACTTAGCAGCACTGGAAACAACAATACGATACGATGGGTATGGCTTAGCAATCTCGCGATTAGAAATCTCTAAATATTATAAGCTACCATTAGCAGACTGTGTCTTAGTCGACTCTCAATTAGTGATTCAAATACGAATACCCATCACACGATTGCATATCGAATGGAAACTCTGGGAACTACTAACTACACCATTCGCATGGCATAATGACACTTGCCTCATTATGCACGACACCATGTATCTAGCAATGGGCGTTTCAACAGACCCACGTTCGGAACAGTTACTACGTCCAATATCTGGAAGTAGCCTACATGATTGTAAACCATACGACACCCAACTTTGCTACCTACCACGGTTCTCCTCGGACATCACATATGGCCCGGCGTGTGCCTATAAGATGCACTCTGGTGCCACAGTTGACGATCTTAGTCAGCACTGCGCTTTTCGTTGCCATCAAGTGAAATCTATGACCATAGCAGAGATACAAGAAGATATCTATGTGATTACACATCCTCAGCGCCACCTTCAATTAGTCTGTCAAAACAATGTGGAAGAAGTAAACGACGATATACTCAATAAACCCGGCGCATTGGAAATCCATTTACCATGTAACTGCGAACTGAAAACGGCAACATCTACAATCATTCCGACACGGTTTCCATGTGCGCGGACTTCCCAATCTGCATCCATGGTTCATGTGCTACCTGCAACTTGGTCCACGCTTCAGTCATACTTAATCCATCCGTTACATCGTGAAACACACCCAGTTTTCAACAATTTTTCTGAATGTCTCAACACGAATTGGACACTCAAGGTACCACATTTGAATCTCTCTACAACATCACTCCACGCAGACATCGCTGAGACCGTGACAACATCCGTCGAAGGCACATTCCACGCTCTGAATACAGTGGAATATCATACCGACTTCCTTATTATCATATGCAATATAATACTCACTCTTCTTGTTATATGGATGTTTTTCCGCAACCGAGCTCATCTGCTAGCCTTGGCGACATCCATTCCGCCAGTTAACGCTGATACCCCAGTTTACTCCGAACGAATTTTCCTAATTACGCTTGCTACCGGCGTCGTCCTCGCTTTAATTATTATCCTATGTATCTTCTTTACTTTATGCTTGGTTAAATGTATCCATCTTCCAGGTGAATCTACCGTTCCTCAAGATAACTCTAGCGAATTAGAATCTGCCGAATCCCCCTCGCAAGGTCTCACAAAATTGCATTCGGTGAAAAAACCACCACGGTTACCGCGAGCGGACGAATCCCATCGACCACCCTCCCGCTAGAGAACCGGTAGTGGATAGCCCCTTAGGGTGCCACCAAGTCTAATCTGGGCCCTTTTTACTAGATTTGAGTGTCACTGTATCCACTCTCTAGCCCCGGGGGAAGACAAAAGCATTATTTTACTTTTTGTACTCTTTTATTTTTAAGGATTCACGTACGTACGATAATAGATAGCCGTACAATCTCTTTATTTGGTATACTGCTATATTGTCTTTACAATTGCTTTTGAATTGTGACAACCCTGTTTGTACATATATGAACAGGTATCACCGTCATGCGATAAATTCAGACACGTATGTCGGCTCTACCTGTAAATATATATATAATAAATCGTTCACTATACTAATTAGAATTTTAGAATAATGTATCTACTCTTGCTTTTATTAACTTTTGGAATATACCCGGAAAAGACGCTTCAAACGGTCGAAATTAATTCAGGATTATATGTAGAAAAACTACCACATGTACACCTGTTTGAAGCCTCTTCTCCCATTATCTTTAGATTAAGAATTGAAATGTCAAATGAATTTGATTATTGTAATCACTGAAAGAATCTTTGGTGTTCATGGGTCATTAACGCTGTAGACCTAGGTCAAAAAGATGTAACCAGGACCGACAATGAAGCCGCCATTCTCTACGATGATGGTGGAAGTGAAACGTACAATTCAATAACAAGAACACACGTTAAACGCTTACTCGCTGACCAGAAAGAACTACAAATTCTGGTAGATGAAATACAAAAGTATAATGTGTCTATAATCGAAATGAATATTGATCATAGAAGAAAGATAGTGCCGAACTGTACTCCGGAAAGTGAACACGATTTCTTAATGAACGGGATGTTAATTCGCGAAAAAGTGATGTTAACTCTAGAAATGTGTCAAAACCGCAAACTACATCCGCGGGCGGTTCCTCCAAAAGCCCTTCGGGAAGCTATCGACCAACGACAGCCACTATGGGCTAAACAAAATTACATACCCACGTTTAGCGACTTGTCCAAGTATTATCAGGTGTCCTTAGTAGAGTGTGTGATCTCCAAGGACGCCGCCGTCATTGGTCTCCACGTCCCACTAATCAGCACCCACTAATCAACACCTAGAAGTACGACAACTAATAACTCCGACTTTCGCTTGGGGACCGTACACCTGTACCGTGGACATCGACCTGTCGGTCATAGCCATTGCTCAAAGTACCACCGATACTACCATCCTGACTCCGTCGTAAAGACGAAATCTGCCAACTAATGGAGCCAACAGGGGAACATATGGCCAGTTCTCTCTGCGCCCTTCGGGTCGTCAAGGGAGCTACGGTTGAACAATTGACCAACGACTGCCCACTGAGATGCCAAAAGACCGGCAACAAAGTCCAATATTTGACTGCCCTAGCCAATCGAAGGCTAGTAGTCAACCCATCCAACCAAGACCTGCAACAGGTCTGTGGGCAGAATACCACAACCATTAAACCCACTATTGGGTCAGTCGAAATCTACTTGCCCTGTAACTGTGCCCTGAAATCGATCAATCAGCAGGAATACAAACCACACACCGGATGTCTAGTGGGTAACCACGGACTAGCCACATACAAACGAATTTTACCCGCCGCTTGGACAAAAATTAAGACGCTACGAGTTCCACGTTATATGGAAGCTAAACCCATATTCGCAACTCTGAATGAGTGCCTTGATGAACAATGGATCCAAGCCATGGAGGACGTTACTACTCACATCACTTCACTTTATTTCACTATACTCCTTGATTTATTACTATTATCTGCCATAATTTGTTTAACTTTTTATGTTCGATACATGATTAGGCAAACCCGGAAACAAGTCTACAGCCATACGGCCGATATGATGCGACCACGCCTAACCAGTGTCACTGCACCACACATTCAACCACCAATGGACGAAACCCGGGTACGAATCATTCCACCGCCACCTCCGTCAGCGTATTCGTCTGAATATTCCGAAATTCGCCCCGAAGAAGACGATTATGTTCGAATGCACCCACCCGGTTATGTAACTCCAATTCTGCCGCACCACCGAAATGAGAATCGGGATTAGTTAGGTCACGCACCAGCCGGGCCACCTAACCACCTTAGGAAATCTCACCATGTAACTGGGCAAAAGAACAATAAAACTAATGACTAGCACCATTCACAGTCAACCGTTCCGGAGCTGCCTATAAAGCTGCACTACAACAACTGAATGAATGGACTCTTCTATACGTTTCGCCTACATCCACCTTCTTACCAGCGGAAATAGATAACACCATACGATATAAATTAATTAGTAGCAGGAAGTTCGATAATTGTAGTAATTATGAATGAAAATTGTACCCGCTTAGGTACGACAAACGGACATTTCGGGCATAACCCTTAGGACGAAGAAAAAATGAAAGTCCATTGTCGTAGCTAGGTCCTTTCACCTCTTAGCGTTTATGGTTTCCTAATACCCTCGTAGTAAAAATAATTAGCAACACTGTAAAAATAATAATAATAGTAGAAATCTTAAAAAAGTGAGGCTGTCTATCAAGGTCGACTTGGCTTATCGCCCGGGGAAGCGATTTCCCAGACCGGGGGAAATTGTCACGAAATAAAATTCAATAAAAGATAATTTAGTTCTATTTATTATTAAACCACCGAAAATAAGACAATAATACATCATAAGTCTTGATAGACCACCCTCATATTTTTATGATCAATTCCCAAGCTACCAGCATGGGAACCAATCTGGATCTTCATCCCCATAGACCTTTGTACCCAGTAGAATTAGGTAGAACTGTAGACGGGGGACGGATGTATAGCCGCCGCCCTAGTCAGATCATATAAAAACCGAAGATCCACTAGGCTAGAGATTAGTAGTAGTCAGTGAACTGTTGGTGATAAGTTAGAAGTTAGTCCACAACCAACCAATGGCATTCAGTAGTGTAGACTTGCCTGAGTTTCTGTAAGTACCCCGAGTTTCTAAATAAAACAATACCATAGGATGCTAAGGTCTGACTCCCTTGCCAAGTCCCTATCCCCCTGTCATGCTTTAAAGCCCCTATCTGCTCTACCGATTCTAGGGCGTGACAATATATTATTTTTATAACTTCTTTTACTGGGATTTTAGCATATAAGTTGATTATATCAAATGATACTAGTTTTATTTCATTCATATTGTAATTATGTTTTTGTAGTTCTTGACATAACATAGTTGAATTTTTAATTGTATGTCCGGCGTTGAAGTTTAGCGATTTCATGATTAAATTAAATGCTTCAGCTAAATGTTTAGTAGGTGCCGCTGTATGTGATGTGATCGGTCTTATCGGTTTGTTTTCTTTATGCAATTTTATAGTTGCATATAGTTTCGGTATGTTTGGATTCATTGGTATTAATCTGTTTTTGGTATATTTATCTAATGTTGGTTTAGCTTGTTTAATAAATTCTTTTATATTCTTTATTATATTATTTAATGGGTTGGACTTGATCTTATGGTAATGGACAAACCGGAAGAAAATTGAAAGATCGCATAAGAGAACATAGAACAAGAGAAAATTCTACATTTTATCAACATATTATGGAAACTGGACATATTAGTAAGATGAAAAATAATATAAAACTAGTTCATCAAGAAAGAAACGGACATAGACTGGAATTATTGGAAAATTTAGAAATTAAAAAACACAAAAAGAAAAATATCACGATTTTGAATGACCAAGTACAATTAAAATACCCGCCAATACTAGACGCATGCCTCATTTAACATCGCAAAAATTCAACAAAAGCGGATATAACCTTATTAATATTAAGAAAACGTGTCTTTGCTGCTGAAAATATTCAATATGTATCATTTAACTACAACCGTATATCGAGACAAATCTACCCTCTCTTAAATAAATTCGGAATTATTCCCACATTTAGATCTAACAAAACTTTATATAATGTATTAAAAAATAATATTGATAAAGATGAACAATTAGAAAGATCTGGTGTTTACCGAATAAAATGTGATCAATGTAATTGTTTTTATATTGGTGAATCTGGTAGAAACATTAAAACGCGTATTAACGAACATCGTAAATATTCTTCCTCAAAATTCTATCAACATTTGGACTCTACCGGTCACCAATCTAAGGATAATAGTAACGTAAAAACGTTACATAATTGCTGTAAGGGGAGGAAACTCATTTTACTTGAATCATTGGAGATTCATAAACAAAAAACTAATAATGATTTATTAAATGACCAAATTGACTTGAGTTTCACTCCCTTATTTACTTATCTAAACAATCTACAAATATAAAATGCATGATGGTCGTTTCTTTTTCTAATTCTATTTTCTAAAGTGTTTTTTTTTAAGATGTAAAATTCATATTAAATTCTTTCGATATCACTATTTCGATTATAACCAGTTTAAATTTTTAAATTTTGTATTTTCTAGAAAAATAACTCATTTTACAACTAGACTTACTACTATTCGCTTGTTTAAATATAATAATATAATATAATAATATATAAATAATAATATAATTCTCGAGATTAAATTTGTATTTAGTTGTATAACTATTTATTGTCGATTTATTGATGTATTTTAATTTCATATCATTCAATATTAAAAATTGTGTTCTTAAGGTGTAAATTTTACGTAAGTTTAACTTTTTCTTCTTTTTTAAAATAAAATTTTTAAAAAATGTATTATAATTTTCTCAGGTGCAACTGAAGATGGGAGTTTAGCTCCCGAAACTAGTTTTGCGAAAATAAATACTGTAATAAGAAGTTGACTTAATCTTTTTTAAATATTCAAGTTTTTAATATTATATCAGAAGATTATACACTATACCAATGACAGAAGAACACTTCAAAGAAGAAAAAGATATTATAGAACAAATAGCCAGAATGAACAATTTTCCAATAAAAACCATACATAATATCGCAAAAAGAATTAGGAAAAAACTCGACCCTTTATACTACAAAGAAGACAACACAACAAATTATAAATACAAAACATTCGAATATAATGATATAATGACAAATCTGGACAAATTCTTCATAAAACATGGCATAAAACCAGCATTTAAGCAACAAAACACAATCGGGAGGTATTTAAGAACAAATGAAATAAAAACAGATTATATGGATAAGAATGGAGTATATTCTATAAAATGCGATAGTTGTGAAGCAACATACATAGGACAAACCGGAAGAAAATTGAAGGATCGCATAAGAGAACATAAAACAAGAGAAAATTCTACATTTTATCAACATATTATGGAAACTGGACATATTAGTAAGATGAAAAATAATATAAAACTAGTTCATCAAGAAAGAAAAGGACATAGACTGGAATTATTGGAATATTTAGAAATTAAAAAACACAAAAAGAAAAATATCACGATTTTGAATGACCAAGTACAATTAAAATACCCGCCAATACTAGACGCATGCCTCATTTAACATCGCAAAAATTCAACAAAAGCGGATATAACCTTATTAATATTAAGAAAACGTGTCTTTGATATAAAACCAGCGTCAGTAATAATAATTTCTAAAATTAAAAATAAAATTGTTTATTTGATAACACACTTAAATAACTCAGGTAAATAATTGTAAATTCTCATTAAATTAAACTTTAATTAAAATTTATCATTTACAGTAAGTTGATGATAAAGAAATTCTCGATAGTTCGCGAACTTTATTGTTTTTAATAATTCGATTCGATTAAATATAAACAGTTGGATTTTAACATTGATTCTAAAATTTGTATATTGTATTTCGTTTTCACAAAATTGACGTAAGTTGTTTGTAATATGTACAAAATTTGTATTTATGTAACTCATCTTACAGAAAACCACTGATGATGACCATTTAGGTCGAAACCGGTCTGGTGTAAATATAATAAAATTTGAATTTAAGGAAGAATCTAATATTTGCATTTAACTATTAACACACAACCTTAATGGAGTTCCAACAAATTAATCTAAACCAAGGCAATTCACTAAAACTTCACAAATACGTGAATCTAAACATCCAAAGAATGTTACACGAAAGACATATACAATTTATCAACACATGTATTAGAGAAAATCTAACACCCAGATTTGCTAATGTTAAAGCCAATACAATCAATAATAAGAAGAAATTTGAGAAAATAATATTAAGAACAGAAAGACATAAACATTATGCTCAATTGGATGAAATTAATACACAACTGCTTACTGCATACAGACTTATCAATAAACACCATCACCCAATTGAAATAGAAGAAATTAATCGAATCATGAACGAAAAAAGAATAATTAGAGAAATGATAACAATGAGAAATCATCACAATAAACTAATAAAACTAAGAAAACAAAAATAACATACAGATCTACAAAAAAGAAGAAAAGAAATAGAAATGCAAAATACGCATAAAAATAAAAAGAAAACATTCCAGTTTCATACAAACTTCACCAACCTCGCCGAAATAGAATTGGAAATGGAAGAAAAAGAACTATTGGAAAAAGGACACAAAATGGCTATTAAAAACATAAAAGATAACCCAATACATAAGTTGGCAATAGATATGGACTGCGCAATAAAAGGGCACCAAAACGAAGAAGAAATAAGGAAAGAATGTTTACAGTTTATTAAAAACAAAGAAAAATTCAATAATAATATACGATGGAAACAACAAAACAATGCTGAGTGGAAGAAAATAAACAGAATCGCAAAGAATTTTAAACAAAAAATTAAAGAACAAAACTGCATATACACACTTGCTGATAAAAATGCAGGAACAATTATTATGAACAAACAAATATACATAGATAAAGTAAATCAATTTATGAATAACAACGATTACCATAAGATCAAGTCCAACCCATTAAATAATATAATAAAGAATATAAAAGAATTTATTAAACAAGCTATACCAACATTAGATAAATATACTAAAAACAGATTAATACCAATGAATCCAAACATACCGAAACTATATGCAACTATAAAATTGCATAAAGAAAACAAACCGATAAGACCGATCACATCACATACAACGGCACCTACTAAACATTTAGCTGAAGCATTTAATTTAATCATGAAATCGCTAAACTTCAACGCCGGACATACAATTAAAAATTCAACTATGTTATGTCAAGAACTACAAAAACATAATTACAATATGAATGAAATAAAACTAGTATCATTTGATATAATCAACTTATATGCTAAAATCCCAGTAAAAGAAGTTATAAAAATAATATATGATTATATGGAACAACATATAACGAATCAAAACGAACTTCAACATATAAAAAAACTTACTGATATAATTATTAACTACAATTATTGTACATTTAATGGTGATATATATAAAATAAATGAAGGTATACCGATGGGAATGGCAACATCGAGTTTAATCGCAGACATATACATGGATAACTTCGAAAAACAATACATAATGAACAATATAAATCGTTATAGAAATAACATAATGTACTATAAAAGATACGTCGATGATATTATAATTATCTGGAAAGGTGATCATGAAGAACTGGAACAATTCGAAGAATACATCAACAACATAAATCAGAATATTAAATTTACTAAAGAATTAGAGAAACATGGCAAATTAAATTATATGGATTTAACAATATAAAAGAATTACGAAGAAAACAAACTAAATTATAAAATATATCGAAAACCAACTACAAGCAGTTGTATCATACCTTACAACTCTTATCATCACCATCAACATAAATATTCAAGTTTTCAATATTATATCAGAAGATTATACACTATACCAATGACAGAAGAACACTTCAAAGAAGAAAAAGATATTATAGAACAAATAGCCAGAATGAACAATTTTCCAATAAAAACCATACATAATATCGCAAAAAGAATTAGGAAAAAACTCGACCCTTTATACTACAAAGAAGACAACACAACAAATTATAAATACAAAACATTCGAATATAATGATATAATGACAAATCTGGACAAATTCTTCATAAAACATGGCATAAAACCAGCATTTTAGCAACAAAACACAATCGGGAGGTATTTAAGAACAAATGAAATAAAAACAGATTATATGGATAAGAATGGAGTATATTCTATAAAATGTGATAGTTGTGAAGCAACATACATAGGACAAACCGGAAGAAAATTGAAAGATCGCATAAGAGAACATAAAACAAGAGAAAATTCTACATTTTATCAACATATTATGGAAACCGGACATATTAGTAAGATGAAAAAGAATATAAAACTAGTTCATCAAGAAAGAAAAGGACATAGACTGGAATTATTGGAATATTTAGAAATTAAAAAACACAAAAAGAAAAATATCACGATTTTGAATGACCAAGTACAATTAAAATACCCGCCAATACTAGACGCATGCCTCATTTAACATCGCAAAAATTCAACAAAAGCGGATATAACCTTATTAAAATTAAGAAAACGTGTCTTTGATATAAAACCAGCGCCAGTAATAATAATTTCTAAAATTAAAAATAAAATTGTTTATTTGATAACACACTTAAATAACTCAGGTAAATAATTGTAAATTCTTATTAAATTAAACTTTAATTAAAATTTATCATTTACAGTAAGTTGATGATAAAGAAATTCTCGATAGTTCGCGAAGTTTATTGTTTTTAATAATTCGATTCGATTAAATATAAACAGTTGGATTTTAACATTGATTCTAAAATTTGTATATTGTATTTCGTTTTCACAAAATTGAAGTAAGTTGTTTGTAATATGTACAAAATTTGTATTTATGTAACTCATCTTCCAGTAAACCACTGATGATGACCATTTAGGTCGAAACCGGTCTGGTGTAAATATAATAAAATTTGAATTTAAGGAAGAATCTAATATTTGCATTTAACTATTAACACACAACCTTAATGGAGTTCCAACAAATTAATTTATATAAGAGGTCTGGACGCAACAACTACGAAAAAAGAGGTGGAAGAATCTTTAAAACAACTGATCGACGACAATAAAGCTTTAATCACAGTTGGTGACCTGCGATCAACCAGGAATGCTACGCAGACT
This sequence comes from Mylabris phalerata, assembly GCA_020740385.1. Taxonomy (NCBI): domain Eukaryota; kingdom Metazoa; phylum Arthropoda; class Insecta; order Coleoptera; family Meloidae; genus Mylabris; species Mylabris phalerata. The sequence continues at coordinate 2,399,100 of JAJEOX010000217.1, forward strand.
GTAACGGTAATCGCGGACGCGATAACGGCAGATAGACTGATTAACTTAAAATTCGTTCCGATCGGCTTCGTGAGTGCGCGAGTGGAAGAACGTATCTCTGTACAACAGTGTTTTAAGAGTTTAAACTACGGACATGTCGCGGCCGAGTGTAGTGCTAACGTAGACAAATCTCAAAAGTGTTTCAATTGCGGAAAAAGTGGACACATAACAAAAGAGTGCCAAAATGAAGTACACTGTCCTGCATGTGATATTGCAGGACATAAAATGGGCAGCATAAAATGCCCAAAATTCAGAAGTGCGCTAAATGAGAAGAGAAGACGTATAACAACAGTGAGTGATGATGTGTTTGAATCAGCGGACAATGAATCTATTGATGAACAAATGGATGCCACCACACTAGAAAGCAACAGCAGTGGAGACAAAGAAAACAAAACAGACAGAGGCGACTGCTGTTCAAAATAAGGAGGCAGAAACAACTTTAAATATTATTTTTTAATGGAACTTATATTTAACAAAAATCTAGGCTGTGATATACACACAATTTTTTTTATAGATCTTTATTCACAAAATTTTATATTTACAAACTGTGACTCAATAATTTATTTATATAGAACTTATTACACTCAGGGTTACAGATATATGTTCACGAGAGGTGTATTTACAGATTATTTATTCACATATGCCTATTTATTTATTTATATTTATCTACAGATACTTATTTATTCACTTATATACACCTATTTATAGATTATTTATTTACAGATATTTATATATTTATTTATACACATTTATTTGCAGTTCATTCAGATTGGCTGTTTACAGGTCATATTCTTATATATAAGAGGCTGTGATGTGTCGACTGTGATATGTATGATTAGTATTGGCTGTGATTTCCTTGTAGACCCTCCATATCCACTCGGGCATATACACCCGGTGGGTTGTGGGATGTTCCTCTGGGGATTCGTGAGTTAGTAGTCTGTGATATTTTGTATGTGTTGTGTTTATTTATTCATTTATTTATTTAGATTTCTATATATACAATATTTATATATATGTTACAGAGTTTTTATTTACATTAGTTATATGTGGGTGTCATTAAAGTCTTATTTTTATTTTTACAAAATAAAATAGGTTTCTTACCTCTCTGGTGCATAATAAGGCGTTGGTTTTCTGTTCTTCCGACATAATGAAAATTTTACAGGCTAACTGCCAAACATCAGTAAAGTCGTAGGATCTGGCTGCGGCCACGGCTGCTAAATACGAAATAGACCTTATAGCCATGAGCGAGATTAATAAGAAAGCGTCTAAAAATAGAAGACATCTATATACAAACAAAAATTATACAGTCGGAATATTTAATGCGTCCCATAAATATAGTATCCACGGGTATGGTAGCGGAATTTCTTTTGTGTGGGTCCGCGTCGGCGAAATGCACGTTTATTCTGTGTACATCAGTCCCAATTGCAGGTTTCCGGAGTTCGAGAGACAACTGAGCGAGCTAGAAGTGGATCTGAAAAGAAAGGAAACAAATATCATTACTACAGGAGATTTAAACTCTAAACACACAAGCTGGGGTGGCGACGTAACAGATAACAGGGGGAGCATGATGTTCGACTGGCAGAGCTCGAATAACTTATATGTGATGAATGATGAAGTATGTGCAACATGAGAATTGCATCAAGAGTGAGAAACTGGGAGGTAATGGACGAAGAGTCTCTCAGCGACCACGAATTCATCGTCTTTGAAGTCGAAGACATTAAGAAATTCTCAAGAACACCCTTCTTGGATAGGCATGTCGACTTCAAAAAATACAGCTCCAGTTTGAAGGCTAATTTAGATGCAGTCAACCATCCTTTGGAAATAAGCCAGTTGATAGAAACCATGCAAAGAACCCTACAAAGTTGTAGTACTGTAAAACATAGACAAGACACGATGCCATATTGGTGGAACCAGGATATAGAGGAGAAGAGAAAGCTATCGTTACAATCTCGGCGCAAGTATCTGAGAGCACGCAGAAATCAAAGAGATGAAGACATTCTAAGAGAAGAATATAAAAGAGCCAAGAAGGAATTAGTAACCCTCATTATAAAATCTAAAGAGGAAAAATGGCGAGACCTATGCAACGCTTTGGAAAAAGATATCTTCGGAGATGCTTATCGCATTGTGATGCAGCGTCTAAGGCTTCCTAACCCAAAAATCGTGTTAACCAGAGATGAAAGAATAGAACAGTTTAGGAAGCTCTTTGTCGATCAATCGAATGCACCCCATTTTACAAAAGAAAGAATCGAAGACATTCAAGTAATTCCTGAAGTAGACAAAGATGAACTACTATTGGCCTGTGGAAGAATTAAAATAGGTAAGGCGCCTGGTCCAGACGGCCTCCCACCGGAAGCCATCCAGCTGTCAATTAGATCTAATATTGACATCTTTTGTGACATCTTCAATCAATTGTTGAAAGACAACTACTTCCCTATACAGTGGAAAACTACAAAATTAATTCTTATTGACAAACCAAGAAAAGATGATAAGGAACCTATTAAATACCGTCCTATCTGTTTAATAGATGTAATGGCCAAAGTTTTCGAAAATATAATTAACCGAAGACTGGTGGAAGAAATAGAAGAAAAAGGCGGCTTTTCTCAACATCAATATGGCTTTAGAAAACGCAGGTCTACTCTCCATGCGATCGAAGAGGTATTAAAGGATGCACTCAATTACAGATCAAGGCCGAAGTCTTGTGCGATGATACTAGTCGACGTGAAAAATGCCTTCAATAGTGGAAGCTGGGAGTTGATAATATCGAAGCTAGAACAAATGCAGATCTCACCATATTTGGTTAATTTAATCAAAGATTACCTGAGTGAGAGAGTAGTAATCATCGATAGAGACATGAGACTTGGAGTCGGGGGCGGAGTTCCGCAGGGTTCGGTGCTAGGGCCGACACTATGGAACGTCCTGTACGATGAAATTATGAGTCTGAAAGTGAGAAACGGCACAAAGCTGGTCTGTTACGCAGATGATTTGGCTATCGTGGTGAATGGCAATTCGGAGAAGGATCTTATGACCGAAGCGAACCAGGTGTTACCGAAGGTTAGTAGATGGATGAGTAACCACAAACTGGAGATAGCGGTAGAAAAGACAAATTCGATTCTGTTGAATTATTGCGGTCGAAAACATAAAATAGAGTTTCAACTCAATCAACATAAATTTATTCCAGAAAAAGAAGTTAATTATTTAGTTGTGACCATCGACCAGCAGTTAACGTTCACTAAACACGTCCAAAAAGTGACAACAAAAGCTTTCAAGGTATTTAATGCAATTAGACGTCTGATGCCGAATGTAGGAGGTCCCAGAGAATGCCATAGAAGAATGCTTTGCTTGGCTGCACATTCCATTGTCATGTATGCAGCACCTATATGGGAGAACACACTCTGCATACAAAGATCAAGACAGATGCTTGTGTCTGCTCAACGGGCAATGGCGCTGCGTGTGATATGTGGTTATCGTACCGTATCGGCGGACGCGGCGATCCTATTAGCAGGTTTAGTACCTATATATCTGCTTATTGAAGAAAGATCTCGGCTGTATAAAAACTCAGAAATGTCTCAGGAGGAGGCAAGAAGGGTCACCATGGATAAGTGGCAGGAAGAATGGCAGAGCGATAATGACACGGCCAAATGGACATGACGTCTGATTAAAGACGTTAAGGTATGGGTTTTGAGGAAAATAGGTCAGATAGACTATTATACTACACAGGTTCTGACCGGACATGGATGCTTCGGTACTTACCTATACAAGTATAAAAAGATCAACACGGAAATGTGCTTCGATTGCGGAGTCGTTGATGATCCGGAGCACGCTATTTTTGACTGTGCTAAGTATCATGTGATGAGATTCACTGCCGAAAGGGACCTAGAAACAGAAATAACAGTCAACAATTTTGTTGTTATAATGTTGAAAGGAGAAAGAAACTGGAAAATTCTGGGAGCTCTCTGTAAGAGGATCTTGGTAAGAAAAGACAAGGAATTTGATAGGTATAAACACAGAACCAGAAGCAGAGTATGAAAAGATTATTCTTTCACTCCTTTTGTATTTATATTACTGATTTACTGTTGTCACTATACTCTCTTTTCTAAATTGCAGTATGGTCTTCTATCTTAAATGGTGGAAAGTTTTGCTATGTTTGGTCGGGCCGCTCTTGGCTTCCCAATCCCTAAATGAGACTGGTACTGAGCTCTCTTACCACGTCAAGGTGGCGACCCATCAAGAGAGAATATAACAAAAAAAAAGAATACTTACCTTGGTGTAACGAGTTAGTGAAAAGGGGCGTTTCCACCCTGTGTGGGTGGGATGATCGATAATTTGTAGATGACGACGATGGTTATGGACAGAGACTCACCCCGAAGTTATGCTTCGGCGGTCCCGAGGGGGAGTGGATACGAGGTGGAGTTTTAGTGGGTAGGGGCCTTCTGGCCGAGTCCCACACTCCTAGTCGGCACTGGGTCGACTGGGGTGCGTAAATGCATTTCTCCACCTCAAAAAAAAGGTCACCTTCTATTCTTGCTGTTAACTGCTTGAGACCTGAGCCTCTACTAACTGCAATGCTTTTGACTATCTTATATAAATAGTTTTTCGACGTTCGGGCTGTAGCCGCCGTACTTTCGCATTCTGTATCTCTTGTGTCAATTTATTTTTGATTATATTAGCTGCCTCATTGTCTTTATCAGTGATAATCAATAGATCGCCATCTTTGGTGCTCCGCAACTTTCTTATTTTGTTCTTAGTTTCATCGTTATCTTTGAGAGCTGTCTTGACTTGGTTCAACAGTGCTGTATAGTTTTTTCCTTCTGTTGAAATTACAATAGCTTCGCTATTGTAGTTTCGAGTCGGTTCTCGATTTGTTGATTCCCTAATGGATGGTAGCTTTGGTACATATAATTTGAAGTTCGTTGGTGTATCCTGAAAAATTGTCTGGACCATTTTCATCATGGTTATAGGATCAATCTTAGCAATCCTGTGTGTGGTAACATTCTCAACCTTATTCGTTGCCATATACAGCTGTTATCTTTGGAGAGCGTCCCTAAGCTTAGTTTCAGTATGGTCTGTAGCTTATTTTATGATTGTCCGTTTATTTTCATGAAGCTGATTGTCCTTTTTGATTCTAAAAGTTAATTCTAACACATCAATATCTTCTTGCATGTCGCGTAGAAGGTGACCTGACCTGCATTGGAATTGGTAAAATATCTAAATTCGGCAGGTTAATGCAAAATTCTCTTTAATCATGATAAATTCCAAACATACGATAAGTTCGTGTATGGACATCTTTGCTTGAAGTTTCTATTGTACTATAATAATTTGTGTCAGAAGAATAACTAATCAGTTCTTTCGCTACACGGTAAACGAACAGATAATGTCATACACATTTACGTTGTCTGGAACTGAGGCAGTTCTAAAAGCTAACTGTTATCCTCCTCTTATATTGGATAACGCAAATTACGTAATTGGACTGATCAACTTGGAAACATATAACTCAATTCCCAATATTGACACTAGCAATAACAAATTTCACTTCTTTGCTGATGATGATACTAAAGAGTGTATTGAAATTCCTGAGGGCTCGTATGAAATCGATGATATCAGCAATTTCCTAAATAGGGACCTTAATCGACTGACTTTAGGCGAAAAAAGTGAAAAGTCAAGCTATAGGAATAGTCGTCTTTTGACAATTAAAGGCAATAACAATTCTTTAAAGAAAATTAATTAAATAAAAACTCACAATCAAATCCCATATATTAATTATAAAAATATTCGGATTATACGCATTTCGGGTTTAAATACCCATCATCAGATCCTATATATGTTGAAGTTATTGATTTGGTTTTTAACATTTTGTTTAAAATTTCTTACCAAAAATTAATAAAAATTGTTAATTAATTTTATAAAATAAATAATGTAAAATATTTAAAAGTAATAGATAAATTGAGATATTAAAACGAAAATTCAAAATTCAAATTTCAAATTTTTTAAAAATTTGAAAGTAAATTCTGTCATTTCATTTATTAATTCTGTATTACTTGATTTTTTAAGGGATGTAATATAAAATTGTTCAATGTAATCGAGATTCATATTCTTATTCTAAATATATAAAATTGAAAATTTATCAAAATTATGATTGGATGTAATAACGTGTTTTGCAAAATTTGATTTGTTCATATTCAAACTAGAAATACATTTTAAATGTTCTTTTTTACGAATATTGAAATTTCTAATTCTTTTTCCAATATAAAACATTCCACAATTACAAGATAATTTATGTATTCCACATTTTTCTAAATTTGGTAAAATATCTTTATTTGAAGGCGAAATACACAAAGTGTTTTGGAGAATGCCTCATTTTTCTGTATCAACTGCTGAGAGAATCCAAATACTAGATATATTGAAGAAAGATCGGGAATTGAGCATCCCTTTTAGAAGTAGAGAGTTCTACGAATATTCGCTTTTGCCTCAAACACAGAGACATATGTGGCTCATCAAAACGTCTATGGACAGACCGCAGTACATATTCTTTGGTCTACAAACTGATAGAAAAAATCAATACAATAAAGATTGTAGCCAGTTTGATCATTGTTTTTTGACAAACATTAAAGTATTCCTGAATGATGTCATGTATCCCTATGACAATTTGAATTTAAATTTTGATAAAAATCAGTTTGCAGCTCTATACGAAATGTACATAGAATTTCAAGAATCATTTTTGGGAAAAGCTAGAGAGCCACTTTTAACGCCTGAAAAATTCAATAATAAAGCTCCGATAGTTATAATTGATTGTTCAAAGCAAAATGAGCAAATCAAAAGAACTTCCGTTGACATACTAATTGAATTTGAAACAGCCAAAAATATTCCCGATAAAACAACAGCTTACTGTTTGATAATTCACGACAGAGTTGCTAAATATGTCCCATCCCGAAACATGACTAGGGTGGCAATGTGAATTGTTTTATAGTTTCTCTCTCACTTCCTGCATTTGTTACTTATTGTAGTATAGTTTTTGAATAAAGGAAATAAAAGATTAAATTGTGTGTTTATTTTGATTTGGATATGTTTAAATCTCTGTAATTGAATACAATAATGACAAAATGTTTTGATAATCACTTAATTTTGTCGAAGGCCAAACCATGTAATCCGGTCCACTTGTCCAACCAAGTTGAGCTTTAGGATTTGTCAATGCCTTCTCGATCCATTCCTCGATTCTACGATGCTCAACATTTTGAAATGGTTGGAATTTAGAATCCAAGGCTGCAATGAAGACTTTCAAAGCCTTATAGGTGGCCAAATATGCAGATTCACAAATTACTTTGTCGATGCTGACTTGGATGGGTTGATAGTTTTTAGCTATGTTTTCAATTTAGTATAGTTGCTCATTTGTATCCAAGCTTTTTCTATCCGTCAGAAGCTTCCGAATAAAAAATTTAAATGCAGGATCTAGTGCAATTGCACTATTTTCTTTCTCCAGACGGTCGAGTGAATCTGATGTTAGAGATTTAATCTTTGAGCTTTTACATACATCCACAAATCGGCTGACGTATTCATCAATTTCTAACTTCTTTTCCCACAAACGACACACTATATTTGTTGATATGTTCTTGGAATATTTCGCAACCCATCTAAATGTGGCTTTCGGTAGTATAAAGTTGTTTATCAAATGATTGAATAAATTGATGGTGGTCTCGTCGTATCTATCGAAAAATATAGCTCTTTTCAGATGATACTCATATATATCTGAGAGAGCTTGATATAATGAAGTTTTAAGTTTTGTAACTAATTCCATTCTGTGAAATCACCCACACGAATTTCTATTAGGATACATGTTTGCGGGTTATTTATATAATCTTGCTCCCACCATATACCTCCACGGTCGAGTGTCAGTCTTAGAGGAAGTAACAATGTGCTTGTCATCATATGGACTTAAAACCACTTTACTCTGTTTAATTGAGTAGACCTCATGTTTTTTGAGCCTCTGGGTTCTTAAAAAATGTCTCTCTATCGAAAAGACACTTCTTGTAGTCTTCAAGGGTAATTGCAAGGAGCGATAATTTTGTAGAACCCTTGGACGTTTTTATCAGCTTCTTCTCGTCACCACTTTTTTCTATGGTATATGCATACATTTTTGACCCCAGTCCCACAAATTTCAGCATAATATCCATCACTTGGGAGATATTCTGACATGGCAGCTCCATCAAAGTTATTTACGTCAAAGTATATCAAATAAAATGTTGATTCTAAGGGGTCGTACTTGTCTTTCATATACTTGTTATTGGCTTTAGCATAGCGATTTGAGCATTGTGAAACACCTCCTCTAATACCTTTTTCATAATGATCATCATGTGATTGAAGGTACTAAGTATTATTTCTTAAACTGTGATATGTTAACTAACCTTCCATTTCCATTATAGACAGAACAGTTTGTCCGTTCAATAGATATCACCTTGTTCGCAAAGATCGACTACACAGACATATTCAGAGGTGCCTTGAGTGCGAAATACAAATGAAGCAATCAGCGATGAACGGCTAATGTTAACGTCAGTCACAACCACAAAAACAACAACAACAGCAGTAGCAACAAAAATAAAGTTTGTAGGAAGATCAATCGAAAAAGTCCTCTGCAGACTCAACACAAGAGCTATTGAGCCAATATTATTAGAATAAGTGAGGAGCGCAAACGATCCTTCAGAATCCTTAGATTCTACATGACGTAACATAAACTGATTTCAATAAAAATTAAATAAAAAAAAAATTAAATACGGTGTTTGATATTCTATTGTTCATGTATTTTTAATACGGTGCATGTCATCATACATACTAGTAACCTTAAGAAAGCATATCGAGGATTGTCAATCAGAAAGGAAAATACAAGACATTCGTTGAGCAGATGAACTGAAAAATTCAAAGCACACAAAGAACTAATTTAAGCAATGTTGATGAATAGGGCCCTGTGTGTGTGTGTGTGTGTGTGTGTGTGTGTGTGAGTGTGCGCGCGTGTGTGCGTGTGTGTGTGTGCGAGTGCGTGTGTGTACGTACGTGTGTGTATGTGTGTGTCTTTTGTGTTTGTGTTGATCAATCAAATTTTTCAAATCTGTGCCGTTCACCTTAATCAATCTAGTTGTCAAAAATGCATCAATATAAAGGGTTGAAATATAGTCCACACTCAATAAATTGTTAAGAATTTATTAAATTCAATATTACAAAGGTTTATTAGGAAATAATCTCAAATTATTTATTTCTGATAAAATTCATTGTGGCATTACAGCGAGTACCCAGTCGTAAATAAATTTAACGTTAGCCAATGAGCAGTGTGTCGTAATGATTCAAGCACAGCGTGAATTGCTGCGGAAGCCTGGCCCAGTTGCCTTTCAGGTCCAGATCAATAACTCTCGGAGACTTTCCGCCCAATGCTTCTTCGATGAGCGTTTTTCAATGGCCCCCTTTACATATACAATATCCACATGTTGCTGCTCTATCAGATGTGTCTTCAGGTATTGGCCGACTTTGTCTTGATCGATGACTCCATACTCATAATTAAATTTATGGTGGTACCTCTCCAAATACCTTATCTGGCGAACGTAATAAGGCTCCACCTGCCAAATAGGTTTCGACGGCTTGAATAAGTAATGAGAGTACCACTGTCCATCCGTAAATGATAGTTTTTTAACAATAAATGCTGGTACAGTAGAGCCTTGAATATCGACAACAACTACTTTCATTTTCTTTAATTTTTTAAGCACTTTTTGTATCGCTTTTAAGTTTAGTAGTTTTTGATTGAATAAAATGTTTGTGGTAACGCAGCTTTATATCAATGTCTATACGCATAAGAGGGGGGGGGACAACAACATGTTATGACCAATGAGTGGAACTTCTCCCTACGCTTAAAAATTACTAGAAAGTTATATCTGATTTGTAGATAATTTAATCGAACTTTTGAAAAATATGAAGAAAGATTACAAAAAAAAATCCGTTTTTTTCAAAACCAGCACGTTCAATTTTCGTGATTTTTTGCATCCGGCCATAGAATCACCACCGCTACGTCGCTAAGTTATTCCAAACATAGGCGTCCTCAGAAAAATTTTGACTACAGCGTCGCGACGCCTATGAAAATTTTGATTTTTGCAAAAGACCCCTGTAGGTCGCTAGACCTTGCTGAATACTTTCTGGACTCGCTCTTGAAATTCCTAAAAATGTTACCGTTTGGGAGAGAAATGCGTTTGTAATATGACGCCCGTACTTATAAAAAAAAAGGAAAACGAGACTTATTACAATATGGATGCATAGGGCTTGTCAAGGAAAACAGCTTTTCTTTCTAAAGTTTTTCATTTATTTAAAAAAAAATTGGTGTCAGCGTCGCGACGCTTCTCTAGCTTATAAATTCAACATTTATTTTGACGTAGTTAAGTAGTACTTTTAAAATGCAAAAACTTTTCTCTTTAAAATTTTTTGATATCTCTTTAAATAAGACAGGCGTCGCCGCCCCGACGCCCCAAAAAATTCTTATTTCCGTATATCTCAAAATTGACACGTTAGAATTTCCTGATTTTTGAGGACGGCCGTAGCATCACATGCTCAATCTCCCAAACCCTTCAAATCATAGCCGTCCTCAGAAAATTTTCGATTGCGGCGTCGCGACGCCTATGAAAATTTGGATTTTGGTAAAACGACCTGTGTAGGTCGCTAGACGCTGCAAAATGTTATACAAATCCCTTCTCGAAATTTCGGAAAAAATTATCGTTTGGGAAAAAAATGCCTTTGTAATATGACGCCCGGAATTTGAAGAAAAAGAAGAAAAGAGGTTTTTGATATTATATAAATGGATAGGACTTGTCAAGGGCTACAACTTTTCTCTCTAAAGTTTTCAATTTCAGGTGAAAGAAATTAACGTCAGCGTCGCGACGCTTCAAGCGCTTGAAAGATTTGCATTTATTACAATAAGGTTAAAAAGAACCTTTGCAACGCTGAAACTTTTCTCTACAAAATTTCTTGATATCTCCTCGAAAAATCAGCAAGGGTGTACCTCTATTAATATGTGTTTATGTAGTACTTTGGGACGTGGAAACTTTTCCTTATTAAATTTTCTGATATCTTCAAAAACGATGGCTGCATCTCATGCTTCTCATATACATAGAGCTCTCTCTATCAAAATTTTTTATATAAAAAGAATTATTGCCCGTATCCTATATAAATTTTAAAGAGGTTCTTTCATATTTTGATAAGTTAATGTTTTCAATGGACAGGAAAACAGTTCATTAGTAGCGTGTAAAAATTGCTGACTATTCACTTTTATTTTCTTGCAAATTAAGGAACTCCGATCTTCGGTAACAAGGAAAAAATGCTGTCTATACATACTTTTAGTAAGAAATCTGCAAATTGCTTATTTTGTCTATCTTATGTATAAATAGGAGATACAACTTCCTGTCAGTGAAAATTTTGCAATTCGACAGTTATTTATCTTTTCCTTGTTGAACGATAAATTCAAATGTTTGCGCATGCGCACCACATTTTTGCGAAGCTTGCTATTTCTTTAATATAAAAGATGCTCATGAGGAAACATTCATTATTATTCAGTGCACACCGTTGTCTTAAATGTTGAAGACAGAATCGAGAAAAAAGTTTAAAATGTTAACAAATTCTCAATGTGATTTTTCACGATTATCCTTAAGAAAGAGTCTAGTGAATATTATCGACAATGTGCTATTAAATGATGTTACTCAACAACAACAACAGCGTCAGTCAATAACGGTGAATGTAACTTCCCTATATTTCTTTTCTTTGGGTTAATCGATTTTTCTTTGCGTAATAGATTGAATTGGCAGAAGATCTTATGCTTTCTAATGAAAGTGAGGGTGCACCAACAGCGGGACCATCAACATTCCCTCCGTCTACAACGACCGGGGCAAACACACATTTGTTGGGAAGTTTGCAGTAAGAAACAATACAAATGGCTCCTCCTGTAACAACTGCCACAAATTCTGTTCCAGGCCCATCGCGACTAAAGGGTAAAGGCAAAAGCATGAAAAGATTGAGAGAAGTACTTCAGATGGATAGTGATAGTGAAAGTGACTTTGACCTTAGTCAAAATGATGTAGGCACCAGTGCTAAAGTGAACAGTGCGCTAAGAAAACTGAAAAGAGATCTTGAGGCTTTAGAAGCGAGGGACCAACAAGAAGCACGAAGTCTTGAAAACGAGTTGGTGGTGCTAGATGCTCAACGTGCGAAAATATTGAAAAAATTGGAGGTAATTTCGAAAAATCGACAACGCATTGGTGCCATCATCGAGAAAGTTTGTAGAAAATAGTACCGTGCAAAAAAATATTTATCATGCAAATTTTTTCTTTTTGTTTTTTAAAGAAGATAGATTATGTTTCCATTTCGCTTGTATTGTAGTCATGGCAAACACGAATAATAAGGTTCATAGATTTGCACATAATTTGAGTTTTATTTGAGTCTCCACTTTTAACTGTTGACAAGTGAGTTTCTCCTAAATGCTGAGTTATCAAAGCACTACAAGTGGTCCAAAGTTGGCAACACTCTTCCATCCCTTCAACAAAATTTCCACAAACCCTCTTCAAACCTAATTTGCTCATGGGAACTATTACATTTCGGGGAAATGAAACAACGTTTCTGAATCAAAATACACAGAATATCAAGTATTGATTTGTGATCTATTACTATAACGGTTTTTAATGATAAAAATGGTTTTATTTCCTCCATCGATTAAAACAAAATGATAACGTGGATATCATTGAAGTAGTGAGCAATGAGTGAAGCAATGAGGTGGCTTTTCTAAAGCTATTTATTCAATGAGAATATCCTTCAACAAATTTAATATTTGTCGTTTGGCCCACAACTCCTTCACTGACTAAAAAGTATAATCTCTAATTATTGATTTCTTCGTCACATGCGTCAATTCTTTCTTGTGTAAACTTCTCAGTAAATCGATAAGGCAGCAAAGTTTTGAATTCTTCACTCTACAACCACTTTCTCACCGTATTTTGTTGTAGTACGCTGGAAAAATTTTACCTAGTGCTTTGCGTCAACTTCAAGATTCTTAACGTTTACAAATGGAATAACATGTAGAGTAGCATTTATTTCAGCAATAAATGATGACATGATTATAAGCTTATTCAAAGTTTATTAGTCGAATCTTGATTAACTTATGACTGGAGAACGCAATGTGAGCTCCTTTGCGTTGTTATTGAAAACATTTTCATAACTAATCATGGAAGTATTCACTGTGAACATGCTTTGCTTTGTATGTTTCTTTTAAAAGCTTTGTAAATAAACATTGTACACATGTTGAATTAGGAACATCGGTTTCACCACCCCACTCAACACATTTGCATTTTATAGAAACGAGCATTGTTGCTGCCTGCAAAACAAGACTGTATAAAGCATGAAAATAAAGTGACAAATCTTTTTGATCTTGCATCCACCATTACTGCCAGTCAGCCTCGAATAAAATTTAAATTACCCACCACTCACTTCACTACAACAGGACTAAGAGTAGTAGCTCTTAACAACCCCGACCACTTACCCCCCTACTGATGGTCCAAGATCGCTTTTCTACCCCCACTAAAAGTGGTCCACGATCGACAGCACTTTTCTATCCCCTTCACTACCCCGACCACAACTGGTCCAACTTCGGCATCACTTTTCTATCCCCCCACAAAATTTAAAATTTCGCGCCAAAAAGTGGTCCAGGATGCGCATCATATAGCTACTAGTAATCAATATTCTATTGAACAGAAATCCACAGCTTGTCCTATCGTTGAACCCGAAAATTCATCATTATATACGATCATCTCTCGATTTTCTTCATAGAATCGCTTAATCAACACGTTTGTGTACGTATTAAGATTTGCCAAATTACTGTCAACCAGATCAGTAATCACTCTTTCGGATATTGAAAAAGCAGAAGAAGCTTTAATTAAATTAGTACAATCCACTTATTTTGAATCTACATTGAAAGCACTAGAGAAAGGGCAAGACTGTCCTACATGTATTCAAAAATTGAGACAATTTCTTGATAAAAATCATATCTTACGAGTAAGTGGACGTCTAGTTCATGCTGACATAAGTTATGATCAGCAACATCCATTTTTTATTTTATTACCAAATAAATCACATTTCTTTAAACTATAAGTTGAACACCCTCATCGTCGTCATTTGCATGTCATGGTATCATTGTTAACCGCTCTACTGGATAGTAGCTAGTCGTAGTTTAATTCATAAGGTTATTCACTCTTGTAATCTCTGTTTTCGTACTAAGCCTAGACCTAGTTTCCCCCTTATGGGTGACCTACCAGCTCCTCGTATAAGCCAGGTGAAAGCATTTATGAACACAGGAACTGATTTTGGTGGTCCTTTTAAAATTTCATTATCTTGATATAGAGGAAATCGGGTTCAAAAGGCTTACATTTGTTTGTTTGTTTGCTTAACTATAAAGGCGATTCATATGGAGCTTTGCTCTGATTTATCCACGACTACCTTTATAGCTGCATTAAAACGGTTTTTAGCTCGGCCAGGACCAACTGGTGTTATGTATTCCGATTACGGTACCAATTATATTGGTGCTAAATCTATACTGAAGAATTTTTATCAGTTAATACAGTCTGCGGATTATTGTGCAGCTGTAAAAAACGAGTTGTTTAAATTACAAAATTCTTTGGAAATTAAATCCATCTCATGCACCCCATTTTGTAGGCTTGTGGGAATCTAATACCAAATGTTGCAAGACCTTTTTATTAAAAAATATTGGTTCCCAAATTTTAACTTACAAAGAGTTGTATACAGTTCTCGTTCAGACCGAAGCCGAATTAAATTCACGACCTTTATACATTTTGAGTGAGGATCCATCTGATCTAGCTGCATTAACTCCAGCACATTTCTTATCTACTTTGCCGTTAACTTGCCTTTCCGTGTCGGATATGACGCTTAAGACGTATAATTTGTTGTCTCGTAAGACTATTGGATCAAATCGTACACTCTTATTGGAAGAGATGGCATGTTGAATATTTGACCACCCTTCAGGTCAGACAAAAATGGAACACACCAGAATTACCAGTACCAATAGGTATGGTTGTTGTCCTAATCAACAAAAATTTACCGCCACTTCAATGAATAAAATAATATTGAAATGACTCAAGAATCAATTCCGATTCAAAAAATATTATATTCGCTTACAATTAATAAAACCAAAAAGAGGTCGTTCAAAAATAAAGAAAACGAATTGTTAGAGTTAAAGACAAGCTCTTCTCCAAGTAAAACTATTAGAAAAAGAATATTATAGAGCAAGTTTAGAAATTTCATGTAATTTAATTTACAAATTAACAGTAATTCAATTTTCTATGCGTTGTCTGAAATAATTTATAAGTTCCTGCATTCTTTGCTGCACTCGAAATGTTGGATTCTCCATGTTTGCAGGAATATCTTCTTGTACATTTTTTTGATATTCAAAGTCATTAAAAACATTTATATCTCTTGATATATTCTGAAGAGCAGCGCAACATTTAAAAATGTTAGCTGCATAGACAGGATCTCGTTTAAGATCGTTCAAATGTAGAAATTTTTCTTTAAGTATGACAAATTTATTTTCAATCGGACGACGTATTTTCTTGTGGGCTCTGTGTAATCGAATCACTACTTGATCTTTCATATTCATATTTCTTGGAGAAATCAGCCATTTTTTAAGTGGATGCCCTGAATCAGTTAAAATAACTGCATTTGGCATTAGACGCCAATCATTTTCCATACGTTCATTTAATGAACTACTTGTCAAAACTCCTGCGTCATGTACACTGCCGGATCAATTGGCACTGATGTCATAAAAATTGAAGTCTGGTCCACAAACAGCCATACAATTAATAGAGTGATTTTCATGTCAATTTACAGAAGACAATTCGTTTTCATGAGGTGCATCTATATCTATTAAAATTCCATCTATACATCCAATGATTTGTGGAAATCCTCCAATAGCGTGAAATCTGGCATATATATCCAAAATATTTTATTTAATTATTTAATTTCATTTATTGCTCGAAAAACAATCTTAATACTTCTGAAGGGTGATTTTGACTAACTGTATCGATCTGCTTCGATTTGTTGGATGATATAGTCTATGACCGATATCATTCAGCAGTTCCTCCATTTTTAGAGATGACATACGAAAACGCTCATTAAACTCATAGTTTGTTGAAAACAAAGTATTTATTCGTGGTCTAAATAATCGACTCTTGCATCTGAGAAGATGATGATCATCTTCGTCAGAACTACTACTAGGTACTTTCCCACATCATATTAAATAATAAATATAATTTCTATGTACTACTATAATATATTACGTTATACTATATTAATAATAAACTAACTTATTAATATAAATATACAACTGTAGCATAAATTTTAGTATATCCCTATCCGTATCCATATCCGAAATTTCAAATCCGTAACAACTCTCATTGTAAACTTGTCCTTTTGTGAAACCGACCCCAGGTAGTATTCAGTAAGCTGCCTCGTTTTTTCAAAAAATTGGAACCACAAATCTTTTACTAGAGGTTGAATATTTTTGTGACCTGTTATGTGACGGTTAAATTCAAATCGAGCCGTCTAAACTGCATTTCCAGAAAACACGTCTGAGTTGGATTGCGGGTGCTAAACTTAATACCAAACACATGTTAAGTATTACATTTCAATTTCATCTACACGACACCAAAATTGACCTGCAATTGAATAACAATTGCAGGTCAATTGTATTGAATAGTAATTACAAAAATTCTGAAATTACGAAAATACTGAAGGCCCTACACAGCTTACATGAAATGGCATAGCAACGGTCGTTTTATCGTTCCGTTATTGGTTCAAAACAAAACTATCACCTTAGGTAATTCTAAGGATACTGTTAAGAAAAATAATCAATATCTAAAAGAATATGTCGATTTAGGACATATGGAATTGGTCCCTAATTCAGAATTAAATATACTAGCCTTTCAATCCTTTAATCTGCCTCATCATGCAGTTTTAAAAGAATCATGTTAATCAACCAAACTGCAAATGGAATTTGACGTGTCCGCTAAGAGTTGTAAGGGTTTAAGCCTAAATGATTCAAGATATACCGACTATCAGAGAATATTTTGGTGCGAGAATACCGATGATCCTTCAAAAGTATTTCGATTGACCACGATTACGTACGGAACAATTTGGCGGTTAGATGCCTCCATCAATTCGTGCTAGGAAACCAATTCGATACAATCGCAAATTCATGTATAATGCGCGCCTTCTACATGGATGATCTGTTGATTGGACTTAAAAGTGAAGAAGAAGCAAAACAATTACTTGACCGGTGAATTAAATTTTACAACAAGTGGGATTTTATTTATGTACATTGACCGTAAACCCCTGTAAACATTTTGCCTAAAGATAGTCACATCTATGAATTACCATTAATAATATTCGATAAAAACAGGTTTACAAAATCGTTAGGTATATTATAGAATTGCCTAAAGGATCAATTTAAACAAGAAATGCAATCAACAAATTGTTTGAAGGTAACTGAAAGATCAATTTTATCACCGACGGTAAAAAATTTTCGAACAAATAAGTGATAGAAACGATTGTTATAGTCATAGCAACAATTGTTACTAACTGTTTATTAAGCTTAACTGAAGTTGGTGAAATCGACCCTAAGGTATTCAAGTACTTATTTTTATTTCTAACAGACACATAAAAACACCCAAATTAAGGAAAGTAATTCAAAATAAAAACATTTATATGAAACTTATTTAAATTTTATCCTATCTCTACTTGCACTTATCTCGTTCTACTCATACGAGAATTCACAGATTGCTGTCGATCACTGTTCGAGAGTGATACTACTCAAAACATGCGGTGTCGTTATGAAACGGATGTTTACGGAGTGATCGAATATACCTACTTCCTACTTGTACCTACTAATCAAAGTAATCATAGTGTGAAAAATAGAAAATTAAATTAAAATAAAAATAACAAATCTTTCCCATTTAAGATCTTTACAGAATTTATTTTGGAAAATTAGTATATTTGTATGGGATATTTCGCCAACATTTGTCTGTCTAGATAGAGGGTTTTTAAAAATAAAATTACATAGTCTAGGTAAAGTGATGGCCGATGTTCACATCTGGTAAACACTCGCAGATCATAAATTCTCTTGCCGTTGTTCAAGTTTTCAATATACCTAGAGTATGACCACCCCAACCACCTGGAGTAGAACGTGACGATCGATGTCCACATCTGGCAAACACTTGCAGATCAAAAATTGTTTTGCAATTCTTCAATTACTCTATGTACCTGGAGTATGGCTAGCCCTCAGACCATCCCAGCTACCAGGGCAAACACGTGCAAATTTAATTACTGTTGGTAGGGATCAGTTGTTATAGTAGTTTAGTTCGTGAGTTAGACTGCAAGTGTTCAGTTCGATTCTACTTCACACAGTGACAATGGCCGATGGACGTTGTTGGTCTAAGGAACATGTGACAGAATTGGTTTCTTTATATAAAAGTTTCCCTTGCTTGTGGAAAGTAAAGTCAAAAGGATATTGCAATCGAAATTTAAAGAACCAGGCGTACGATAGACTTGTGGAGCTGTGTAGCCCAGCCATCCCAGGTATAAATCGAGACGGCGTCGTAAAGAAGATCCAGAGCCTACGGGGTGCGTTCCGAAAGGAACTAAAGAAGAGAAACGAGTCTCGGAGAACAGGAGCAAGCCAGGAGGACGTTTACGAGCCCACTTTGTGGTACTTTGACTTGCTCCTGTTTACTCAAGAGCAAGAAGAGCCTGAAGACAACATATGTTCTATAGAAGGAGCACCACTACAGGAGACTCAAGAGATTCAAGAATCTGAGACGGAATTGGAAGAGGAAACAGCCGAACAGGTAATTTAAATACAATTTACACATTTTTCATCATTATTTATTTATTTACTTATACCACTCTATAAACCATGAAAAACTTCTTTCTTTGTGTTTCACGCTCTTCCTTGCATTAACATTTGTTGCTGCCAACTGACACTCCCTTCTTGCGAATTAAAATATGTTTTATAGGCGTCCCTAATTTCTTTGGCTTCCGCAGACGAATTCCTTTGTAATCCATTTTGTAAATGAACTAATTCTACTCCACCAGACCGCCATTCACCATTGTGAGAGTCATCTCGGTCTACGGTTGTCGCAGCAATATAAGCTGCTGATTGTCTGCGTAAAAAGTTATGCAAAACGCATACAGCCAAAACAACGTCGCATATACTTTTGTGTTTCAATCTAATGGCTCCCTGTAAAATTCTAAATCGCGCTGCAATAATCCCGAACGCATTCTCTACAACGTTGCGGGCCCGACATAGCCGATAATTGAAAATCCTCTTTTCTTCATCCAAATCGCGTTGTGAATACGGTTTTAGAATGTGTTCATTTAGTGCAAATGCTTCATCGGCAACAAATGCAAAATTTAAATTTTGATGTGTTTCTGAGTTTTTCGGAAAATTTAACTGCTTCTTTCTCATTTTCTCCCACAACACAGAATATTCAAAAACACCTCCATCAGAGAGTCTACCATTTCTCCCAATATCTACGTAAATGAATTCATAATTGGCATCCACCAACGCAAGGAGAACAATGCTATAGAAATTCTTGTAATTGTAAAACTTAGCGTTTGAATTCGCTGGCGGTATAATTCTAATGTGCTTGCCATCTAATGCTCCTCCACAATTAATGAATTTCCATCGACTTTCAAATACTTCAGCAATTTCCAACCATTCTTTGGTTGTAGATGGGAACTAGAAATGTACATATCTTTATTAGGATTATTTTTATTGCAGTGTCGTAATTTGAAAATGCAATGGATGCAATGGAATCAACGGCAAAAACTAGCCGATCCACTTCAACTGCTAGTAATAAAAGAAAAAGAGCAATGGACGCACAGACAAAGTATTTAGAATCGTGTGCTGCAGCGCTGAGTGCTTTCCAAACGCGGCGCGAAATTGGAGAGTATGAAGCACTCGGCATTAGTGTCGCCAAAAAATTGCAGCGAATGGACTCCGCCCAGGCGTTGCACGCAGTAAAAATAATAAACAATTGTCTTTACCGCGGCTTGTTATACACGCTGACTGAGCAAACCAGACTTACTGACGGCAGTGATGATTAGTTTTTAGTTTGTAGTTTTAAGTTTTTTTTTACCTTAGTTCCACTATTGTTTCAATTTTTTATCTTTATTTTTGTTTATCTTTTTATTTATATTTAGCTTATTTCATGTTCTGAATATACATTAGCAGCATGAAAAAAATCCCTTGTTTGTTTTGCGAATTTACCTTCATGTGATCTTTTTTCAAAACTTGAAATATAATGCGACAAGTTTCCGGAATTATGAGGCTTAGTGCTGATGATGAAATTCCGGTTGTATATTTCAAGTCCTCATATGTGGCACCAGTGGCCAAAAATCTCAATGTAGCGATTAGTTTCTCTTCTGGACTGATAGCTTTTCTCATAACCGTGTCGTTTTTTCGCAATCGATCTTTCACCATATTTAATAAAATATCAAAAGAAGGGCTATCCATTCGCAAGTAATTTTTGAAATCCTCTGGATAGGTCTCTCGTAATTCTTTCACCAACGGTAAATGTCCAAATCGACTCCTATGGAAGTGTATATTTAATTAATTGCCCAATCAAAAAAATATCCAATTATTTTGTTGTCTCACTTACGTATATTTTTTTACCCGCGTTTTTCGTCTTCTTTCCATTTGATTTTTTAATATCATTCCATAACCAATTAAACTTAAATAATAATTTCTTCTTCTCGATCCATTCTAACCTAACTTTTCGTTCAACAACACAAAGAAAAGTATACAAACGATAAGGAGCGTGTAAAAAACTTTCAAGATTCGAAAATTCCAAACGCTACGCCAGTCGCGCGTGAAAAAAGACGGTTTTGCGGTTTACACGTACGCTCTTTCCCGCGGTCAGGACTGTCGCTTGGAATGGCGAGTCTGATCTCATCTACACGCATGTTTTTTTTCGTGCGGGTTGGCGCGTCCCTTTTCGTACGGTTCTGGAGCGCGCTCTATCGCGCGGTCCTCGATCACGCGGTTAAGAGCGTGTGTGTGAACGAACACTTTTTTAGAACGAGCAATCCTGGAGCGTCCTAAATACTGCGTGAAAGAACGCACACCATCAGTGTATCTATACGGACAATCTTGCGTGCGCGATTGAACGAGAGGGTCCTAAATCGCGCGAGTTACGTAACAATTTTATGAATATACAGTTGATAATAAACGCAAATTTTGCAAATCAATATAAATTATTTTAAAACGGAAATAAAGAATCGAATTACAAATTCTTATAATCATCACTTTTAAAAAAGGTTCGAAATAACAGTTGTTCGAATACAGTAGATTTAATTCAACTTTGAAACTGAAAGGTTTGTAAAAGAAAATTGGGAAATAAAATAAGAAAAATTATAATAAAATAAAATTTGAGTTTTCAAATTTTCCTTTCACAAAACAATCACAAAACAACCACTGTTCAATTTCAAAGAGTTCGCTTTGTTTTTTTTTAATATTAGTCATCAGTTTACATTGTAAGATAAGTGGCTCGAATGTAAAATCGACATTCGAGTATAAATTGTCGAGCAGATAACATCAATACAGTCCACTACAATAAAGATCAGTTTCTGTGGTTCAGAGGCGAAAATCGATTTCTACCAGCAAACATATTTTGGTCCTTCCAAGCGGATATTGAATCGAAATATAATTATCAAATATCGTCTTCATCGATACACGAAGTCAGTAATCCTTATCATTATCACGAGGCGTTTAAAACAGCCACAAGGTAATAAATCGCGAAATCGTAACGTCATTGTTATGTACAAATTATGTATAAATTATCGTAATTCAGATGCTTCACTGGTTGATTAACCTACAATCTTTAATCACGATAAATATCAGAATAACATATCACAATAAACGAATAATAAAATTATCTCGGGTATATTTACAATACAACGAATTAAAAAAAGGCTCTCACAAACCAAATTAAAAAACTCACGTCAAAAAGAGGCAAGGTCAAGGCTGAACTAACACGGTTCGAAACGTTTTTGAATTCTTGCTCACCGGAAACAAGTACATTTAGTCAGTTGGAAACGTGTTTGGAGACAATTAGGAACGTCTTAAGTACATTTAAAGAAGTACAAAGCGAATTAGAGACAGCTACACTTGAAAGTGGTATAGAATTGGACGAGGAACAGAGTCAGTCAGAATTAGGCGAGTTTGAAGACAGGTATTATATTCTAATCGCGAAAGCCAAAGAAATTTTAGAAAATAATCGAACAAATTCATTACCTAACGGTAGCCAAATATCTACGGTTTTGACTCCTACATCACCAATAATACCTGAACAGGTTGTACCTCAAGTAAAATAACCTCAGTTAAAACTCCCTGAATTTTGCGGATCGTATAGTGAATGGCCCAAGTTCTATGATACTTTCAACAGTTTGATCAATAATAATTTATCCATCACCAACATAGAAAAATTCTATTATTTACAAGCGGCATTAAAGGGGGATGCAGCTCAGGTAATTGGTTCATTGCCGATCTCAAATACAAATTACGAAACAGCGTGGGAGTTACTGAAGGGTAGATATGAAAATCACAGGGCTATTGTCAATTCTCATTTGAAAGAAATATTTGAACTTCCAATGCTGGGGAAGGAATCGTACGTAACATTACGAAAATTTCATGATTCTTTTCTAAAGAATTATAGTGCGTTAGAAAATTTAAAACAACCGATAAAAACCTGGGATACAATTTTATTATATCTAATAATCTCGAAATTAGACTCAAATTCGAAGCGCGAGTGGGAGAATTTAAGTAAAGACATTAAAGAACCAACAATAAATGAATTTTTAAAATATTTGAATCAAAGGTGTAACATTTTAGAAGTACTTGATACTAAATCGGTCAATACCTGTTCGAAAAGGATAAATGAATCTAGATCACTTCATGTTGTATCAAATACGTGCCCGTTTTGTTCTGAACCTCATTTTATATACAATTGTCAAAAATTTAAGGATCTCCCAGTAAATTCGCGGTTAAATCAAGCGAAAAACTTGAATTTATGTACTAATTGTCTCAGAACCGGTCATAAAACCATTGACTGTAAATCAAGGGCTTGCAAAATTTGCAATAAAAGGCATAATTCTTTGTTACATCAGTCAACAAATTCTCAAAACCCTATAAATCAACAGGCGATAAATATCAAAGACGATAACAAAACCATGGCGCCCACAGTTAGAACGGAGAACGAATCGTTCAGTAACACTTGTCGAGAATCGGAAATAAATAAACAAACGAACTGTAATATACTGGCTAATTATTCACAGAAAAGAAATGAAAATATAGTTTTATTATCCACAGCAATGTTGCAAGCATATAATAAACAAAACAAACCAACAGTCTGTCGCGTCTTGTTGGATAACGGGTCTCAATCCAATTTCGTGACTCAAGAATTAGTAAACAAATTAGGAATCGACACATATAAAATTAATATACCAGTACTAGGAATTGGACAGACCCCGATGAATATAAAACAAACAACAAAAATAGAAATTTCGTCAAACGATAACAGATTAATACAACCCTTTCATTTTTAGTAATTGAAAGAATTACAGATGTGACACCACAGTTAAAAATAAACGATTCTATAATGAAAATTCCAAATAATATCAATTTAGCAGATCCCAATTTCGGTATACCATCAAAAATCGATATGCTTTTAGGAGCCGAAATATTGAATTAGGGAGAGGTTTACCGGTGTTGCAAGAAACGGTATTAGGTTGGGTAGTAAGCGGTAAAACTGAAAATATGCAACAAGACAAGCGTGCTGAAAATTGCTTTTTGATCAATAATGATTTAAGTAAATAATTGGAAAAATTTTGGACGGTCGAAGAAGTTCCTCACGAAAATATGATGTCAAGTGAGGAAGAAGAGTGCAAGTGTCATTTTAAACAAAATACAATAAGGGATCTAAATGGACGATTCATAGTCCAACTGCCTTTAAAGCAAAATTACCTAGATTTAGGGGAATCAAAAGAAAACCGCGATCAAAAGATTTTTGACTTTAGAAAGAAAATTATTGAATAATCTCGAATTATATGAAGCCTATAAATTGTTTATGCAGGAATATGAGTAACTCGGTCACATGCGTGAATTAGATTCAAATAAACACTCAAATTATCCAAAATATTATATACCTCATCATAGCGTTATTAAACCAGAGTCAACGACTACAAGGGTTAGAGTTGTTTTTGACGCATCTGCTAAAACGACAAGTAATCTCTCTCTAAATGATGTATTAAAGGTAGGTCCGGTTATTCAAAAGGATTTATTTTCGTGCCTAATAAAATTTAGAATTCATAATGTGGTCTTAATTGGGGACATTGCCAAAATGTATAGACAAATTCTAATTGATTCAGAACAACGAAATTTACAATGCATAATTTGGCGGGAAAACCCCAGATCAGGAAATTAAACTGTTTCAACTTAACACGGTAACATACGGTACTGCGCCAGCGTCGTTTTTAGCAACGCGGTGTCTCAAACAAATAGCGCTTGAAAAGGAGCAAGCGTATCCTGTTGAAAGTCAAATAATACAGAATGATTTTTACATGGATGACTTGCTAACCGGAGCAAAGGACCCATCTGAATTAGATAAAATTCGAAAGAATTTAATAGAAATATTCGCGGAGTATGGTTTTGAATTAAGAAAATTTAAATCGAATTGTGAACGTTTACTTAACGATATTAACACTCATTCTGACGATGCCCATTATATAATAAGGGATGATAACAGTATCAAGAGAACAAAGAGAACCATCTTGTCCTTCATTTCAAAGATTTTCGATCCTTTGGGAGTTCTCGGTCCGGTAATCATAAGAGCAAAGCTTATCATTCAAAAATTGTGGCAATTGCAAGTAGACTGGGATGACCCAATCCCAGTGAATTTAAAAGAATTATGGTTAGAGGTTTTGCAACAAATCTCAAATATAGACAAATTACAAATTCCGCGTCAGGTAGTAGTTAAATCACCAAGAAATATACAAATACACGGTTTTGCTGATGCCAGTGAGAAGGCGTATGCGTGTTCAATATACATAAGATCGATTGATGAAGATCAGTCTATATCGTGCAACCTGTTGTGCTAAATCTCGCGTAGCACTATTAAAGGTTATATCGTTGCCCAGATTAGAGCTTAGCGGAGCTTTATTATTAGCTCGATTAGTGAGTAAATGTTTAAAAATACTCAATTTGGAAATTGATGGCGTATATTTGTGGTCAGACTCAACCATTGTTTTAGCGTGGCTCGCGTGTCATCCATCAGTTTGGAAAACGTTTGTTGCAAACAGGGTTTCCGAAATTCAGAAATTAGTCCCAAGTGCAAAATGGTATCATATCTCGTCGGAAGAAAATCCAGCAGACATTCTATCTGGGGGTTCTTCCTTAGCGAATTTGATTAATTCAAATCTTTGGTGGCATGGTCCTTCATTTTTGCAAAAAAACTCAAGTAGTTGGTCGGTGAATTTATTTGAAGATCCAAAGGTAGAATCGACAGAGGACTTACCGGAATTTAAAAAACAAAGAGTAACGTACACGCTGCAGTATGATTTAAATATATGTGAATTATATTCGGATTTGAATAAACTAGTATGACTAGTAGCGTATTGCTTTAGGTTTGTTTCCATTATAAATGCAAGGGATGAGAAACAAATAGGTCCTTTGACAAAAGAGGAAATAAATAATGCAATGAATCGTTTAATTAAATTAACTCAAATTCAGGCTTTTCCCAAGGAAGTGGCCAAGTTGTCTAAAAATCAAAATGTAGAAACCAATAGTAATTTAAAATCCTTATCACCATTCATTGATAATGAGGGTATAATAAGCGTAGGAGGACGTTTAAGGCATGCGAATTTAGAATTTGAAAATAAATATCCAATTGTGCTACCTCCTAAACATCCGTTAACTCGATTAATAGTAAAGCGCGAACATGAGCGTGCTTTACATGCCGGGGTTCAAAATACACTTTCTCACATAAGACAAAAAGTATTGGCCTATAAATGGAAAAAAAATGCTGTTAAGTCAGTCATTAGAAATTGTATAAGATGTATTAAAGCAAAACCTGACAAAATTACCACCAAAATGGGAGACTTGCCAAATTTTAGAGTGAATCCTGCTCGTCCATTTATAACATGCGGATTAGATTATGCTGGTCCGTTTGATTTAAAGGAAACAAAATTTCGAAACAAAAAAATTATTAAGGGATATATTTGTGTATTTATATTGTAACATTAAAATGTTCCATTAACATAACTATCGTTTCCGTTTTTGTTCGGAACTCTGATTTTCCTTCTTTTGGGAGAAATTGGCTGGAGTAGGAGGCCAAAGGGTCCTACTAATTGCTTGGGTACCATTTACGTCATCATCAAACGTTGCTAGAAGAGCGAGGTGTCGTTATGTTGGGATGTTTCAAGTGTTCATCTATTTACCGTACCTTACCGTTTCTTTTTTTATCGCTGAAGATGGATGCTTGGACATCGTGATGTAATCTAGTGTCGTTCTTCTTATTTTCGGGTTAGGTCCTTGATTTGAATAATATAGACCTATCCACTTGGTTGCAGGGTGGCGTCTTCTCGCTGTCCTTGCAATCATCCAAACCTTGATTTCTTATAGCCATTTAAGCTTCTTGAGGGTGTGCTATAACAACCTTCACACTGTCTCTGCTGCAGTGTCCTGTACCTTTATCCTGTCTTTTCTTTATTGTTTCTACTTCTTTCAGCAGTAGACCTTCAGAGGTAGGGATGTAACCCGCTTAATGGAGTTTTCCTTTTTCTTCCTTCCCTCTTAAGCTCAGGGCTCCCGAAACTGAAGGTCTCTCTCTCTACCTTTCCTTCCTTTTTATTTGGTACGTATCTGGAGAGTCAACGGTACCATTTTCTTATCGTGAGTTCGATTTCATTTTGGTCTACTTACTTTCCAATTTTCTGTTTTCGACCGTCCTTCGCCGGTTAGGGAATGTTTTGTTTTTTTAATTGAGGTTATAACGATTTTTAAACAATCTGATAATTGTCGGTATTGCAGTATCCTGCCTTTTTAATTTCCGGTACTCGGTTAGCCAAAACGGCGTTGTCTATTGTGCTTATTCTATTTTCGCCCTTAATTACTGGTACTAACGGCGTTTATGAGCACGGAGTCCTTTTTGAGCTGTGCGCAATCACGTTTTCAGCAAACACGTTTTCAGTACCCTGATATTGTAGCGTTCACTTCCCGTTCAAACGTTAAATTGGTCAGACGTTAGTTTCCGTTTCGTTTTTTTGTCAATTTAATTATTGTGAATTTATCGTACCGATTCCTTTGAGAATATTTTCTATATCGTTAAATACCCCGGAGAAAGGTAATATTTTCTTTACAAATTCATTCTTTTGGGGTTCTAATTCAATTGTGTAGGGGTATATTTAGAGACCTGGAATAAATCCGGAGTTTTTGCTTGCACAAGCTTCTTTTTGGCATCACTCATCCAGTACGGGTACCATCGCTCATCCAGTGTCATAATTGGCTGTATTCGCTGTAACGGAGTTTCCCTCATCGTTCCTGGTACCGAACATCTCACTCATCCAGTGGCGTGGATTGCAACATCAGTGTACCGTAGCATCGTTAACGATAAGTTTATCTTTATTTAATTTTCTATTTGCGCACTTTGCATACGTCTTAGGAGACTGTTTTTTTATTTTTTTATGTAAATTGCGTTTCTCTACGATCATTATCCGTTCAATCATATAATTTGTATTATTTTGAACGTTTGGTTAATTAACTATTATATTTTCTCTTTAGTTTCAATTTTTGCATATTCTTTGTTAAAATTGTCCCGTCAAGCAGGATTTATCCAAGGTATGCGACCTTGTATCGCGTATCTCCTGTGTGATAGATAATCAAGAACATTATATTAAATTTTAAAATCATTTGCATTAATTTCGTAAATTATCTAAATTTAAACGAGTTCGAACTCCCTTCGCATAATCATATCTAAACTACACCGCATTATTAGTGTGGTATTTGTTATTAATTAAATTGTTTGATTTCAAATTTATGTTGTTTATCGGAATCCCATTCCACGATTGTGGGATTCTGTAAATTGTATAAATCGTGGTGGCGCCCTTTAACAGCTATTTTTAAAAACAAAAGAACCTCCACCGAGCCCATCCATCGCTCCTGGAAACTGAGAAAGGGAAGAACACAAAGTGTTGGTTATAATATGTTAAGTAACAAAGACCCTTCATTTGGAGCTAGTCTCTGATTTAACGACCGAAGGATTTTTACAGATGTTAAAAAGATTTGTCTCCAGAAGAGGTTTCTGTACGGACATTTATTCCGACAATGCGAAAAATTTCGTAGGCGCGAATAATGAATTGAAGGGCATTGAACCGTTAATTCAAAACGACAAATTCCAAAATTATTTGTTGCACCAATCGATAAGGTGGCATTTTATTCCGCCTCGTGCTCCACATTTCGGAGGTTAGTGGGAATCTGCCGTAAAGGCAGTGAAGCATCATTTGAAAAGGGTATTAAACGGTACTTCGTTGACATATGAGGAGTTTTATTCCTTATCGGTTCAAATTGAGGCTGTTTTGAACTCTCGACCAATTATTCCCTTGTCCCAAGATCCTAATGACCTCGAAGCATTGACACCGGCGCATTTTTTAATTGGTCAGCAAATGACGGCCATACCGGAACAGAACATATTAGAGCTAAAATTGAATCATTTAAATCGTTATCAATTGTTGCAACGAATAAAGCAACATTTCTGGTCGAGATGGAGGAAGGAGTATTTGCACAATCTTCAGCAACGTACTAAATGGTATTTTTCTCAAAATACAAATATTATGATCGGTTCTTTGGTTTTATTAAAAGAAGACAATGGGCCGCCTTTAAGTTGGCCGATGGGCAGAATTATTGACGTGCATCCTGGTCCAGATAAGATAGTAAGAGTGGTTACAATAAAAACAAGAAATGGTATAGTGAAACGACCGATTTTTAAGGTGGTGTTATTACCGACTAGCAACGATGTGAGTGAAATGCAAGAAAATTGACATTTA
Organism: Mylabris phalerata; assembly: GCA_020740385.1. Classification (NCBI taxonomy): domain Eukaryota; kingdom Metazoa; phylum Arthropoda; class Insecta; order Coleoptera; family Meloidae; genus Mylabris; species Mylabris phalerata. The sequence goes on from JAJEOX010000217.1 coordinate 2,428,305, forward strand.
TCAATGTTTATTCAAATTAAATGACTGAGGGTAAATAAATTAGAATAAGGTTGATTAAACGATTAAATTAAGTGCAGTTGAATATTGTTATCTTTGGTTTGTTTTTTGGGTTTTGTATCGATGTTATTGGATTATTGCTTAAGCAAAGAATTTAAAATCTAACTGTATTAATGTTGATTATTAATAATTTTTGTTATTATCATGTATTTGCTAATTGAAAGTCGAGTCTTTCAAGGGCGGCGGTTATGTTCAATTTCAAAGAGCTCGCTTTGTTTTTTTTTTAATATTAGTCATCAGTTTACATTGTAAGATAAGTGGCTCGAATGTAAAATCGACATTCGAGTATTAATTGTCGAGCAGAAAACATCAATACAGTCCACTACAATAAAGATCAGTTTCTGTTGTTCAGAGCTGAAAATCGACTTCTACCAGCAAACAACCACAACAAAACCAAAATTGGCGCAGTCGGTAGGATTTGATTGTAAAGGGGCAGATTCAAGTGCATATTGGATCAAATAAAGTCCTGTTTGCTTTTACATTTAATTTACAATCGACCTGTGAAACAGTGAGTGTGTGAATTGGAAAATCTTCAAATTTTTGACTTCTTCAACTGTGGGAAGAACACAAATCGTCAACCCTTGACAGTGAAGAGAGAAAATGATAACTCTACACCTTTTAATGTAAGTCCTTATTTCGTTTCCTAATTCAGTCTCAAAAAAAAAAATTAATAAATAAATAAATATAAAAATTGATTAATCAAAAGTAATAATATTCAAAAAAAAAATCCAAAATAAAAACGAACAAAAATATTTAAATAATTCAAGCAACATTACATGTCCAACAGTGAATTATAACAAATACAATTATTAATCGAACAACTTAATCTAAACAACGACAGAAATATTGAAATTGAAAATCCAGAAAATCAACAAATTAACGAAATGGCATTACCAGCAAATACTAATCCTAACAATACAAATTATCAATTATGAAGATTATTTATTGATGCGGTACCAAATTATGAAGGAAATCCTCATACTCTCAGTATTTTCATTGAAAGTTGTGAAAATCTAATTCGAAATTTTTCAAACCAAAATAATGCCGAAGATCCGTTAAACAATTTTATATTAAGAGCAATAATCGGGAAACTAACCGGTAGAGCTTTGATTTTAATAGGTTCAAGAATTGAATTAAGAACGTGGCTCAAAATTAAAAACGCACTAAATCTAAGTTTCGGAGATCAACGGAATATTGATTGTTTAATACAAGATTTAATAAATTTGCGACCATTTAAAAACGAAACTCCCTATAATTTTGGAATGAGGTGTCAAGATTCACGTAGTTTAATAAATGCAAAATTAAATACTCTCGAAATAAATGCACAAGAAAAACAAATTCGTTTGCAAAATTATAATGATTTAGCACTAAAAACATTCATAAGAGGTTTATCAGGTCAAATCCAAAATAATGTTAGGTTGAGGAACCCAGATAGTTTAGAAAGGGCAATGAGTTTAGTTGTAGAAGAAGAAAATTTCCTTTATTCACAAAACAGAACCAATACATTAAATACATAAACTTCATTCAAACTTTCAAAACGAATTACACCAAAGCGCCCTCAAAATAATTTCACAAATCAATCGCCAAATTATTTCCAATATCAAAATTCATTTTCCTCATTTCCTACTCAACATCATAACATATCTTCAACTTCAAATCAGAACTATAACAGAGTCTCCTATGAGCAGTCACAATGGCGTCAAAAAAATAATTTCCAAAATCAGTGGAGATCAAATTTTAACAACCAACGTCAATGACAACCAAATAATAACTTCCCCACACAAAAACCTCCATACTTTCAACAGAGATCTAACCAAATAATGCTAAATCAAAATCAATACAACAGAAATCAATCAAACAATTCTATCACGAATTCTAAACCAGAACCTATGGACACATCGTCAGGAAATTCAGCACCAAGACCCAAACCAAATTTTACCCATACTGAATTGTTTAATCAAGAAATTGATCAAGCTGAAATACAAGAAGAATACGACACTGAATTCACTACGGAAAATTCCTTAAATGAAAATCAAAATTTTCACTGGGGACTGAATCAATACCCTCCGAGGTAATCCAACTAAATCTAGTTAAAACAAATCTACCTTATATTTTCATACCAGAATTAAACGCAATTTTTTTAATTGATACGGGTAGTAGTAGAAGCTTAATTAATCCTGAATTAGCCTATAAATTCTACTCAAATTATATTTTCAATGAAAAATTCAATATTCAAACACCTCATAGTATTAGTTATCATAACGAAGTAATGGTAATCCCGATTTTCAAAATTTTCAATGTGAATCAAACTCACAAATTCTATCTCTTCAAATTTAGTAACAAATACGGCGGTTTAATAGGAGTTGATCTTTTAAAACAATTAAATGCAAACGTAAACATAACATTAAAACGTTTAACACCACATGCTATTATTCCTATTATATATCAGTCAGATGAACAAAGACAGCAGAAGTGTATTAATTTCTGTATAACAATACGTGCTCGTACCCAAAAATTCGTAAAAGTACCAGTCAAACAGAAAAATGGATTTGGAATTTTAAAATACACAAAACTAGATAAAGGAATAGAAATGCCTGAAGCAGTCGTTAATGTAAATAATTTTGCAATAACATCAATATTAAACAGTAACGAAAAAGAATCAATGATAGAAATTAAAAAACCTTTAGAAATTGAATTTGTTGACTTAATAGACGTAAATTTTATTGAAAAAATGGAAGTTGATGAAACGGTAGAAAATAATGAGAAACAAAACAAACTTATGAAAGAAAACCTGAAAATTTTAAGATTAGAACATTGTAATAAAGAAGAAAATGAAATAATTAGAAATCTATGTTATCAATACAGAGACATATTTTATTGCGAAGGGCTACATCTTAGCTTTAATAATAAAATTAGACACAAAATTAATTTAAAGGACGACACGCCCATTTATACAAAATCCTATAGATTACCGGAAATACACAAAAAAGAAGTTAAATCTCAGATCGAAAAAATGTTAGACCAACAGATTATATAACATAGCACATCACCGTGGTCTAGCCCAATTTGGATCGTTCCAAAAAAGATGGATGCATCAAGAAAAAAGAAACGGAGATTGGTAATTGATTACAGAAAATTGAACGAAAAAACTGTCGACGATCGCTACCCTTTACCAAATATTTGTGATATTTTGGATAAACTGGGAAAAGCAAATTATTTCACAACTCTGGATTTAGCAAGTGGATTCCATCAGATCGAAATTGACCCTGAAGATATTCAAAAAACAGCTTTTTCAACAGAAAGAGGGCACTATGAATTCAAAAGGATGCCATTTGGACTCAAAAACGCTCCATCAACATTTCAACGAGTGATGGATAACGTTTTAAGAGGTTTACAAAACGAATTGTGTCTGGTTTATATGGATGACATCATCATATTTAGTACATCATTACAAGAACATATTCAGAGGTTAAAAGAAATATTGGACAGATTAAGGGAAAGCAATTTTAAGGTACTATTAGACAAATCAGAATTTTTACAAAATTCAGTGCCATATTAAGGTCATATTATAACAAAAGATGGAGTAAAACCCAACCCTGAGAAGATCACTGCTATTCAGAACTTTCCAATACCAAAAACACAAAAGGATATAAAAAGCTTTTTGGGTTTATTAGGGTATTACAGAAAATTTATTAGGGATTTTGCTAAAATTACTAAACCGATGACTAAATGTTTAAAAAAAGGTGAAAAGGTCGTTCATACTAGCGATTTTATTGAATGTTTTAATCTCTGCAAAAATATCTTATCTAATGATCCCATACTCCAATATCCGGATTTTACTAAATCATTTATCCTTACAACCGATGCTAGTCATTTCGCTATTTGCGCAGTATTATCTCAAGGTGAAGTTCCAAATGATAAGCCAATCGCATATGCATCCAGAACTCTGAATGACACTGAAACCAAATATTCAACCATCGAAAAAGAATTACTTGCAATCGTATGGGCTTGTAAGCACTTTAGACCATATTTATATGGACGAAAATTCAAAATTTATACCGACCATAGACCACTCACTTGGCTATTCAATTTGAAAGAACCAAATTCGAAATTAATTAGATGGCGACTGAAATTAGAAGAATATGATTATGAAATAATTTATAAGAAAGGAAAGGCCAACACAAATGCAGACGCCTTGTCACGAATTAACATCAATGCTTTAAAAAACGAGTCAATGGTAAACAATCCAGGAGATGTCGATCAAGAAACTCTAAGCTTTTTAAGAAATTTGGCAGAAAATACGTTTGAAGATCAACCTGCAACATCAAGAAATATAAGACAGACGACACAAGAAGACCTACAAACTGTCCATTCGGTAACAGAAGGCACACCAAATGAAGGCATACCTATATTAGAAGAAATTATCAACAACAAATCTCATCAAATATTGGTTACACCTAACGTGCATAATCAACTTCAAGTCAAACACAGCATTGTTGGAAAACTGAAAATATTAGCAGTAAAAATTCCAAAAACACAGAAGAAATTCATTTTAGACTTTTTGAAAGAATATACAACATCAGGAATAACATATTACATCTATTTCTTTGATAACGAACTATATAAAAGCTTCAATGAAATATATATGAAATATTTTTACAATAAAGGTTTAAAATTAATTAAATGTACGAAGTTAGCAAGAACAATAACCGCAAATGATGAAAAAATCATGCTACTAAAATATCAACACAAAAGTAAAAGTAATCACAGAGGTATTAACGAAACTTTAGAACATCTAAAAAGAAATTATTATTGGACTAACATGAAGACAGATGTAACAAAGTACATAAATAATTGTGAAATATGCCAGAAAGCCAAATATTCTCGTAATCCACCATACGTACTATTAATGATAACAGAAACACCAACTAAGCCATTTGAAATTCTACACGTTGATACATTTAAATATGATAATAAAACCTATATAACCTTACTGGACAAATTCTCAAAATTTGGAAAGGCTATAGAAATCAAGGGCACTTCAGCTGTTGAAAGTTGTAATGCCTTAACAACCTTTTTCAGTTATTATGGAATACCGACAAAAATTATTATGGACAATGGTAAAGAATTTAATAATGGGACAATTAAAGAACTTTTAAAATTGCACAAAATTAATATTCATTTCACAACACCGCTCCACCATGAATCCAATTCTCCTGTAGAAAGATTTCATTCCACTCTGATTGAACATCTAAGACTTCTGAAATTATCACGTGGCGATGATCAAAATCTTATGAAATATGCAATTATTGCATACAATAATACAATTCATTCCACAACAAAATATATCCCACATGAAATTGTTTTAGGTCACACAGGATGTCGAGATCCTTCAGATTTAATTAATAGTAGGTTTTACTCAGACTATGTCAGCGGACCTCACGATAAAATAAGGGCGTTATATACAGAAATAACAGAAAAATCTCAACAAGTTAAAGATAAAGTTATAAACAAATTAAATAATCATGGATTTGAACATCATTTTAAAATCGGACATATAGTGTATAAAAAGAATGATAGACGAAATAAAAGAGAAAATAAATTTAAGGGACCCTATAGTTCGGTAGAATTTCTCGAAAATAATAAAGTTAAAATTCAGAATTGTAACACCAACAAAATAAAAACAATTCATATTAAAGAATTAAAACGACCTTCTGTTGTTACAGATGTATTGCCGGAGGAATCGCCACAAACGAATTCCCAAGATACCACCAAATAAACTCTAATCCGGGGTTATTACCTTTAAAAATAGGGGTTAGTCAAGTTATAACTGATTATTGGTCTTTTATTCAAAATTATGATTTAAATAAAATAACTGATGAATTCTATTTACTACAAAAATCATATTCTCATATAAAAAACATAATGTATAATATCACTCAATACTCAAATTATAGTGAAGGTTATTATAACACCTACCACCTTGTTGAAACACTCGAAAATAAAATTTTAACACAAATTCATCAATTAAATCCGTCAGAAACTCATAGAGTTAGACGAGGACTTGTAGATAGATTAGGTTCAATAATAAAAACCTTAACCGGAAACTTAGATGCAGAGGATGCTAAAAAATACGATCAAGCTTTTATCAAACTTTCCGATAACCAAATTAAAATCAAAACTCTACTAAAAGATCAAATTTCACTAATGCAATCGTCTACAGAAAAATTCAAAAATAAAATCGAAATTTTAGGACACAATCAGTTATTATTAAATAAAAGAATAACAGAATTAGAGGAAGTTTTAAAGGATACAAAGTTTATGAAAATTGAGACATATTATTATTTGTTGGAAATGACAATTTCTCCATTTTCCATTGCTTTCCAAATAATTTACGATATCTTAGAAAAAATCGAAATTGCTGTAACATTTTCAAAATTAAATATTTTATATAATTCGATAATAGAGAGATTTCTCAAGTAAGTAATAAATTAGGTAAAAATCGATTACCATTTGAACCGGTTTTAGATAACATATTATCATACGAAAAAAGAATTCGAATCAAAAGTTATATAAAAAAAGATCAAATAGTTTTTATTTTGGAAATACCTATTGTAGAAAGTAATGCATACAATTTTTAAATTTTATATCCTCTACCTGTTCTAATTTCTAATTCTTTCCAAATAATAATTCCATCATCGAAATTCCTTCTTTCCAATGAGCACTCTTACGCATTCACGAACACAAGATGTCAAGAAGTATCCACAGAGCATTTCATTTGTGAAAATGTTAACATGAAGAGCTTCAACAAAATCAATCCATGTGAAATACAATTATTAAAATTCGACAAAAATATAACACAGTGTCGACAAATTCCAGTTCAAATTACAAATAATCTCATCCGAAAATTGGAAGAAAACAAATGGATTGCAGTGATACCAAGAAGTGTAGTGGCAGTGCAAATTTGTGATAGTGACAAAACGAATATCCCATTAAAGAGAAGTTACGTAATTGAAATAAACAATAAATGTGAAGTGCAAATAGAAGACATCGTTTTAAAAACTAAAGAAAAGACCACAATTCAGTTTAGAGAAATTGCTCTGCCTAGTTTAGATTTTTTAAGCGAAATAAATAAGGGAAATAATAATATTGATTTTAAACCAATAGAGTTAGGTTCAGTAGAATTAGATGATTTGAAAACGATCCAAAAGGTAATAGATACACAAAAATCAAAAGTAAATGAGATAGATGATGTACCAATTCATTTTCATAAAGTTAGTGGATATACAATTTTGTTATACATTTTGGTTATTTCAGTTTTAATATTTGGGTTTTTGTATTTTTGTATTAAGAAACATAAAACAAAAGGGACATCAAATAATCAACAATCAAATTCACATGAACGTCCTCAAAACTCGAACTCTGGAGTAAATCCCGTAGTTCTCCACTAAGGAGGGAGGACTTACATAACAATTTTATGAATATACAGTTGATAATAAATGCAAATTTTGCAAATCAATATAAATTATTTTAAAACGGAAATAAAGAATCGAATTACAAATTCTTATAATCATCACTTTTAAAAAAGGTTCGAAATAACAATTGTTCGAATAGAGCAGATTGAATTCAACTTTGAAACTGAAAGGTTTGTAAAAGAAAATTGGGAAATAAAACAAGAAAAATTATAATAAAATAAAATTTGAGTTTTAAAATTTTCTTTTCACAAAACAATCACAAAACAACCACAACAAAACCAAAATTCGCGCGCACACACACACATATGTAATTTTAATAAATATATAAAATTAGTTATTTTGTGTATTATATCCCACCATCACTACTATCCCTATCAACTGTCACGCTCCTCTGTATGACCTGTATAAATACTCATCATTTTCATATATCATCTTAGTCAACGTTGGTTACCTAACAATGGCACACGCTCATACTGTTGATAAATAAAAATGAAACTCATAGTTGTTGATATACAGGGCTTTAGCCTGCCTAGTTTTATGGTGAAAGAGCAAACAATATTTGATGGTAAAAAGTGTGCACATTACTGCTTCAAGGCTGATAAACCGTTCTCTGAAATATCTAGGATCTATCAACGACAAATTCGATACTTGGAGAAGCATCACCATAGTGTTCCATATGATTTTGGTTACATAGAACAAGAATACGTTGAGAAATTGCTGGTCCTAGATTTAGTGCAAGAGCAAACAAATGATATCATTGTTTACGTTAAAGGAGCCATTTAGAATCAATTTCTGATGACAGCTCTAGGAAACAAGTGTCCACGTATCATAGATTTGGATGTTCAGCGAGCGTGCCCAAAGCTCAGGATTGATGAATATTTAGAATGTAAAATTCACGCAAACAGGCGTGCTGTGTGCAGTTTGAATAATGTTAAACACATTTATAATTGGCTTTATAATTCTGTGACTGAATAAATGATTTCATTCTAATTGTATTATTGTTGTTTTTTTTCTATTTGGAGCGAACAAGATCCTAAAAGAAATTTTGAAAAAGAGTAACACTTTGTTGTGGTTATAAAACGCAGAGTTGTATTTTAACCATATATTGTTATCTCTCTTACTTGAAACAATCAGAGCCTAACAGATACTTTGAATATAAGTGAGATGTTTTTGTTATAAGAACGTACGGTCATATTTCACCTTTTCAACTGTATATAAACTTCATGTATCAAGACGAACTCAATTATTTGTCAAGCAAACGTGTGCATCAACAAATCGAACTGTTAGTGAACTATGGCAAACGTGTCTGCCACTTGCAAAGTTGCGCTCAAAATAATTCAACTGTATATAACAAAAATTAAAACATTGGAAGAAATAAATAATTTTTTACCACATATCAATAATACAATACGTATAATACGGAAAGCAATAAAGAACAAAGTGTATGAAGACAACGTTCATGAGAATCCGTTTTCGCTTGAATATAGCTTGTCGTATTTGAAGTGCTATCGCTATAAACTAAAGTGTATACGAAAGCGCGCATTTGTAAAATCAGGTCAAGGCTTAAACAGACATCGGTATTCTAAAGTGTCATGGGAGGACACTGAAACATGTTTCAATGGAAGAATTCGTACAGGCTTCATATCAAACGTAGATATTAAGGATCCATTGCACTTTTTGGAGAGAGCATTTAGATCGTTCAAGTGTAAATTTGAAAATAAACTAAAAAAGTCGTAATTGAAAGTAAACGTGAGTCTTTCTGCTAATTTTATCAAACCTCAAACTGGTGAGGTAGAATTAAAAACATTCGCTACAAAAAACAGTCCAACTGATCGCGTAACAAATATAAAACAGTGTTATCAAGAAAATATTATTCAGAAACTTAAGAAAAGATTGGAAGAGTTTGTCGAGAAAGATTCAGGTTGGGTACTACTAGAAATAATGGGTTTAAAGGTACATATTAAAGAGTATGATCCACTGAAGCTTGGCTATTCCACCTATACTGCAGTCCCAAGCTTTATTAAGAACAAGAAGGCAGTCATTAATGTGCAGAACAATGATAGATATTGCTTTCTATGGGCAGTTGTCTCTGTCCTGTTTCCAACGAACAATCAAACAAATCGAACAACCTCTTACCCACACTTTAAGGAAGTGCTAAAATATGATGGTATGAACTTTCCTGTGACAATCAATAATATTCAAAAATTCGAAGAGCTCAATTGTCTAGCAATCAATCTGTATTGCATTGAAGGGAAGAAGATTTTACCTTGTCACCTTAGTTCTAATGGTTTAAACAATAACATGATCATAAACCTCCTTATGCTACCTGTGTATGACATACAATCGAATAAGCCGGTTTACATCAGTGACCATTTTGTTTGGATTAAGGATTTGTCGCGCCTGATTTCAAAACAAGTGTCAACCAATGGACATAAATTGTTTATATGTGAGCGATGTCTAAACAGCTTCTCAACAGAGGATTTGCTTCAGAAACACCAGTGCCTCTGTCATATCCAAAATAAGTGTTCTGTTAAGCTACCAAAGGAGACAGACAAATATCTTTACTTTAAGAATCATAGGTATCAAGAGAAGTTACCGTTTGTTATTTACGCTGATCTAGAAAATATTTTAGAAAACTGCTCCAATCACAACGAAAGTGGTTCAAAAACGAATACCTATCAAAAACATATCGCCTATAGTGTGGCATATTACTTTAAATGTTCTTACGATGACAGCCTTTGTAAGTTTCGCTTATACCGCGGAAGAGATTGTATTCAGTGGTTTGTCGATGAGCTCAAATCTATAGCAACATTCTGTGACAACGTGTACAAAAATCAAGTACCGATTCAAAGATTTGATAACACACAACTTGAACAATACAATAATGCACAGCAATGTCACATTTGCGGAGGACCAATTCGACCAGACCAAGTACGTGTCCGTGACCACAATCACCAAACTGATCAGTTTCGAGGAGCTGCACATTAAACTTGCAACTTGAATTTTTCCACAATTTGAGTGACTATGACTCTCACTTTATTATCAGGGCTTTATCAACTTCCATGGAAGGCCCAATTAAATTGCTACCAATCAATAAAGTGAAATATATTGCATTCACAAAATACGTCTCAAAACTAAGGTTAGCTTCAGATTCATCGATTCCTTTCGATTCATGTCACAGTCACTTCAAAAACTATCAAATAACCTACAAGATGAACAAAAGCTAATTACAAAATCCTATTGTAATAGCGGCATTGAGTTCAGTCTGCTGAATAGAAAAGGAGTCTTTCCTTATGATTATATAGACTCCTGGGAGAAATTGGTTGAACATTCTCTACCACTAAAGGAGAAGTTTCGAAGCCTTTTAACAGAAGAAGATATAAGCTATGAAGACTACAATTACGCACTAAAGTTTGGGAAGCATTCCATATACAAATCATTGGAGAGTACTCAGATCTATATTTGAAAACAGATGTTCTTCTCCTTGCTGGTGTGTTTGAGGCTTTCAGACAGCCCTGTATGAACACCTACTGTAGCGGTTCCGTTTCAACAATTTCTTTTTGGTATCGAACTAAGGAACGGTTTGGTACTTCTTGATTTCAATGTTTCCATGGTGTGAGTGGGGGTGGCGGCCTGCACTTAATATTAGCGCCAATGTTGTTTGGGTAATGTCCAATTTCGTTTTCTAGTTAACCTTTGGTATAATTTCGTAACGGACTTACCAAATTTTCCTTTTCTTGGTATTAAATTTGAGAGCGATTTAATACTGTGTATTTTCAATGCTTTCAGCGTGTAAGTAGATCAGCTTGCACTTAATTTCATTGCTCATGTTCCTCCGTATTCGTTTGATTCCTTTTTAATTATCTGTTAACCTTTTGCCATAATTCTTAAACCTCTTTGTGACCGTATCAGCGTAGGCAAACTGATACAGAGAGTCTTTAGGCCCATCGTCTTCTTTTTTTTTGTACGTTGTCTTGATCTAAGACTGATGATTGTCTACAATGGAAATCCTATAATTTTTGTAATAACCGCCAGACTCAATTTCAAATGGATTAAACTAGTCCCAACTATCGATTTGATACAGGTTTTCAATGACAGGAAACTCGTCATGAGAAATTCGTACATTAAAATTTTTTCTTAGATCTATTATCAGGACTGGTTAAATACCTAGCCGGACGTCGATTCTGTCTTCTTCTTCTTGAATGTCTCGTGTGTGCGGTACGTTGGCCAAATAATTAAAATTTTGAATTGTGATACAACTTTATCCAAGCTCATCGTGAGAATTAATAATCGTTTGGTAAATATTGTAAAATTTTGTGGAATTGGGTTCGTCATAGAAATCCCAATTAGTGGTATTTTTCAATAAACACGGCGTTTGTCGGATTAAGGCGTACAACGTACACCACGTGCGGCGAAAGATCGTCCATTTTGTTTTCAACCCCTCAAACCGAGGTAAATTATCAATTTTTCATTAGTCTGGTGTGTTTTTTTTTAATTTCGGGGATGACATTATTCCAGGGGTTTTTTTTGGTTTTTCTGTTAGTTCTTGACTTGGTGGCTTGTATCTTGGTGATTCCATCTTGATCTACTTCGTTTCGATTTCATTCTTCTTGGTCCATCAGCGTATTTTGTTTCATCGTCGGACCTGCACCATCTTGTTCCTGACCGTTACATCATCAGAATACAGATAAGTGCTACGTATAGTTCATTATCGGGTTTTTTAGACATATTAGAGTAGATTTATATATATATATATATATATATATATATATATTAACAGCTCATTATCGATACTAGGAACTTCACTAAGTTATTGATTATTATTGCCTGTATATTAGATTTGAGTTGATAATTCGCAACTCCCTATTGTTTATTTAAATGTAAAGCTATCGTTGGATGCACCACGCACTAGTTGCTCAATTAATTACAATTTGTACTATTTGATGTAATTTCAACGTTCGCAAAACTGTCAATTCGATTTAATATCAGTTATTTTTCCATTGTTTCGCTCGAATATTAATTTTGTTTTTGTTATGTTGCAAATATATATATGCATATAGTATTCCGAGTGTATAAATCGTTTCCTTTTGTGTTGCGCATCAAGATCCGTCTCACTTATCTTAAAAGCCAAACGGGTTCCAATTTTCCCGAAGGACTTCAATAAAAAAATTGGTGGCGCCCTCTTTGTAACTATCCCTATTGAATTCCTGTTAGTATTCACGCAAAAATAAGAAATCCACCCCATACCGTTGTTAGCTGGCTGGCAACCTTTTGTGTCCACGAAAATCGTGACACTACAAGCTGGATCCACTGCACTATTATACGGCTCAGGGACTGACGTTTGATCCAATGTTGAAGACCACAAACGTACGACTTGAACTTCTTACAGATATAGATAAAGTTCTTTTTGTTGAAAATGGAATAAGAGGTGGTGTCTCACAGTGATCTAACAGATATGCCAAGGTAAATAATAGATATATGAAAGATAAATATGATCCGAATAGAGCAGACTCTTATTTAATGTATTTTGATGTGAATAATTGGTATGATGCAGCAAAAAAGAAAAAGTAAGTGGTAAAAATTTTCTTTGCTTGTGAAGATTCTCATATTTCTTTCCGATTTTCAGGAGGACGCGGCTCACACGGACGAAAAAGGGGGCGCGGTGGCGATATAATAATTTATATGTAACAAGCAACAAGACTGGGAGAATTTTTTTGTTTTGTTTTTTTTTTGTATTAATTTTTTTTTGTTATTTTTTTATAATTGTAAATAATTGTTTTTTTAGAATTATTTATTATTTTGATTATTTATTTATTATTTACGATTTTATTCTAAGAATATATATTTTAATTTTTAATAAAATTTTCTTCGCTCCCCCTCTAATCCTTACACAATAATTACAATCCCTTATAATAAATATTAATATAGTGCCTCCTAATAAAATCTTAAAAAAAAATCAATTCATTTCTTCTTTTTTTTTAACCCTATCTATCTATCTATTACTTTACCCAGTAAATGGTGCGGTAATGCCATTTCCTTTTCATTATTGAATGTTTGGGTTTTTAATTTTTGGCAATTATAAGTAGTTATTCCAGGTTTTCATCGCAGTTACGTTCATATATTCATCTTACTTATTTGAGGGTTTTTATTTGTCATTTAAAAAAGAAGACATTCTAAACAAGTAGGGACGTCTAAAATTTTTATTTTTAATCAAAAGAAAATAGCTTATAAATACTCGAAATTTTATAAACACAAATAGGTGGCCATCTATTTACAAAAAACCGAAGGCGTGGTTTTAAATCATAAAAAAGAGGTTTGACAACATTGCAAACACGTAAGGTGCTCGCCCCGGATATTTGATAGAACAATCTGTAATTATGATGAGGCCCTCTATCCGATACTAGATGAAGTAAGCCACTCATAACAACAACAACAATTCGTTTTTCATAAATTTGCCGAAAAACTGACAATGCGATCGGAAAATATCATAATTGGAAAGCGCTTTTAATTTTATACATGCTGTGTGAAATTCATTCAAAAATAAGCAATATTAACAGAGTTATGAACGAAAATATAAAAAAACATGCTTCCGGTTTTTCTTTTGTAACTCCGGACCACGTTCGAATTTCCAAAAACCTGATAATTCACGACAACAACGAAGAAATGCCCTTTCAAATGCCGTTTAAAGCATCAAAATCCATTGAGAAATGCACGAAATTTTTACTTTTAAAATTGCCTTTCCAACTGACCATACCCCTTAAATAAACCCATTTACGTAGGATTCACTATTCTGAATCTATCGAAAATATTTCTCTATGACTTCCATTACAACTATATAAGAAATACCTTTGGTGAAAATGCTAAGCTGCTCTATACTGATACTGGAAGTTTGATATATCATTTTCAGAATATTAACGTCTATGAGTACATTAAATGAGACGGCTTCCCTTTCGATACATCAGAATACAAACCTGACAACGTATTTGGTATTCCACTACTAAACAAGAAAGTACCCGGTCTAATGCAAGATGAGAATAATGGGAAAGTCATGCTAGAGTTTGTTGGGCTCCGTTCAAAAATGTATGCATATACTGTTGAGGAAGATTCTAACAAAGAAAAGTTTGTGAAGAAATCTAAAGGTTCCACAAAATCGTCTATAAGAAGTATCACGATTGAAGACTATAAGAGATGTATATTTGACAAAACGGTATTTGAGGGCACCCTGAGGTTTATAAGGTCTAAGAAACACGTCGTATATTCAATAAAACAGAATAAAGTGGTTTTGAGTCCGTATGATGGCAAGCGCATGGTCAGTTATAACCGTATCGATACAGGGCCGTGGGGATATCATGTGGTGGGGGATCCTGTGCATATAACCCCACAGGAAGCCGCATCAATTCAATAGTTCATTATGGATCTTTGTGAAGAGGTCAAGATGCGAGCCTGTGCTGCATCACAAGTGGCTTATGATTGTTAGTTGAATTGTGCAGCTGGCGCAGGCCATGTACTGTCCCAATTAATTAACGAAGAAGAATCCTTTCTGATGACAGATGCTGTATTCACATGGATAGCGGAAGGGAGATTGGATGTTACTGTTGACTGTATCTAACAAGTGTTTTGTCAAAAATTGTGTATGGATAGGTACATTGACACAGTCGCTTCGGTATGCGAACAAGAAAATATACAATGGTTGAGCGTAGATGTGTTCAAAAAACTAGCGAGGAAACACGACTTTGATGGCAAAATACTCTATAAAACGTTAATCTTCGGTCTGCTTTCCAATGGTAACCTACAGGGTGTTTCACATTCGTTCTACCCCGTTAAAAGGATTACCAAAAACTACAAGAAGATTGATGCGCTCGTAGATGAAATGGTGTGTAAAGCCGCTTATTTGGCGAACTCCAAGGCCCTCAAAAACATATTGGATGCTATTAAAGCAAACGAAGACCTTGCATACTGTTTTTGTCAGGTCATAACGCTGAACACGTGAGGATACTGGACTGGATACAGAGCAACGTAGTCAAAGAAGAGAAACATCCAGGTGCAAGATTGGGATGGACATGCGGTTCAGATTCCGCAATATGGCCATCTACATGTTATGAAAACTATGTAGAGACATTAGAATTGTTACATTCAATTTTGGAACAATAAAACAACAACTTTAGAAATTTGTAATCTTTGCTTTATTCAAAAACCTTTCAAAAAAAATTACAAATAAAACAAGAAAAAAAAAATTACTCTACATGCTGATTTCGTTTGATTATCTATTATTGACTTAATTATCTAGGTACAAAGTATATGAAAGGTACGCGATTTGATTTTTATCAATCCATGTGTTATAATTACTATCGAATCCTAACCATTTGACATACAGCTTTTTCCCTCTTTTCTTCAGCACCCGCTCGACAAGGAAAACGTCTGGATGTTTGGCTTTTTGCAACTCCATTTCATAGAAACCTCCTTTAATCGTTTCATCCTTCTCATCTTCTAAAATATAAGTTGTTGGATTTATTAGCTGCACTTTTTTCACAGTAAAAATTTCATTGGTCCAGTTCGGCGTGTATCCCTTCTCAAATAACGCTCTATATTTGCTGATGCGTACTTTATCGGCAACTTTAAACTTTGTAGTCGGATGTGCAATTTTAACAAATGTGTATACTGACTTTAAGATTGCTTTTTCGTTACGTTTATTTACCTCAGAGGGTGCCATTTTAATTGTTCTATGATGACTATTGTTATAAGTTTTAACAATTTCTGGAAGTTCGTTAACCCATTTGTAATTGCCTTGAAAACTAAACTGTTTCCACATAAGTTGTTTCAACGTACGGTTCACTCGCTCAACAATAGAGGCTTTTTTAGTTGAGTATACGCTGTAACGGTTGATTCCATGTTTATTCATCAGCTTTCGAAAGTCTGAGTTATAAAACTCTTTACCCTCATCTGTTTGCAGGTTTTTGGGTGGATACTTTAAACTTGATAGGATACTTTGCATGGCTAAAGTAACCTCTTTACCTTCTTTGGATTTTAGTGGAACCGCCCAGACGAATATTGAAAAGCAATCTATTACAACCAGTATGGATTTGTATCCCTTGTTTTGCTTAACGTAGGGTATCATTTCAACAAGGTCTGCTTGTATTGTCTTGTTGATTGCTTTAACCGTTACGCGACACCGTTTAAAATTGAGCCTCGAAGGTTTGTGTAGTTCGTTAACAATATCTCGCTTAACGAAAGAATGTTCCATTCTAACTTTCTTTGACAGAAGGCTTTTCAGATATAACAGACTCCAGGATGGCAGGCAATCTTAATACAATTTCAGCAGGCAGTGTCACTGACCTTGTGTCATTGCTTTTTCTTTTGAAAGAGAGCATGTCATTGAACTTTAAGTGAAGGTTCATGCTCACCATACTGCTTATTGTTTATAGTAACACAAATGTCATTAAAATTGAGTCTTATCATCTCTATTGTTGCTTCTTTCAAAAGAAAGGTATAGGTTGTGAGACCATTCTCTAACACATAAGTATTTCCAAGTGTCTCCTCAGAATTAAACTTAAGAATTGTGTTGTAAAATATATAATTCGATGCTTCGAGGAAGTATCCTTGTCGTGCTGCAACACCATGTTTAACTATGTGACGACCAAACTTGTCAACGGTCATCTCACACAATCACCCCTTCTTCACGCAGTTCTTCTATAATAGACACAATCTCGTTTCGATAACCTGTATTGCCTGCTGCCTGAGACGATACTAACAGGCGGAGTCTATCAACCAGCTCATTTGGATCATTCCAATATATGAAGTCAATGGGGTTGTCATTTAGCGACTTATACATTCCCTTTCCTTGGTAATACAATGGTGTTACAACTGACTTGTATTTTTCATCTTTTGTCCCATGTATTTGAGCACCGAGTTTGAAATTCCTCCTCACAGCATTGCTGATATCCAAAATATTCTTATATAGTTCAAGATTTTTCTTCGTGTATTTTGCGGGTTCGCTTTTGAACAGTAGTTCGTATAATACACGTGTACCTTTCAAACTATGATTACCAACTTTAATATCCGGTCCTACGAACTGAACCTCGGATGAGTCATTGAAGTATTTCTCTTTAAAACTATCGTGTCGTATTCAAGTTCGATGGTCATATTTTCTCTCTTTGTCATGAAACATGCCGCCTATATATCGCCTTGGAAGTTCATCGAACTCTTGTAAGTATTCCTCATATACTTGTATATCTATCAGACCTTCAATATTTTCTTTACTTTCCTGAACCGATTTTTCAAGTAAATCGTCGTCGTAGTGCTTCACCTCTTTTGGTTCCTCCCGCTTTTGCTCTGGATCATAACTATATTCCTCATCTTCCGACTTGATTTTTGTAGAAAGATTTACATCAGGTGTTTCCTTTAAAGAATCAATTCTTTTCTTTAGGTTTGTTACTTTCATAGATATCCGCCTTGAAGCTGTTGTGGCATGAAGTTCTGGAGCCCTGCAAACTTTCTCATATACCTTAACCCTTTTTGGAGTGTTGAATGTTTCACTATCAAATAATGGCTCACTTTTCTCTGCTTTAAATTGCTTGTCCCCATTTGTATTTAATCTTTCCACTATAGTTTCTAAATGCTTTGTGATAGGAGAGAACGCATTCTCATGTCTCAATTGGGCTTCCTTTAACGAGTCAAGTTTCTTTCTAATTTCATTTCTTTTTCTAATGAGCTCTTTGTTTATTGAAATAGACTCAACAATTTTTGCATTTTGAGAATCCATTATCACAGATCACTGACCTGATCTGACATCAAATTCATACTGTGCAGCTTAAGATAATTTTGATGCATATATAATACTACAACTGGATGAAGCAGTCAAAACCTTTGCGATAACGACCATTATTAATATCCCTCTCTTTGTCAATTGTAAGGAACCCATGATTATTACTCCAACAGGCGGAGCATATTTCTTTGAATTTATCATAAGTTAAGTCTGTATTTATATGTTCATCATACGTATGTCGTAGATTTAGGTGATCTTGTTTGAATAATATGAGAAAATTTGCATTATCGCAAATAAGGTGCTTGGGTATACCTACGTATGTCTTACATAAGTAGAAGCAGTCTACATTCATATGTCTACCCATGCTAAAATACTCTTTCATCAGGTGTTGCTTATCACATACGACGTCATCAAATATAAAGACTGTGTTTGGTTTCGCTTCTTGCGGGGAAGGTATGTTATCATCCAAACTGCTGAGTGGAGCATAAGTGACTCCTTGAATAGGCTTCAACAGCTCTTCAAGGTACTGACATTTTGGTTGAAACGAGGATAATGAAAACACATCTACGTTCTCAAACCTAAGACCGTTTTTATGTTCCAACAGATTCACTACAACATTTGACTTTCCACAATTTGATGGTCCAACGACAGGGCACCGAATAGATGTTGGCAGCAACTCACAATGCCTCTTGAAATTGTTTGAGTTATTGATATCATAGTTTTGCATTGGCAGCTTCAAAGTCTGCTCAATAAATCGCATCGTGAAAGTTGACTGATCTCCTACCGCTGTGAGCGTGACCTTATAAATAGATCAGGCACACGCTGGATAACAAGCACAGCTTCTGAATCTGTAGGAAGTCTATAAAATGATTGCCTACGTTCAGGAGGCTTCCAGTCACATAAACATCACTGAAGGTAACGGATTTGTGAGCAAACTGATTGACAAGTTTCCATTTGAATTGCATATTCCAAGATACAACAATTGTGGACCTGGTACGAAATCGTCTAAAAGGCTTCGCAGAGGAGACCTGGGTGTTAATAGACTTGACGAAGCTTGCAAGTCGCACGTTATCGCTTACGCAACAGAGAAGGGTTTAGATCAAAGACACGCGGCAGATAAGATTTAATTGAACGAGGCGAAACAAAGGCTCCGTTCATCTGACTCCTTGATCGGTGAGAAAGCCGTAGCATTAGGAGTGGACAGTGGACAGGAAATGACAGCCAAAATTAAACTTGGAATAGCCTGCAGAAGTCGATCATCAGCAAGAATTCACGGCAAATCCTCAAAAAGCAAGAAACGTGGCGGAAAGGTGGCATTTAGTCAGCTTGTAAGAGCAACACGTAATGCAGTGAAAGCTAAAAAATTTAATGATATTAAAGAAGCCTAAGGTGTTGCTCTTAAGGCTGCAAAAAGTTTAAAAGAAGTGTAAGGTCTGTCAGGGTGATACCTGTACCCAAGAGTGGTGGTTTCTTGCCCTTAATACCTCTATATTTGCTGCTTTTGGAGCATTAGACCCAGTCGCTGGTGGTGCTACAGCAATTGCAAAAACAGTTAATGATACCAAAGTCACTCAAGAGCAACTCAAGAAATGTCAAAGGCACAACAAAACAATGGAAGCCATATCAATTAGTGAAAGTGGGAAAGGGCTTTACTTTAAACCCTATAAATCAGGGCTTGGGCTTTTTTTATCCCCTCCAAAGCCACCAAAGTACCTTCAATAAAGCTACCCAATAGAGCCCTTACCAATATAGAACTTTCTAAATTTGTTAAACAGTTAAAGATCAAGAATTTCAGGGGAGTCTTCATGAGAGATGCGCTGCCAAAGTCAGGCCCATATTTCAGTGAATGTGGAATTGCGAACCTGGACACTGTAAACGGTCCCGGAACTAACTGGACAGCTTACGTGAAATATGGCAGCAGCGCAACTTATTTTGACAGCTTTGGTGACTTGAGACCTCTATTAGAATTAGTAAAATACCTGAGGTCTTCAGGCCTATGCCAAATTCTCTATAACCTTGATACATTTCAAACATACGATACATTTGTGTGTGGCCATCTTTGCTTAATATTCCTCATGTACTATAATAATTTGAGTCAGAAGCATTACTAATCAGTTGTTTTAATACGAGGCAGACGGACAGATAATGTCATTCACATTCAATTTGTCTGGAACGCAGTCAGTTCTAAAAGCTGACTGTTATTCTCCTCTCATATTGGATAATGGAAATTATGTAATTGGACTTATCAACTTAGAAACATGCAACTCTATTCCCAATATTGACGCTAGCAATAATAAGCTTCACTACTTCGCTGAAGATGGCAGTAAAGTATGTATTGAAAACCTTGAGGGCTCATACGAAATCGATGATATAAGCAATTTCATTATTAGGGAGCTAAATAGACTGACTTTTGGCGAACCGGGTAAAAAGTCAAGCTATAGGAATAGTCGCCTTTTAACAATTAAAGTTAACAACAATACTCTGAAATGTGAACTCAAGTGTGCGTTTGATGTACACTTTTCTGAAGATGGTACAGTAGGTGATTTGATTAGATACGAACGCAGAAAACTTATCGCATACGTGAAACATGTATCCGACAATCCATCCGAAATTTTGAAGCTAAATGCATTGTTCGTTGAATGTTACATTGTAGCAGGCTCTTATCGTAACGGCAAGCTCGTTCACATAATTTATCAGTTCTTTCCGCTGGTTCCTCCTGGATATAGAATTGTGGAAGCACCATCCAACGTCATCTATTTACCAATCAGCGTCAGCGAAATTGCTGAAATTATTATAAAAATCACAGCCCAAGACGGAAAGACGGTCAATTTTCGAGGTGGAGTCGTTACAGTAAGACTGCATCTTCAAAAGCTCTGAAAAACTGCTATGAGCATTGTTTTTAACCAACAACACTCTGTTACTCATCACAGACATAGAAGCCGTGTAAACAAAAACATTTTGGTCAGAAGAGGCTCAAGTCTCACGCAGTTAACAGCAAACAATAGAAGGTTTCTCCAATCTTTAGGATTTAGAGTTTCTCAAAATGAACAGAAATATTCTCTATGCGAATGAAAAAGTAGTTTTCGATGAAGCGATAACCTATGCAGAGAGACATGCGCAGTAAACCTTACGCTTCTACTTCATACAATAACAACGATGAAATAAGAATACCGATCCAACAACAAGATTTGAACTCGCTACCATGGTACAGTGACCTGTACATTGAAGGCAAGGATGTAGCGACGCAAGGGGAAGCCCCTGCTCGGCTCGATGGAGTACCATTTATTAACAACGGAATTCTCTTTCTTTTTGATGAAATACGATATGAAATAGGTGGAAACGTTATCGATCGCATTAAGAATCCTGGAATGGCAACCGTAATGAAAGACTTTCTACCTACAACAAAAATCAAAGCATTGCGCTCAAGAATGCAGGGTGGTTTCCTCTAGAGGAGTCCACAATAATGGATACAGCAACTGGAACATTCAATGTTATAGTACCGCTACGAATGTTTTTGGGTTTTTGTGATAATTTCCGAAAGATAATTTTAAATTTGCAACAGGAACTTGTCCTTCTTAGAAGTAATACCGACATAAATGCTTTGTTGGACGACGGAAGCAAGTCAATTAAAGTCGAAATCTATAAAGTATTCTGGAGAATGCCACATATTTCAGTATCAACTGCTGAGAGAATACAATTACTAGATATACTGAAGAAAGATAGAGAGCTGAGCATCCCCTTTAGAAGCGGAGAATGCTATGAGTACCCTCTTTTGCCACAGACACAGAGACACATGTGGCCAATCAAAACATCAATGGAGAGGCCACAGTACATTTTCTTTGGCTTACAAACTGATAGAAAAATTCAATACAATAAAGACAGCAGGCAATTTGATCATAGTTCTTTGGCAAACATTAAAGTATTCCTCAATGACGTTATGTATCCCTATGACAATTTAAATTTGAATTTTAACAAAAATCAGTTTGCAGCTCTATACGAAATGTATATAGAATTCCTAGAATTATATTTGGGAAAAGCTAGAGAGCCCCTTCTAACGCCTGCAGAGTTTAAGAGCATTGCTCCTATAGTAATAATTGACTGTTCAAAGCAAAATGAGCAAGTCAAAAGAAGCCCTGTAGACATACGGATCGAATTTGAAAAAAGTGAAAATAGTCCTGATAAGACAACAGCCTATTGTTTGATAATTCACGATGGAGTCGTCAAATATGTTCCATCGCGAAACATGGCTAGAGTGGCAATGGCAATGTGAATTGTTTTATAGTTTGCCCCTCTCACTTCATGTATTTGTAACTTATTGTACGATGGTATCTGAATTAAGGAAATTAAATTTCAATTGTTTTTTATTAAAATCTATTTATTTCTCGGTTATTGAATACAATAGTGATATAGTGTTTTGGTAGTAACATAAATTGGTTGATGGCCAAACCATAGTCAGGCCCACTTGCCCAACCCGCTTGTGCTTTACGATTTCTCAACTGCCACTACCACTGCATCACCATTCTTAGTATTTATCCTATCAAACGATTTGATTTCAAATCTTTCACCAATGTCCAACGACTTGACGGCAACAAATGGTTTTATGTATAGCGACGAGTTGACAACTTAAAAAGGATGTAGTCATTTCTACAAAGGTGGCTCACTTCCAAATACTGTTTCTTAGCATTGCGAAAAGGAATATATACATATTCCTCTGTCGAGCATGCGCTATAAAGTTTAAGAACGATAGAAGAAGTGACTTGGTATATGATTAGACTTATGTGATTCTCTGACAAATTCCTCAAAACTACAAGCAACGCATTTTGTGTTCGGTTGATCTGTTTCACCACCACATTTAATGCACTTAAATTGTACGGGAACGACCATCTTAATCGCACTGAAGTATGCAAATCTCTCTGCTTACATATATAACAACAATCAAGGTCACATGGACGAAAAAATCTCTGTATTTCAGGTTTACAGCAAGGAAAAGGTATCTGTTTTAAATTGATATCACTGATATCTATAAAATTTGAATTCCCCGCGCTTGTGCATGCGCACAACTGGCAAGTGGTCCAGAATCGGCATTACTATACTACTATTAATCTTGCTACTACTATAATTATTTATTTCATTGTTAATAATTGTATTAATCTTGTTACTACTATAATTATTAATTTCATTATTAATAATTTTAATAATTTTGTAACTATCGTAATTATCAATTTCATTATTAATGATTATTATAATTTAGTTACTACTGTAATTATTATTGTTAATTTTATTATTAATAATTTTGTAATTTTTATTATTACTTTTATTATTAATTTCGGTATTAATAATATTGTGTTAATTTTATACAATTATTGTTATAAATTGAGTATAATTTTAATTGTAAATATTCAATAAATTGAATTCCAAACAATTTCCTGATTTTTGTTTCCCATTAAAATATAGATAAGAATAGGGATAAGTAAATATATAAGGCCATGATTGAAACCAGTAAAACGTCGGTCATATAGAGCACTGTAATGAAAGCTGGCTTGACCGCCATCTAAGAACCGGCCGTTGAACTAAAACTGATAAAACGGAGGAGAGGGGAATCGTTTAACTATAGAAGATACAGGGGCTAATACCGGTATTCAGATTTTCGTTCGGTATTGTAAGCCCTAACTGCAAAAAACCAAAACATGTTGGAAATTGTTTGTATTAACTCCGTTTTACGGTAATGAGAATGAAACTGAGTTAACATCTCTAGTTAAAGCTATCAACTCCTCTGATGATGTCGAGCGATATTTGGTCGTTGATGATGATTAAGCTTAGAATTCTCTAACTACCTTGAGTGCATGCCATAGACGTTTGTGACTTTCAAATCTTACGGCAATCTCAATGATAACTATATAGTCACTTTAGTATGGTCATACTTGATGTATTGCAATTTTCAAAAATGAAATTCAAAAGAAGAAAATTGTAGATCCATATAAGAAATATTAAATGTTGCACATTATTTGAATTAAGGCTACAGAGTACATCTCCAGATTTCAACCGGCGAAAATGCGAAAAAATGTGAGAAAATGTGAATTTCCTACTCGCAATTTCTCGCTCATCCTTAGAGCTACAACTACCGCAAATAGATTTTTGAAATTGGAATTTCTTATAGCTCCTGAAGGTTTGTTGCGTTTTTCAAAATGTTGATACAAATTCGAATTACAGACAAAAATCTAACAATATGTTTTTTTCGTATTTTTTTACAATTTCTTACATTTTCTTTTATAACTTGTCTAATTTTGATTATTTTGCAAAAATTCTTGTACTGTTAGATAGCTTATAAAAAGTTCTTTTCAAATATTTAAGAAATTTTCCGATTCCACTATTATTTTTCCAGAAAATTAAGAAAACTTCTGAACGCTACAACAGCTTCTCTCCTACAATTTTTATTTTACAGCATTGATCAACACCTCATTCGAAAGCTGATACAAAGACGGAGTGCAAGATGAAGCCCTTTTTTGAAATTTTGAAAATGGCTTGAGTTATTGCGAAAAAACCAACTTGTTTTTCTGCCATTGTTTTCACTTATTAAAATTGATTATTTTGCTTTAAAATACATATGGTTAGGTATATAATTTTGGCCTCTTTCCGATTGATGCATTATTTTTGTAAAAAAATGTTGATTTAATGAAGAAAATTGAGTGGAAATCCAGCGTCGTTAGTTTACAAAGATTGCCCGCGTTTCACGTAAACAGTGCGGGTTTGCCTAATCGAAAGTTTGTAGAATCATCGATACTCAATCTAAAGCGAGACACACTATTCGATTTGACAAACGCGCATTGTCTACCAGTCTGGCGGGTTATCTTGCTTGATAATACACAAACAAAGAGACTGGATTTTCATTCCATTTTCTTCGAGAAATCAACACTTTTTACAAAAATAATAGGCCAATCGGAAACAGGACAAAATTATCTACATAACCGTATGTATTTCAAAGCAAAATAAGTAATTTTAATATGTGCGAACAATGTCAGAAAAACCAGTTTTTTCCGCAATAACTCATGCAATTTTCAAAATTTCAAAAAAGGGCTTCATTTTCCACTCCGCATTTGTATCAGCTTTCGAATGAGGGGTTATTCAATTCTGTAAAATAAAAACTGTAGGAGAAAACCTGTATTAGCTTATAGAAGTTTTCTCAATTTTCCGGAAAACTAACGGCGGAATTGGAAAATTTCTTAAATATTTGGAAAGAACTTTTTATTTGCAATCTAACAGTACAAGAATTTTTGCAAAATAATCAAAATTGGCCAAGTAATAAATGAAAATGTAAGAAATTGTACAAAAATATGAAAAAAAACAAATTGTTAGATTTTTGTCTGTAATTCAAATTTGCAGCAACATTTTGAAAAACGGAAAAAAACCGTTAGGGGCTATAAGAAATTTCCTTTTCAAAAATCTATTTGCAGTTGTTGTAGCTCCAAGGACGAGCGAGAAATTGCGAGTTGGAAATTCACATTTACTCACATTTTCGCCGGTTGAAATCTGGAGATGTACTCTAGCCTTAAACTTAAATATCCATTGAGTTATTACACATTGGTGTTTTATCATAATCAGGGATAAAATTTACCTTGTATAATGGATACAAACTATTTTGACAATAAAATATTAATTATTTAGATAGAAATTTCGACGATAGGACTAACACAAAAAAACTAATACGAGTAATTTCTTTTTTCAAGTTTTATCTGTAAAATTTAAATGTTAACCAATACAATCAATAAACAAATAGGAAAAAAGTCGTTAAATTCGATAAATCCACTATGGAGTTTCTCAAATATTAGAGTAAACATTTCTTGTCCCGTTAAGACGAATAAAAACAAATACTTTGTTTCATTTTTAACGAAAAGTATCGAAATCCCTCATTATTGTCTGATATAGCGCTGTGTGAATATTGTGCTCCATTATCAGGTGAAAATATATATTTGCAGGTACATAAATTATTAAAATTGCTTCTAATTCTAATACTACTACTGATTAAATGTTCTATTGCTTTGCATGTGATGTTTCCTTTATTAAGAAAAAATTCAATATCACCAAGCATTTTAAAACCAACCAACATTTAGCGAACGTTGCACGTACCCAATCTTTCGTCGGTGAAAAATCTGAAAATAATTCCCCAAAAACCAATCATACCTTTAATCGAGATTTGTGTCAGGCACTTATCGCGGCGGATATTCCATTTTCCAAATTAAAAAATCCGTTTTTTCGAAAATTTTTAGAAAAGTATTCTAATTGTAAGGTGCCCGACGATTCAACTTTAAGGAAATGTAATTTGCCAGCAATTTATGATGAGACAATAGAGGAAACTTGTGCCGAATTTGAAAATAAATTTTTATGGGTGGGTGTAGATGAAACTACGGATTCTTTGGGGCGGAGCGTCGACAACGCGATGATTGGAAAATAGGATGGAAAACCAACGCGAACGAAATAGATAGTTTAGTTTCGAATAGTTTAACGCGTATTATTTTGGAAGATGAAAAAGATAGAGTTTTAATGTTGATATCGGATAATGCCGTGTATATGTTAAAAGCCGGTCGAACTTTAATCGTCAAATTTCCCAGCATCATCGCTTAACCTGTTTGGCTCACGCATTGCATCGTATTTGTGAATTTATTAGGGACGAGTTTAAATTGGTAGATAATTTAATTACCAACTGGAAAAAAAATTTGTTGACCAAATTAAAAATGTAGTTTCACTTTTGGACGAAGGTACGAGTACGAGCTCTGTTGTTTCTTGTAAATTGCTTTCTGAAAATCCGAATTTATTCGAAAATTTAAAACTAATTCACGATAATTTTGGACAAATCCCAAACGCGATCACTTTCTTGGAAAACCAGGAGATAGAAATTGTTCAATCATTTGAAAAATTCGAAAATGTATTACATGAATTGAATAACTCGGCAATCGTTCCTGGAGACTTTGGCATACGCCTTCGAGAAAAAAGTTTCAAAAGTTTAGGCCCGTAATCCTGGTATCGACCGTTAAAAAAAATTGTTAACTCGCTGAAAGAAAATTCACAAAATTTCGACAATAATTTTCGTTACGCCCCTATTACTAACTGCGATATTGAACGGTCTTTTTCGCGATAGAAAATAATTTTACCCGACCAGAGATTGAGATTTTCTTCTTCTAATTTAGAGAAATATTTAATCATCAATACTAACATTTCTAATGCCCGATACTGTTAATTGTTTTATTTCAATCGAATAACTTGACTAACCAGCTTGTAGTTGCTGATGTTCTAAAACATAACCCTTTTATTTTTACCTACCCTGGTGAGAGTATGTCCGCCTCTCCGTGGTCTTACCAGATATTTTTGCACATATAAACACATACATATGTGAAGAAATAACCAAATGGACATGGTCTTTGCTTTAAATCTTTTACAAATTAAATATTAACAATAATAATTTTATTTTCAAATACTCATATTTTTTTTGTAAATGTAGCTAATATTTCGATAATTTTATAATCGGTATTATTTTGAAGTCTTAAAAATTTTTAAAAAGCATTGATTTGATTTTGTCTATTCACATACATATCGTATTTAAACCTACTTGCTGCGCTTATGGAACGATAGTCTTATACTTATACTTTTCTTGTTTACTAAATTATTGAAAGCAAAGCTTTATTAGTAAATTGTTTATTACGATCAAATCATTTCTTAAGTATGTCAGTATATTTGTTTACTAAAATATTTTGACCACAGCATTTTTAGTGAATTGTTAAATACGGTCAGATCATTCCTTAGATTCATTCTAATATTGTCTTTGTAATTGTCAAAACCTCAAAAATAAAGATTATTTGCAGTAATTCATTTAAGTGGCGCAGTCGGTAGGATAGTCAAACAAATATTAGTGAATATAATATTTGGTTCATATCGTTGATTAATTGGCTAAAACGAAATCTTCACAAGTGAAAATTGTGAAAATCTTCGAAACAAGTGATCTATTCCAGTCAAGTGAATTGAGTAGCTTGGTGAGAAAACTTCGAGCGAATATCGAAAAATTTTCTTTGTTGGTTTCCCAAATTGGATCAACAGATGGAACAGATCATCATATTGCTGTAAGTACACATGTCAATTAGAGGTTCACAAAATCACTATCGTAGTGACGACAGTTCGGACGATTTAGAATCACAAGACTCCTTTGAAAATATCCCATCAAATTCCGTACCAAGTATAATTAATTACGCAATTAATTCCAATCGAAACTCAGAAATTTCAACCCAAATAGATTCTTTGTTTTAGAATTACAAAGAAATTGTAAATTAAAAATGTCGATATTAAAGCAAGAATATTTGAACATGATTCCTGAATTTCATGGAGAAAAGGAATTATTACCTAGATTTATTGATATCTGTGAAAAGCTCGTCAATAAATTTTATAATACAGTAGATGCAACGGATTTTCAGAATGAATATCTGATGTCCTAAGTAGGATAAATATGTACCTTCCCGAGCAGGGTCAATGACCTGTATATCTGGTCGCCCAACTGTCAGGGGCATGTATAGATGGTTGCCTGACTACCAGGAGTGTGTATAGGGGTTGCCTATATGTCAGATGTGTATATGTGGTTGCCTAACTATAAAAGGTGTGTATATGCGGTTGCATAGTGTCCTAAATGTAGCCCTAAGTGGCGCCCCCTAAACATGGCGGAAAAATGCTACCAACCAAAATTCTCCACAGTGTTGCCAACTGTAATTTGACAGATGGCGGGCAAGCTGTAGACAACAAACAAGGTTGTAAACAGCATATGGCGGGAAAGTTGTTAACAACAAACAAGATTAGCCTTGTTTGTTGTTAGCAAGTTAACCTCAATTTCTGATTGAAATGCGCATGCGTTATGAATATTGGCGGGAGATTTGAAATTCTATTATGGTTGTGATGTATTATTCCTTTAATAAAATTTAGTATGCCTACATTCATTTTTAGTTGAATTGCACATACGTTACAAATATTAGCGGGAGATTTGAAATTCCGTTTGAGATACAAAAAAAATTATTCTTTTAATTGAATTTTTTTATTTATACAAAATATATTTATAAATGAACTTGACACACTTGACACAATTTGACGCAAAAAATTCAAAATTCAGTATCAACCTTGTTTTAAACTCGTTCAACTAAAAGTTGTCTATAAAATTGTGATACAACGCTCAGTAATTTAAACGAAGTTCAAAGTTTGAATTTCGTTTGCTCAAACGTCAGTTAAACGACAGTTGGTACAAGCGGGCCTTAGAAGTTCAAATTTTTCCTTTCCTGTTCAATGTTTCAGTCTTGCAGTCAATCTTCCAGGAAACGGATTCTGGATATATCATTTGATTAGACGTAATCACTATTTATCATTGTCTATCTTTGTTGCCTGTGATTATTACTTGAGTTGATGGTTACATTGCACTTACTTTGATGGCTTTAGAGAAATATAACGTGGGGGAAATTGTACATTTGCAATTTTTCTACAAGACTCACATTTATCAAAAATGGAAAAATTGAAAATTAAAGATACATCTAAAGAATTTAATTAAAAAGTTGAAATGTACTCACAGGTGTTGGGACATCGACCTTGTATTCTATAGAATGATTTCAACACATATATGCAAGTGCTGTCGCTATTGTGACACATTGCACAATCAATTTCCGACTTACAATTCTTGAAAAAAAAATTTCAGTGATTGTTTGCCATATAGATATTCAGAAAAGTTCCCTTATATCCTTAAAAATAATTCTAATTCCTCTATACAAATGCTATCGCCGCTGAAAGTTTCAGACTTTCAATTTTGGATAAAAGTCTCCGTTACAATTCGCCTTATAAATTTTCTGAGTACAAATCTTGTTTTCAAATGAATCGTTGAAATATCTGTCGACAAATGCTGCCGCTGTTTTAATGTATTGGACATCTTACAATTACAACTTAAAAAAAGCTTTTATTTGCCCTATTAAGTTTTCTGAATACGATCACTGTTTTCTATTGTATCCTTCCTTTATCTGCATACAAATGCAATCAGTGTTGTGACCTATACGATAACCACTAGAACTTTTACAATTTTTCGACAACAAACATTTGCAATTATATGCACAACAATTTTTTTGAAAACGACACTTTCATACTATAAATTCTACAATTTGTTGAATATTCTGACCTAATACTACCTCCGCCACTGACTACCCTACGGCACTGAGCCTAAAGCCGCGTGACGCGTCCATTACATAATCTCAATTTTGAAAGCGTGCTTTTTAGAATCGTTTGAGTTTTTACAGGAATCTTCTACCGTTTAATTATACAAAATAATAAAACGAATGTTTTGTTGAACATTGTCAAGTCCGGAATTATTGAAATTAGGCTAGGTTTGTCAAAATTTTGTATAAGCTTTCAACATTAGCATAAGAATGTAAACAATGTTGTTTACGTACGTTTGCAATGCAAATTATACTGATCATTTATCGGTTTTTCAGTACATAAGGCTGTGAAATCACTCAAGAATTGAGAGAAGCTGTTACCGTAATGGAAAGCAAACCTTAATCAAAGTCAAAACCAAGTCAGTTAAACAAATGGTAGACAATTTCAGCTAGTTGAGAAGGCACATACCACTAAGTGTTTAAGAGTTTATTATATTTCTAAATAGAAAACAAATCAGGTGATTTTATTTTATATTGATTACTAATTTATTGATTTTAGCACTTAAATCTATAAAGCTAATCTACGACTAATGAACATAGAAGTTTACCGTTATTGTGAACAGACAAAATACATAGTCGATAAATATTAAACGGTACATGTAGAAGAAAATTTGGAAGTTGACTTAATGTGATCGCTAAGCTACCTTAAGTTTACAATTTAAGCTACATATGGAGAAATTTCAATGCAAATTAAAAGCTTATATTTAAAAAAAGTATGTCATCTTGATAGATGCGAATTTTCCCGCTATTTCATTGATTTTAACTTACAAGCCATCGACCTAAGTCGAAAGCAGTCATTTGATTTAACTGTAATTAGGTGCGGACTAAACTTGAAATCAGTAAATATTAAGCATCGGGGCTAATGATGATGATGATGGTGATAAGTTTAGTGGATTCAGATTGTCAGGCAATCTTATGACCTGGATCGAGATGAAAGAAGGGGTGCCTTCCACGATCAACGGGATACAGATAGTTATGGATTGCGAATCTTAGCCAATGGAATCTGCCGAAACTGTCATCAATTCTCTAAATTTTATTATATTAGAGAACGATGGATGTGTGGTAAATTAATAAATGCCTCGTCAACAGAATCTGCATTGTCATCATCAAATTAAGTTTTAATAATTTCAACAACGTCTAATTATGTAAATTTTTAATTATTAAACGATTATAATGAATAACATAAAATATTTGATATAAATAAAAAATTCAATCAAAAGAGTGATATTTACTTTTAATCTCAAATGGAATTTCAAATCTCCCTCTAATTTTCGTAACGCATGCGCAATTTAACCACAAATTGAGGTTAACTTGCTAACAACAAACAAGGCTAATCTTGTTTGTTGTTAACAACTTTCCCGCCATATGTTGTTTACAACCTTGTTTGTTGTCTACAGCTTGCCCGCCATCTGTCAAATTACAGCTGGCAACACTGTGGAGAATTTTGGTTGGTAGCATTTTCCCGCCATGTTTAGGGGGCGCTACTTAGGGCTACATTTAGGACACTATGCAACCACATATACACACCCCTGGTAGTCAGGCAACCATCTATACATGCCCCTGACAGTTAGGCGACCAGATATACAGGTCATTGACCTTGCTCCGGTACTTCCGCTCGGGAAGGTACATATTTATACTACTGTCCTGCATTTTAGCAAAAATTAAGGGCGATGCAGCTCTAAATATTTCCTCTTGTGTTATCAGTAAATGGGCAGATTTTAAAATTCATTGAAAAATTGTTACTCTGATAAACGAGATTGCTACACTTTGTCTATAGAAATGACAGAACTAAAACAAAGCAATGAAACGGCTTTCGAATTTTTCAATAAAATTCAAAATTTACTAAATTTACAAACTTCTTATGTAACAATGAATTTTACTAAAGAAGAAGCAACAAGTTTAACGTCTTATTTTAGAGGTTATGCTTTAAGAATTTTATTGCGTGGATTAAAAGATCCAATAGGTTCTCTTATGCGGACCAAAAATCCAAACGATTTAAATTCGGCTCTTAACATGTTAACGAACGATTTTCAATTAGAAACAGCTCAACAAAGATTATCAAAAAATAAATTTAAAAATCAAAAGCCAAACCCAAGTAGAATTACAAATAATTATCCTCAATTACAATTAACAAATTTTCCACTTAATTTTTCACAATCAAGCAAACAAACAGTAAATAACCTTCAGCGAAATAATGTACCTTTTAATCAAAGCAGAACAGTAAATGTTTTCAGACCCAATCCAAACCAAACATTTCCCAAACCCATACCTATCAGTACCTCTACAAGAAATACCTGGAATCGTGCTTCTAATACTTCCAATTTGAGACAAAATCAAAATTTCACTTATAGACAAACCCCTAATTTTATATTAGAAGAATCATTTAATATTGATTATCAACCACTTGTCGAGTTTCCCGACACAAATCAAAACGATGATTGTATCGAAGAAAGTCATAATGATAATCTTCCAGAAGAAACCCAAACAGATGATTTTTTAGAAATAGAAGCCTCGGAATCCCTAAATTCGAATTAATGAACTTAAATAAAAATTCCAGCGAACTACCGTATATTGTATTTTCAGAAAATAATCTAAAATTTTTAATCGATACAGGTAGTTCTCGATCCTTTGTCAAACCACTAATTGCTGAAAAATATTTTAAAAAAGATATTAAGAAAGATCCTTTTAAAATTTCTACCGCACACGGAACTTCAGTGGAAAATTTTAGTACAGTCATTCCATCTTCAAAATTATTTAAACAAAAAAAAAATTCCATTAAAATTTCATATTTTCGATTTCCATAATTATTTTGATTGTTTACTTGGGATTGATAACTTAAAATTCCTAAATGCAACAATTGATTTAACAAACAATTTATTAATTACACCTAATAGTAAAATAAAACTACAATTTCATCAAATTTCTCAAGTAAACGTAAATCACATAACAGTTGAATCAAGGTCAGAACAAATTATCAAAATAAAAATTGATAATATTAAAAATGGTGAGGTAGTCATTCCATATACAAAAATTGATGAGATGGAAATTCCACAATGTATTGCGACAGTAAACAACAATGAGGCAATTTGCGCTATTTTAAATACTTCAGAAACCCAAAAATATTTTGATTAATCATAACCACTTATTGTCGAAAATTTTGGCGAATATGATAATTCCAACGTTCAAACCAAATTTCAATTCTTTACAATCAGATCAATTCAAATTAAATTTCACAAAAATCAGAACAGACCATATGAATTTTGAGGAAAAGCGAACCATTTTAAAATTAATTTCCGACTATTCCGATATTTTCCATTTAGATGACAATCATCTGACATTTACCAGTCAAATTAAACATCATATTAGAACTAAAGATGAAATTCCAGTATATTCAAAAACTTATCGTTATCCTGAAATTCATAAAAAGGAAGTGCAAGAGCAAGTCAAAAATTTGTTGGAACAAAAAATAATTAGGCCATCGCACTCTCCATGGTCATCCCCTATTTGGATAGTACCTAAAAAAATTAGATGCTTCGGGTAAGACAAAGTGGAGAATCGTAATAGATTACCGCAAATTAAATGAAAAAACAATCGGAGATCGGTATCCTTTGCCAAATATAAACGATCTGTTAGATAAATTAGGACGTTGTCAATATTTCTCTACACTTGATTTGGCTTCGGGCTTCCATCAAATCGAGATGGCAGAGGAAGACATTCCGAAAACTGCATTTAATACGGAAAATGGTAATTACGAATTCTTAATTCCATTCGGATTAAAAAATGCACCCGCGACCTTCCAATGTGTTATGGATAATATCTTGAGGGATATCGAAAATGAAAAATGTCTTGTTTATCTAGACGATATAATAACTTTCAGTACTAGTTTACAAGAACATATTGAAAGATTGAAAGAAGTATTTGAACGCCTCCGTAAATCGAACTTTAAAATTCAATTAGATAAATCAGAATTTTTGAGAAAAGAAGTTAGTTATCTTGGACATATAGTCACTCCGAACGGTTTAAAACCAAATCCAGATAAAATTAAAGCAATTTAAAAATATCTAATCCTTTAAACTGCTAAGTCGATAAAAGGATTTTTAGGTTTGTTAGGTTACCATAGAAAATTCATTAAAGATTTTGCAAAAATAACAAAACCATTAACTAAATGTCTCAAGAAAGATGCGGAAATGAATTACAATGATTCGGAATACATTCAATGTTTTCAATTATGCAAAAATTTATTGATTGACGAGCCAATACTACAATATCCCGACTTTACTCAACCTTTTAATTTAACCACAGACGCGAGCAATTTTGCAATAGGAGCTGTCTTGTCTCAAGGAAAAATTGGATCAGACTTACCTATAGCATATGCTAATAGAACATTAAACGAATCTGAAACAAATTACTCCACGATCGAAAAGGAACTTTTGGCAATTGTCTGGGCAGTTAAATATTTTAGACCTTACGTTTTTGGAAGAAAATTTAAAATCATAACAGATCATAAGCCACTTCAGTGGTTATTTTCACTAAAAGAACCTAATTCAAAATTAATTCGGTGGAGACTAAAACTCGAAGAATACGATTACGAAATCGTATATAAAAAAGGTACACTAAATAAAAACGCAGACGTTTTATCACGAATAGAACTTAATGCTAATTAAACGCAAAAATTTAAAAATCAAGTAACCACAAGATATCAAACTAGATCTCAGTCACTAATTGTTGAATTGGACAATAAAGAAGAACGCGAAAATTTAGATGAAACAATGCACTCAAATCAAGAAGAACAACCGATTATTGGCATCCCAATTATCGAATGTCCGGTTAATTTTGGTAAAAATCAAATAATAATTTCGCAAGTAAATTTTTCTCCTTCACCTCCATCGGTAGTTAATGTTCATCAAAACAAACAACGCATTCTTTTACAATTATCATAATCAAATTTCACCCGTGAGCTAATTGATTTCATTAAAAATTTCGTGACTCCGAAAATTAAATATTATCTGCATTTTGAAGATCCAGTTTATGAAAAATTCAGTACAATTCTTCAACAATATTTTAAAAATTCTTAAATTAAAATGATCAAATGTACTAGCAAATTAATAGATGTTTTAGATGAAACAGAAATAATTTCAATTATTCAAAATTATCATGAAGGAAAAACGAATCATCGAGGATTAGATGAAACAAAAAATCGAATAAAATCCCTATACTATTGGCCAAACCAGAGAAAATCAATTCAAACTTATATCAATAATTGTGAAATTTGTCAAATAACTAAATATGATAGACTTCCTCTAAAACTAGCATTAAATGTAACATCTACTGCAATTAGACCTTTTCAAATTTTACACATAGACACTATTACTTTGGAAAATGTTAAATTTCTTACAATAGTCGATTCATTCTCCAAATACGCTCAAGCTTATAAGTTAAATTCAGCACAAGCTATTAAAATTGTTAATAATTTAATAAAGTATTTCACGCTTCATTGCATTCCAGAACAAATAATATCCGATAATGGTCCTGAATTAAAAAATTCGTTATTAAAAGAACTGCTAGAAATTCATAAAGTCAAAATTCATTTTATCAGTTCTCAACATCCTGAATCTAATGGAATAATAGAACGATTTCATTCTACCTTAGTAGAACACATCAGATTATTAAATAACCAAATCGAATATAAAAATGAGCCTATAGAAACAAAAATTAATTATGCTTTATTAGCTTATAATAATTCAATACACTCAGTAACAAAATTCAAACCATATGAAATAATTACAGGACATTTAGGCACAGAATCCCCATTCGATTTAGAAATTAGCAGACAACTGATAAACAATTACATTTCAAATCATGTCGATAAAATGAAATTATTGTATAAAAATTTAAATGAAAAAATACGACATGGTAAAGAAAAAATTATTGGAAAAATTAACAATGATAAGGAACAATTTCCCGAAATTCCACAACAAGTATTTGTCAAAAATAAACAAAAACAAAATAAAACAAAGAATAAATTCAAAATCGAATCGATATCAAAAGTCAATTCTGAATTAAAAACAGCTGAAATTGACCCAAAACACCATAATATCGCAAAAAATATTCACCATTCTAATATAAAAAGGCCAAGAAAAGTTACTTATCAATTTAAAAATTTTCCAGGCTCTTCACAATCGGGAAAGGAGCAGAAATAAAGAATATTAGCCATAATTTGGACATTCTTCCCATCAACTTTGGCCCTGCAAGACTACAACGAACCGAACATACTTTTATTCACTATTACAATTTAAATTTATTGTATGAAGAACATAAAAATTTAAATAATCAATACGAAGCTCTTAAATAAAGTATTTCAAATCAACATACCTATTTATTAGAATTAAATAATGACGAAAAAGCTGTTAAGTTTGTTCAAACAAACATAGACGAAAAAATTAGTAACATCAAGTCACAAACATATAATAATAGAGTTAAAAGAGGATTAATTAATTGTTTAGGTACAATAATCAAAACATTTACAGGAAATTTGGACGCGGAAGATGAAAAACGTACCAATAAAATTTTATCCCATCTACAACAAAATCAGGGAAATTTACAAAATCAATTAAAAATGCAATATTCAATAAACCTACAAATTATTAAAAATTTTAACAATACAATTCAAAATGTACAACACAATGAATTACTTTTAAGAACAAAAATTTTACAACTCAGTACAGTTGTTAAAACAAACGCTGAACATGAGAATATTGTTTTTGCTAAAGATCTGTACAATCAATTACTAATACTTTACAATTCAATATTATATGTTCTTGACAAAATAGAAAATTCTATTGCATTTTGTAGACTGAAAATGTTGCACCCTAGTATTATAAAATCGAACGATCTTTTATCAAAATTGCAAAAAATTTCGGCATATTATAAAAACGGATTACCATTTGACAATGAATTTGATAATATTTTAGATTTTGAATCAATCGTTAGAGTTAATTGCAAAATTGAAACAAACCAGATCATTTACTTCCTATCCATTCCAATAGATTACGAACAACAATTCCAACTTTATTATTTATTGCCCATCCCAACAAAATATGATTCTAAGTTTTTGACAATAATTGCGAACGTCAAATATCTTTTGAAATCTGATGATAATTTAATAAAGCCTCTAAGTGACATTTGTAACAAAGGCAATGTGTTCCATTGTCCAAATCATTTGCAAATCAATCAAGAAACATTTTGTGAAAAACAAATCCTGTTGGATAAAAATTCAACATCTTGTCAATATGCTGAACTAACAATAAAACAAAATCATATGGAAATTATTCCCGAAATAAATAAAATATCTGGCAGTATTTTCAACAGAAGAAAGAATTACCTTCGAATGTGAAGATGAAACCGAAATTAAATTATTACATGGAATATTTCTAATTCGTAATAATCACTGCAAATTGTTCTTTAATGGAAAAGAAATCAACTTTCAAGATAAAACGTATGGAAAACCACTGTTGATAACTAACTCTCAATCACAATTACAAACAAACGAAATACCAAACATCAAGTTCAATTTAAAGAAGCTCGATTTGAAACAAATACCTACAATGTTCCTACACCAATATGGGATCAATCATTCCAATATCATCTGCCGAGTATTTGGACAATATTGTTATATTTGGTAATAATAATTATTGGATGTTATCTTTTACGGGTGAAATTTAGAAATTGGAAAATTAAGAGTCAAAACAATGGAATTGACTAGGAAATTTCACCAGAACCCAACATTAAGATTGAACCTGAACCCCGACAACGGAAAACAATTCAACTTCCTTCAGAAGCTTCATTCTAATGGGGGAGCAGTTACATAGCAACAATAAATTGCTGATTTATAATATTTTAGTGGGTCACTATATTTTTGTTATACTTTTCTTGTTTACTAAATCATTGAAAGCAAAGCTTTATTAGTAAATTGTTTATTACGATCAAATCATTTCTTAAGTATGTCAGTATATTTGTTTACTAAAATATTGTGACCATAGCATTTTTTGTGAATTGTTAAATACGGTCAGATCATTCCTTAGATTCATTCTAATATTGTCTTTGTAATTGTCAAAACCTCAAAAATAAAGATTACTTGCAGTAATTCATTTAAGTTAGATGAAACCGCTAAGTGTTCAAAAGTTTGTTATATTTGAGAATAGAGACTACAAATCAGGTGATTAACACTAAACCTACCATGACAGGTCAAATGACCCATTTTAATCTTTTGACAGAATTTCTTGAAAATAACGTTATCACATCGCTATTTGCCTTTACTACTTTTATTAAGAAATACATCGAATCTATTTTTCAAGAATTACTCCTATCTTGTTAATCTTTTTTCCGAGAAATATATGTAATCTGTCTTAACTACCGCATTTGACCGGTGCGAAGATTCTTCACCTTGTTTTGTTTTTCTTGTGATAAAAACCTCTGCATAAGACCTTTTTGCTACAGCGTATGCATTTTGCTGCATTTTGTGCTATATTTGCTGTTGGCTGACGAATGAATAGCCAAGTTCATTCAACTCCAAACGAGTATTACAGTAAAAATTTCAAGTTATAGTGCTGTTTTGCGAATCAAAAATTTTTATTTCATCATTTTAGTGATAATTCTTATCCCAAAAATGTCAAAACATTCAAGATATTTGAAATCATTGGAAATTATAAAGAACATAGATGAAGAGTGTTCGGAATTCAGTGAAGAGAAACTATCTGAAAGTGAAGTGGATAACGTAGAACAATATTATGATTCATTTGACACTACGGACGAATGTGAGTCTTCAGGTAAAGAAAGTGAGGACGAGAATATTTTGAATGTACGAAAAGGACAAAAGAGAAAAAGACCGTTATCGAGTTCAGAAAGTGAAAGTGATGTGGAAGGCCGATGTACTGAAATTGCGACTGATGGTACAATTTCGCAAGAAACTGAACAAGGCTCAACACCTGGACGAGCTCCAATTTATAACATTTTTAGGGAGATTGTAGGTCCGACAGCATATGCCCAACGAAATATTATGAAGGGCAAAGTAAGAACTGCATTTTCTTCGATTATTGACAATCGTATAATGGAGCACATAAGAAAATGCACAGAAGAAGCCTCTCGAGTATTGGGAACTCAGTGGAATATTACTCCTGCAAAAATAAATGCATTTATTGCTCTTCTATTGCGACTTCCAAAGTTTGACAGTTGTTAACGACTACCTTGTTGAAACTACATCAGTCAAATTAGTTGTCATTTATTCAGTCTGTCTTGCGAAATCACTATGGACGGATATTGCATTCAACAATACGTGCAAATAATAAAATTGTTTGATCAAAGTGGGTGTTCTGTTCGGGCAACGTACCGTGCGCTTCGTCCATCTTACGGCCGCCATAATCGTCCTACCGAGAGGACTATTCGCAATGTAGTGGATAAATTTGAGTCTACTGGTTCAGTAAACGATCGACCCACACCCGTAAGTCGAAAAGACGCCAGATCTGCCGAAAACATCGTCGCTGTCTGTGAGAGTGTGAAGGAGAATCCGAGGCAGTCGATTTCGCGTCGCTCACAAGAACTCGGTGTTTCGCAGACCACAACTTGGCAAATTTCGCGTCGTGACTTGGGCCTGCACCCATACAAAATTCAAATGACCCATGAACTGAAGGTAAGCGACCATAGACAACGACGTGTGTTCGCTGAGTGGGCTCTGGAGCAGTTAGCACCTGACCCTAATTTTCGCCAAAAAATCATCTTCGGCGATGAGGCCCATTTCTGGATGGATGGATGGATACGTGAACAAAGAAACTTGTCGAATTAGGAACGATACCAATCCACATGAGATAAAAGAGAGTCCAATGCATCCCGAAAAAGTCACTGTTAGGTGTGAATTTTGGGCTGGCGGCGTCATCGGTTCATATTTCTTTGCGAACGACGTTGGCCAGGACATCACTGTCAACGGCGAACACTATAGGTCGATGATTACCAACTTCTTTTGTCCTGAATTGGATAATCTGGACACCAACATGTGGTTTCAACAGGGCGGAGGTGGATGGAGGTGATTTGAACTGGCCACCGAGATCGTGCAATTTGAACCCGTTGGACTTTTTCTTGTGGTGTTATCTTAAGTCACAGATGTATGCGAATAAGACACAAACCACTGCGGTCCTCAAAGCCAACATAACCCACGCCATAGGTCAAATTCAGCCTGATTTACGCATCAGTCATAGAAAATTGGACATTTCGGATTCACTCTACTCAGAGAAGCCGTGGCGGACATTTGAGCGATGTTATATTCCACACATAATGGCATTAATAGGTCTTTTAAACAAATAAAAAATTTCGATATCTCACACAGACTTTGTTTTATTTAAATTTAAAGATAGGAAGCGCTTAATGAAAGACCCTTTATATGCACGTGGCGCATATCAGACAAACAATTTGAACATTTCATATCTATGTATGGACAGGAGTGATTTTTGTGAAATTATGCGGCTTATCAGGTTTGATAAAAAAGTCGACGTTTACAAACAGATGAATTTGCTCTAATATCTGAAGTATGGTACAAATTCATCGAGAATAGCCAAAATTGTTACAAGCCTGGAGAACATGTAACTGTCGATGAACAGCTTTTCCCAACCAAAGTGAGATGTAAGTTTACACAATATATACCAAACAAGCCGGATAAGTTTGGTATCAAATTCAGGCTGGCACCGGATGTCAGCACCAAATACATCATAAATGGATTTCCTTATTTGGGAAAGAAAGAAAACAGAGAAGCTTCAACTCCGCTTGGGAAATTCGTTGTTCTCAAACTAATGGAACCGTTCACAGGATGCGGAAGAAGCGTCACTACAGATAATTTCTTTACGAGCGCATCACTAGTTTCAAAACTACTAAAAAAACGAACAACTGTTGTTAGAACGATCCGCGGAAACAAAAGAGAACTACCACAATTCGCTAAGCAACGGAAAGATGGTATGCCACGCTTCTCCACAAAACTATATAAATCGAGTCATTGTTCACTTACCATTTGCAAAAGTAAGCCAAACAAAAAAATGCTTATACTAAGCTCAAAGCATAAATCTGTAAGCATTGAAACACATGGCAAGCGTATACCTAAAACGATTAAATTCTACAATAATACTAAATACGGTGTAGACATGGCGAATCAAATGGTCAGAAGATACTCCGTGAAATCAAAATCTCACAAATGGCCTATACAGATTTTCTTCAATATTCGTGACCTGGCTGGATTTAACTCATGGGTTTTATACAGAGAAACAACCGGCGAAAAAATCTCTGGACAACAATTTTTATTCTAATTAGCTGAAGAACTTGTCGAAAATTTTCAACATGCGCAACAGGAAGAAAAAAAGAAAATATACTGAAAACGTCAACAAATTCAAGTTCGGAATCTAGTGTGCAAATGCGAAAAAGGTGCCAAATAGGTTTTTGCAAAGAAAACAAAACTACGAACGTCTGTATCAAATGCAACAAATATGTGTGTGGAAAATGTAGCTTCGGGAACCCAATAATTTGCAAAATTTGTGATGAACATGAATAATATTAAATTTTGGTTTTTCGAACAAATAAAGTTGAATTATCACTGAATTTATAAAATGATAAAAAAATTCCTTCAAGGAAACATCGATATTCTTGATTATAATTAAGAGTGATTTTTACAGGACCGGTTTCGGAATCATGTCCATCATCAGCTGGACGTCAAATCATTTATAAAAAGCACATACATCTTGCCTAAAATTGTCTTCAAAAAACAACAAATTGAAAACTTGAAAAATTCGTAAAAAATCGAAAAAAATCGAAATAACTCCAATTTCAAATTTAAACCTAAATTCAAATGGTCTCTTGTAGAAATTTACCACAGATGAATTTTTATCATTTTGTAAATTCAATGAATAATATTATTTATTTATTTACTTTGTAAATTTGAGATTCAATAAAAGAATATTAAATTTTTTTCTTGTACTATTTTTATATATTTTTATATATTATATAAATTAAATATATAATCTATTTTGAGTTGTTATTTGAAAAAAAATGCTTTATTCATATACCGAATAGGCCTAATTGATATTTTTCGCTAGACATAGTAATATATATAACATTTTAAAGACGGGTCTCATTTGACCCACTTGGTAGGAATAGGAATACATGATTTATCGGTAGGTTTAGTGTTAAAATATTATATTGATTACTAATTTATTGATTTTAGCATAGAAATCAATAAAGCTGATCGACAATGAAGATAGAAGTTTACCGCAATAGTCAACACACAAAATTCATCGTCTATAAATATTAAGTGGGTCAAGTAGAAGAAAACCTCGAAATCCAATTGACGTCATCACTCAGTGATCAAAAATTTATAATTTTTGCTGCATTTAGATAAATATCAATACAAATTAAAATTTTATAGTTAAAAAATGTATGTAATCATTATAGCTGCGAAGCCTTGGTCGACCAAGACTTGAAAAAAGGAAGTCCCTATTGAGCGACACATTTATAAGTTAGAAAGAGTGAGGACTTACTATCAAAATTTCCCCATATGAGGACCACATTGGTCTTATACAAGTATAGGGGATGCGCACTCTATACAACCTGCGTATTCGTTAAGTCCGAAAGCCAATATAATTGAACACGGTTCCTTGTCGCCGGCGTCTAGTGATTCTAGTAATGATTCAGTATTTTTTCCCGACGTGCGGCTGGATCCCCACAACATAATTCGTTACAGGCGGGTGATCCTGTGTTGGCCTACCTTAATGAGTTACTGGTCTCGGCTGCAGTGCCGCAACACACCATTGATGTTGTCTCTCCATTTATTCTTAACAACGAAATGGGCCTACAAGTCGTGGACGCCCTCTGCGACATTATTATTAAGAATTGCGCTTCGAAACCTGTACAATAAATAATAATATTAGAGTCGAGAATAACAGAAATAATCTTTTTACACGAGCTTACCTTTTTAAGAGAGCTCAACTCGGATACATGAATAATCGTGCTCGGCTTGCTGGCTCGATCATCGACGGTTCCTTCGGTACCAATTTATCGCAGTATCCTGCGGTGGATGAGGTGGAGTCTTGCTATAGGGAGATTTTTGCTACGGCATCCGGTCAAGATAGTGCTGCTTTTGAAGCTATTGACAATTGCTTGCCAAATTTATATAAACCTATAACTGCGGAGCAACTTGAAGTTCTTTCCACGAGAAGCTCCGATGCAGCAGGTGTGGATGGGGTTACTTTCACAAATCCAAAAAAGTTTCCTCGGATTAGTTTACTGGTTCTCTTTAATTTGATGATGTTTTGTCGCTACGTACCGTCAAGATTAAAAGCTTGTCGTACGACGTTGATACTCAAAGACGTAGACTCTGATCTTTCCTGTCCCGGGAATTGGAGGCCAATAACGGTCACAAGTATCGTTCTTCGTTTATTTAACAAAATTTTAGCTGGCCGTTTTAAGTGCCTCGACTTCCACAATTCGCAGAGGGGCTTTATGAGCATTGACGGTTGTCTTGCCAACATCTTGACGCTTCATTATGTGATTAAAGAATGCAGGAGACTTACATTACCTCATGTGGTTGTCACGCTGGACGTTAGAAAGGCGTTCGATTCAGTCTCCCATGATAGCATCGCTCACGCTATGCGTCGCTTCAACATCGATGAGCCAGTTATTGATTTGATAATGGATTCCTATAGCGGCACCTCTACGAAGGTAACATGTGGGGGTAGATCTACAGGCGAGATTCCAATCCTGAGAGGGGTTCGTCAGGGCGACCCCTTTTCCCCATATGTTTTTAATTTGATGGTCGATGAGTTGTTGAGGGAGCTTCACAAGCAGGGCTGTGGTCTTGTTGTTAATGGTCAAAGGTTCGTCGCCCAGGCCTATGCCGACGACCTAATTCTATTCTCTTCCTCTGTTCAGGAGGCGCAGCGAATGGTCAGGTGATGCGAGCGCTTTTTTGAACAGCGCCATATGTCACTTAACGCATCAAAATCCGCAGCGTTGATTGTGAATTTACTGCCTTCGGTTAAGAAACTTTACGTTTCTACCAAAGCTCGCCTGGTGATCTCGGGGTCGGTTATACCGAGCATCACTGTTGTAGACCAGTTCAAGTATCTAGGTTTTCGATTCTCATATATGGGCACCACTCCAACAGATTTATCCTTTTTTAAAGAATGAGCTTGATCGGGTTCGTAGGGCTCCTCTGCGACCGTATCAAAAGTTCGTCATTGTTGGGACTTATTTTGCTGCCTAAATATATTTATGGGCTCCAACGACCTAATATCACCGCGAAAGTATTGGAAAGAGCCGATAGACTAGTTAGACTCACCG
Source organism: Mylabris phalerata (assembly GCA_020740385.1). Taxonomy (NCBI): domain Eukaryota; kingdom Metazoa; phylum Arthropoda; class Insecta; order Coleoptera; family Meloidae; genus Mylabris; species Mylabris phalerata. Next base: position 2,473,187 of record JAJEOX010000217.1, read on the forward strand.
TTAAACAGATTTTACATCTTCCCAAGCAATCTGCAAATTCCTACCTCTACGCACCGCAGAGGAGTGGCGGACTTGGTTTGATTTGTTTTCGGACAAAAATACCCTCCATTCTTTTGGGCCGCCTTAATAAAATCTCACATTCGGGCGATCCGCAGCTGAATGGAGTTGTTGCCTCCACATTTTTCGATCGTCTTCGCGGACGATTAGAGGGAATGGTGCGTAACACTGGGATTGGGAGCAGGGCTGAAGCCCTATATTGGTCTGGGCGGTTTGCGTCTTCGGCTTTGGGTGGTGATGGGATGTCGGCAATGGCGAACAGCTCTGCCTCTTCGTCCTGGATCAGAGAACCTTCAAAATATTGGTCCGGCAGGGATTATATTTCGTCTATTTTATTGCATGGCAAAATTCTGCCCACAGTTGGTGGGTTGCATAACCCTGCCGGTCAGCGTAATTGCCGAGCCGGCTGTCGGAGAAATGAGACTGTTTGCCATATTTTGCAAAAATGCCAAATTACACATTTTGAGAGGATTCGCAGGCATGACTATGTCGTTAACTCTCTTGCTGACTTTGCTATTAAGAAGGGCATACTATGTGAGGTGAAGCCGCGGTTTCGGAACGAGAATGGCGTCTTGCGCAAGCCGGGCCTTCTGTTCCAGAAGGACAGAACCGTGATAATATCCGACGTCGGTATCCACTGGGAGACTTCTGCGCCTTTACTAGAGTGCTTCCAAAACAAGATCGCCCATTATACCGATAAAGCAATTGTTGAGGCGATCAAGAGACGTTTTCCCGAATGCGACATTGCAATCTGTCCATATATTTTGGGGGCTCGCGGGGGATGGTGCCACCTAAATCGACACTTGTCTTCATTTCAGGGTGTAGATCGTCTTTTCGAACGTACAGTTGTTACCGGCGTACTTAAGGGCGGCATTTCCATCTACACCGCTTTTAATATGAAGATCTGGGAAGCAATTGTTTAATTTTTCTTGTTTCCTTTATTTAAGCTCCTCATTACTGAGACGGATTGTTACTACTACCATCGGTTACTTACCATTATTTTTCTTCCTCTTAACGCTTTTCTTTTTCTTCCTCACTCTTATTTTCATTACAGCACAGTTAAAATTGTTTTTGCTTTATCATTTATACAGGGTGGTGTTTGATTGCCAGGGACTTATAGCCTATATTCTAAAGTGGGGGCTGCTATCGTCTCCACACCCTGGTTTTTCGACCTTGTCCGTTGCAAGGAGTTCTGTCTCGTTCTTGTTCTCTCATTTCCTTTCTTGTCTCGCAGCGGGCATGTCTGATGCACATCGATCGGGAACATCTGCCGAAAGACCACAGATGACAAAATTTGTTTACCCGTTCTAAACTTTATATTCATCGTAAACAAACTGCAAACTACCTCATTGGACGCGTCCATCACCTAACCTGAATTTTGAAAGCGTGCTTTTTAGAATCTTTTGTCTTTCACTGGAAATTTGTCGTTTAATATAGATATGAAGAAAATACTGGATTCTCAATGGAAAGAAAGCAATTAAACGAGTGATTCGTCAATGTATAACAAGCGGTCGTTACAAAAAAGAAACACAACAACAATTAATGGGTAAATTACCTTTTGCTAGGGTAACAAGATCGCCTCCACTTACAAACACTGGAGTTGATTATGCCGGACCAGTTCAAATTAAAGCATCTAAAGGAAATGACAACAAGTCTCAAAGGATACATAGCATTTATCAACCAAAGAAATACACTTGGAATTAGGCAGTGATATGTCATCAGAAGCATTCATTGCAGCATTCAAGAGATTTTTCTCGAGAAGAGGAAGATGTAAACACATATACAGTGACAATGGAACAACATTTGTTTCCAAAAAGAAGTTGCCAAATTGTTAAAACATTTAATTTCAAGATGATGGAACAACTATTGGTACTCAATGGGATTTCATCCCGTCGGCAGCTCCTCACTTCGGATGAATTTGGGAAGCTGGGGTGAAATCAATGAAAGGTCATCTGAGAAGAATTGTTGACAGTCATTGCTGGCATATGAAATTTTTTTTAAAAATTACTTCAACCAATTGGAGCGTGTTTAAATTCTCGACCGTTGTGCGCATTTAACGGCAATGTTATTGACATGATGGCGTTGACCCCAGGTCATTTTCTAATTGGAAGACTAATCATAACACCTTCGGATCCTATCATCACAGAAATTCATACAAGTCTATCAATGAAATGGAGACTTATTGAGAAAATGAAACGAAATTTTCGGAAAATCTGGTGATCTGAATATTTATCTGAGTTACAGGAAAGACACAAATGGAAACAAAGGGCGAAGAATCTCAGTAATGGAGATGTGGTATTCATGAAAGAAGATAATACGGCTCCTAGTAAATGACCGTTGGCACGAGTTGTGAAGACATTTCCAGATAAACATGGTATAATGCGTCTAGTAGAATTGCAGCATCCGAAAGGAACGATCAAACGATTGATTCCAAGGATTATTCTACTTCCAAACGAAGATCAACAGGAACAATTTAAACTAAAAATCAAAAAAAAACAATGGTCAGCAATTTAATTATAGTATTGCTAACACTATCTTCCTGTATTAACATGGCACAAACAAATTACACAATATATTATCTCCTCAGACTGAATTGTAAATTGAACCTACGGGATTGAAATTAACTTGCCAAAATCAAAAGTCAAGAGTAAAAGTCAATGAACTAATAGCGGTTGTCGAGAATTTGTGTAATTTTAACAGCAACTGTTTATTATAGTATGCTGACACAACATTTAATCGGTAAAAGTCCACTATTACAATGGAAACCGAAGAAAATATTGGATATAAATAATATTCGTCAAAAAACGACAGTTGCTTGGAAAATTTTTAACCACAGTAGTAGTTATATGATGCCGATCCTGGACCACTTTTTTGCGCGAAATTCAAATTTTGTGGGGGGGATAGAAAAGTGAAGCCGAAGTTGGACCATTTGTGGTGGGGGGAGTGGTGGGGATACGAAAGTGCTGCCGAAGTTGGACCATTTGTGGTGGGGGGCGTGGTGGGGATACGAAAGTGCTGCCGATGTTGGACCAGTTGTGGAGGGGGTAGAAAATTGCAGCCGATGTAGGACCACTTGCAGGTGGGATAGTGGAGGGGATAGAAAAAAGCTGCCGATCTTGGACCTCTTTTAGTGGGGGTAGAAAATCGCTGCTGATATTGGTGGGGTTGAATCGCAGCGGAAATGTAGTGGGGGAGGTTTTTGCAATAGTAAGCGGTGCGCATGCTCTCAAAAATAGTCAATTGAAGTGATTTGCGCATGCGCACCGACGGTTTCAGCGGGAAATTCGAACATGAGTGTATACAATGCTATGTAGGAATGAAGAAAACGAAATTCATTTTAATTATTGTTTATTGTTTTTGAAAATGTATTTACAAAATACATGTTAGTTAGGCTATGTTCCTCTTATCGATCCATGTGTTATAGCTATTATCAAATCCTAACCATTTAACGTAGAGCTTTTTCCCTTTTTTCTTAAGCACCCGCTCGACAAGAAAAACGTCAGAATGTTTGGCTTTTTGCAGCTCCATTCCATAGAATCCTCCTTTAATTGTTTCACCCTTTTCATCTTTTAGAAGATAAGTTGTAGGGTTTGTCAGCTGCACTTTTTTCACGGTGAAAATTTCATTTGTCCAATTCGGTGTGTAACCCTTTTCAAACAATGCTCTATATTTGCTGATGCGTACTTTATCACCGACTTTAAACTTAGAAATAGGATGAGCGATTTTTATAAAAGTGTATGCAGACCTTAAGATTGCTTTTTCGTTGCGTTTATTTACCTTAGACGGTGCCATTTTTATTGTTCTATGATAACTATTATTATAAGTCTTAATAACCTCAGGAAGACCGTTCAGCCATTTGTAATTGCCTTGAAGGCTGAACTGTTTCCACATAAGCTGTTTCAACGTACGGTTTACTCGCTCAACAATTGAGGCCTTTTTGGTGGAGTATACGCTGTAATGATTCATGCTATGTTTAGTCATCAGCTTCCGAAAGTCTGCGTTATAGAATTCTTTCCCCTCATCAGTTTGCAAGTTTTTCGGAGGATACTTTAAATTGGATAGGATATGTTGCATGGCTGAAGTAACCTCCTTACCTTCTTTGGATTTGAGTGGAACTGCCCAGACGTATTTTGAAAAGCAATCAATTACAACTAATTTGTACCTGTATCCATTGTTTTGTTTAACGTAGGGTATCATTTCAACAAGGTCTGCCTGAAGTGTCTCATTGATTCCCTTAACCATTACTCGACGCCTTTTGAAATTGCGCCTTGCTGGTTTGTGTAGCTCATTGACATTATCTCGTTTAACGGAAGAAGCTTCCATTGTAACGTTCTCTGACAGTCGTTTTCTCTGATTTGACCGTTTCAAGGATGGCAGGCAATTTTAAGACAATTTCCAGCTGACAGTGTCACTGAACTTGTGACATTGCTTTTTCTTTTAAAAGACAATATGTCGTTGAACTTTAAGCGAAAGTTGTACAGTTCAGACTCATTATACTGTTTGTTATTTATGGTAACACCGATGTCATTAAAATTGAGTCTTATCATCTCTATTGTGGCACGATTCAGGGGAAACGAATAGGTAGTGAGACCATTTTCTAACACATAAGCATTTCCAAGTGTCTTTACAGAATTGAAATTAAGAATTATGTTGTAAAATATGTAATTCGAAGTTTCCGGGAAGAATTCTTGTTGTGTTGTAGTGCCATGTCTAATAATATGACGACCAAACTTGTCAAGAGTCATCTTACACAATTACACCTTCTTCACGCAGTTCTTCAATGATAGACACAATCTCGTTCCTGAGACCTGTATTGCCTGCAGCTTGAGACGATACTAACAGGCGGAGTCTATCAACAAGCTCATTTGGATCATTCCAATATACATAGTCAATTGGGTTGGTGTTTAATGACTTGTACATTCCTTTTCCTTGGTAATAGAGGGGACCTACCACTGACTTATATTTGTCATCTTTCGTGCCATGTATTTGAGCACCGGGTTTGAAATTCCTCCTCACAGCATTGCTTATATCCAAAATATTCTTATATAGCTCAAGCTCCTTCTTAGTATAGTTTGTAGGTTCGCTTTTGAACAACAATTCATATAATCCACGGCTACCCTTGAAAGTACGATCGCCAACTTTTATATCAGGTCCCTTAAATTGAACTTCAGATGAGCCAATGAAATACTTTTCTTGAAAGCTATCATGTCGTATGCCAGTCCGATGATCGTATTGTTTCTCCTTGTCATGAAACATGCCGTCTATGTATCGCCTTGGGAGTTCATCGAACTCCTGTAAATAATCATCGTATACTTGTGTATCAATCAAATCTTCAATATTTGCTTTACTTTCTTGAACAGATTTATCTAGTAAATCATTGAAGTTCTTCACCTCTCGGTTTTGCTCAGGATCAAAATTATATTCAGTATCTTCCAGCTTGAAATTTGCTACCTGACTTCCATCGGACTGTTCTTTCAAAGAGTCAATTCTCTTCCTTAAGTTCGTTACTTTCGTAGATATTCGTCTTGAAGCGGTCGGGGCTAGAGAAATTGCAGGAGTGCAAACTTTCTCATCAACTTTAGCTCTTTTGGGAGTCTCGAAAGTTTCATCACTGTATAGGGGCTCGTTTTTCGCTGATACTGCTTGTTTGTCTCCATTTGTATCTAATTTTTCAACTATAGTTTCTAAATGTTTTGTGATGGGAGAAAACGCACCTTCATGTCTCAATTGAGCTTCTTTTAATGACTCAAGTTTCTTTTTTATCTCATTTCGTTTTCTGATTAGCTCCTTCTTTAATGCTATAGACTTGGTAATTTGAGCGTCTTGAGATTCCATAATGTACGATAACAGGTAACTGAACTGATATCAAATGCGCACTGTGCTAACAAATAAAGGGGGAGCACATATATAACATTACTGCTGGATGAAGCAGTCAATACCTTTCCGATAGCGACCATTATTAATATCTCTTTCTTTGTCTATTACAAGGAACCCATGGTCATTACTCCAACAGGCCGAACAAATTTCTTTGAATTTATCGTACGTGAAATCAGTATTTACGTGTTCATCATACACGTGTCGCAGGTTTAGGTGATCTTGCTTAAACAGTATGAGAAAATTTGCATTATCACGAATCAGGTGCTTAGGTATACCTACATAGGTCTGACATAAATAGAAGCAATCTACGTTTTTATGTCTACCCATGCTAAAATACTCCTTCATGAGGTGTTGTTTATCACACACGACATCATCAAATATAAAGACCGTGTTTGGCTTTGCTTCTTGCGGAGGGGGTATGTTATCATCTAAACTACTGAATGGTGCATAGGTAACTCCCTCTATTGGTTTCAACAATTCTTCTAAGTATTTATATTTAGATTGAAATAAAGATTTTGAAAACACATAGACGTTCTCAAATCTAAGGCCGTTTTTATGTTCCAGCAGGTTCACTACAACATTAGTCTTCCCACAATTTGATGGTCCTACAACAAGACACCGTATTGATGTAGGCAGCAGTTCACCATGCCTTTTGAAACTGTTAGAGGTGTTGATGTCATAGTTTTGTATAGGCAATTTTAAAGTCTGTTCTATAAAGCGCATTGTGAAATATGACTGACCTCTTTTTTCTGTGAACGTAACCTTATAAATAAGTCGAGCGTTAGCAGGACAGCCAGTGAAGTTTCTGACTGCGTTGGAAAGCTATAAAATGATTGTTGATAGTCAGAGCGATTTCAGTCGCAGAAACGTAACTGAAGGTAACGGGCTTGTGAACAGCCTGATCAACAAGCTTCCATTTGAGTTGCATATTCCAGGATACAACTATTGTGGACCGGGTACGAAATTATCTAAACGGCTAAGAAGAGGAGATCAGGGCGTAAATAAACTAGACGAGGCTTGCAAATTGCATGATATTGCCTACGCAACAAAGAACGATTTAAGTCAAAGACACGAAGCAGATAAGGCTTTATTAGACGAAGCGAAACGAAGGCTTCGTTCGTCTGACTCATCGATCGGCGAAAAAGCTGCAGCATTAGGAGTTTGTGCCGCCATGTCAGCCAAAATTAAACTTGGAATGGGCTGCAAAAGTCAATCGATAAAAGGAGCTCGCCGCAAATCCTCAAAAAGCAGGAAACGCGGCGGAAAGTTGACATTTGGCCAGCTTGTAAAAACAGCACGAAATGTGGTAAAGGCTAAGAAATTTGGAAGTATTAAAGACGCTTTAGGTGTGGCTCTTAAGGCTGTAAGAAAAGTGAAAGGACGCAGAGTGGTGAGGCCTGTGAGGGTTATACCTGTTCCCAAGAGTGGAGGCTTCTTACCTTTAATTCCTATATTTGCAGCTCTTGGAGCATTAGGCTCAGTTGCTGGTGGAGCTGCAGCAATTGCAAAGACAGTAAATGAGACCAAAGCTGCTAATGAGCAACTCAAAGAAAACCAAAGGCACAACAAAACAATGGAGGCCATTTCACTAGGCAAAAGTGGAAAAGGGCTATACCTTAAACCATACAAATCTGGACTAGGGCTTTTTTTATCACCTCCAAAGCCTCCAAGAGCCCGTCAGTAAAGCTGCCCAATAGGGCTCTTACTGATATAGAACTTTCTAAATATGCTAAACAATTGAAAATTAAAAATTTTAGAGGTGTCTTTATGAGAGATGCACTGCCAAAATCAGGCCCATATATCAATGAATGTGGAATCGTTAATCTCGACACTGTGAGCGGTCCCGGAACTCATTGGACGGCTTACGTAAAATGTCATAACAACGCAACATATTTTGATAGCTATGGTGACTTAAGACCTCCATTGGAGTTAGTAAAGTATCTAAATTCGGCAGGTGAATGCAAAATTCTCTATAACCATGAGAAATTCCAAACATACGATACGTTCGTGTGTGGACATCTTTGTTTGAAGTTTCTCGTGTACTATAATAATTTGTGCCTACAATAACAACTAGTCAGTTCTTTCGCTACACGCTTAGCGAACTGATAATGTCATACACATTTACGTTGTCCGGAACTGAGGCAGTTCTTAAAGCTAACTGTTATCCTCCTCTTATATTGGATAACGCAAATTATGTAATTGGACTGATCAACTTGGAAACCTACAACTCAATTCCCAATATTGACACTAGCAACAACAAATTTCACTTCTTTGCTGATGATGGTAGAAAGGAGTGTATCGAAATTCCTGAGGGCTCGTACGAAATCGACGATATCAGCAATTTCCTAAATAGGGAGCTAAATCGACTGACTATAGGCGAAAGTAGTGAGAAGTCAAGCTATAGGAATAGTCGTCTTTTGACAATTAAAGGCAACAACAATACTTTAAAGTGTGAACTTAAGTGTGCGTTTGATGTAGACTTTTCTGAAGAAGGTACGGTAGGTGATTTGCTGGGATACAAACGAAGAAAATTAATGGCATACGGAAAACATGTATCAGACACTCCATCCAATATTTTGAAGCTGAATGCTTTGTGCGTTGAATGTAACATCGTTGCAGGCTCTTTCCGTAACGGCAAACAAGTTCATGTTATTCATGAGTTCTTTCCCCTTGTTCCTCCCGGATATCGAATTGTTGAAGCACCCTCCAATGTCATCTACCTACCAATCAGCGTCAGCGAAATTGGTGAAATTATTATAAAAATCACAGACCAAGATGGGAAGGCTGTTAATTTTCGAGGTGAGGTCGTAACAGTAAGACTGCACCTTCAAAAGCTCTGAAAACTACAATGAGCATTGTTTTCTGTCAACGTCACTCTGTAACACAACCCACATATAAAAGCCGGTTAAACAAAAGCATTGCAGTTAGTAGAGGCTCTGGTTTCAAGCAGTTAACAGCAAGCAATAGAAGGTTTCTTAAATCTTTAGGATTTAAAATTGTTCAAAATGAATCGAGATATTCTCTACGTGAATGAAAAAGTAGTTTTTGATGAAGCGATAACCTATGCTGAGAAACATACGCATCAACCTTACGCTTCTACTTCATATAATAACAACGATGAAATAAGAATCCCGATCCAACAACAGGATTTGTATTCGCTGCCATGGTACAGCGACCTTTATATTGAAGGCAAAGTTGTAGCAACGCAAGGGGAGGCTAATGCTCGGCTGGATGGAGTACGATTTATTAATAATGGAATTTTATTTCTCTTTGACGAAATACGATATGAAATAGGGGGAAACGTAATAGATCGCATAAAAAATCCTGGAATGGCAACCGTGATGAAAGGACTTGCTACCTACAACAAAAATCAAAGCATTGCGCTAAAAAATGCTGGATGGTTCCCTCTTGAGCCATCGACTGTAATGGATCCTATAACCGGAACATTCAATGCTATAATACCGCTAAGGATGTTTTTGGGTTTTTGTGATGATTTCAGGAAGATAATCTTAAATTTGCAGCAGGAACTCGTCCTTCTTAGAAGTAACACAGACATAAATGCTTTGTTCCACGATGGAAGCAAATCAATTAAAGTCGAAATACACAAAGTGTTTTGGAGAATGCCTCATATTTCCGTATCAACTGCAGAGAGAATCCAATTACTAGATATATTGAAGAAAGATCGAGAATTAAACATCCCCTTTAGAAGTAGAGAATTCTACGAATATCCACTTTTGCCTCAAACACAGAGACATATGTGGCCCATCAAAACGTCTATGGAGAGACCACAGTACATATTCTTTGGTCTACAAACTGATAGAAAAAATCAATACAATAAAGATTGTAGTCAGTTTGATCATTGTTTTTTGACAAACATTAAAGTATTCCTGAATGATGTCATGTATCCCTATGACAATTTGAATTTAAATTTTGATAAAAATCAGTTTGCAGCTTTATACGAAATGTACATAGAATTTCAAGAGTCATTTCTGGGAAAAGCTAGAGAGCCACTTTTAACGCCTGAAGAGTTTAAGAACAAAGCTCCGATTGTAATAATTGATTGTTCAAAGCAAAATGAGCAAGTCAAAAGGAGTCCCGTGGACATACGAATTGAATTTGAAACCACCAAAAATATTCCCGATAAGACAACAGCTTACTGCTTGATTATCCACGACAGAGTTGCTAAATATGTCCCGTCGCGAAACATGGCTAGGGTGGCAATGTGAATTGTTTAATTGTTTCTCTCTCTCACTTTCTGTTTGTGTTTTTGTATTTATTTGTATATTGTAGTATAGTTTTTGAATAAAGGAAATAAAAGACTAAATTGTGTGTGTGTGTTTATATTTATTAGGATATATTTAATTCTCTGTTATTGAATACAGTAATGACAAAGTGTTTTGATAATCACATAGTTTTGTGGAAGGCCAAACCATGGAATCCGGTCCACTTGTCCAACCAAGTTGTGCTTTAGGATTTGTCAATCCCTTCTCAATGTTTTTCTCGATCCATTCCTCGATTCTTCGATGCTCAACATTTTGAAGCGGTTTGAATTTGTAGTTCAAGCCTTTAGAGTCCAAGGCTGCAATGAAGACTTTCAAAGCCTTATAGTTGGCCAAATATGCGGATTCACATATTGCTTTGTCGATGCTGTCTAGGATGGGTTGGTAGTTTTTAGCTATGTTTTCAATTGAGTAAACAGGCTCACTTGTATCATAGCTGTTTTTTCTACCCGCCAGGAGCTTCCGAATAAAAAACGTAAATGCCGGACCTCGTGCAATAGCACAGTCTCCTTCCTCCAGGCGGTCGATAGAATCTGAAGTTAGAGAGTCAATATTTGAACCTCTACATATGTCTACAAATCGTCTGACGTATTCATCAATTTCTAATTTCTTCTCCAACAAGCGACACACAATATTTGTTGATATGTTCTTTGAATGTTTGGCCACCCATGTAAATGTGGCTTTCGGTAGTATAAAATCTTCTTTGTTTATCAAATGATTGAATAAATTGATGGTGGCCTCGTCGTATCTATCGAAACATATAGCTCTTTTCAGATGATACTCATATATATCTGACTGAGCTTGATATAATGAAGTATTGAACTTTGTTACTAACTCCATTCTGTGAAATCACTCACACGAAATTATATTAGAATAAATGTTTGCGGGCTATTTATATGATCTTGCTCCCACCATATACCCCCACGGTCGAGTGTCAGTCTTGGAGGGAGTAACAATGCGCTTGTCATCATATGGACTTAAAACCACTTTATTCTGCTTAATTGAGTAAACCTCATGTTTTTTCGACCGTATGAGCCTCTGGGTTCTTAAAAATGTCTCTCTATCGAATAGACACTTCTTGTAATCTTCAAGGGTAATTGCTTGGAGCGATAACTTTGTAGAACCCTTGGACTTTCTTATTAGCTTCTTCTCGTCACCTTCTTTTTCTACAGTATATGCATACATTTTTGACCTCAGTCCCACAAACTCCAACATAATTTTTCCATTGTTCTCATCTTTCATGATACCAGGAACTTTTTTATTTTTTTGTTGAATACCGAACACATTATTTGGTTGATACTCGGACGTATCAAATCTTTGACTATCTTTCTTAATATGTTCGTAAATATTGACGTCTTTGAAATGGTAGATGAGACTGTCAGTGTCTGTGTAAAGCAACTTTGATGTGAACGGGAATGATTTTTTGATGTAATTGTAATGAAACTCGTAAAGAAATACTTTAGACATGTCCAGAATACAAAATCCAACATAAATTGGTTTATTCAAATACACTTCCAATTTTCTCATTTCAATTATAGCAGTTCCATCATCAAATTGGAGTGCACTGTGAAAGTTAGGTTTTGCAATAAGGGAACGTGCACCCCATTGCCCATCCCATTGTGTAACAAGACGTATATCTCTATGCTTCCGGACGTTCTCCATACATTTTCCATAAATTGCATTGTTCATTAACTTATAAAAGTCTTTTTCAAAATCGTTCTTTGATTGTTGCCTTAACTTTGTATTCAAATCCACGTACTCCTTCAACCATCTAGATTGTTTAAACTGAAGTATTCTATGGACCTTGGTTAACTTCATACCGTACGCAATGTACAATTTTAGATTAATATAGTGAACAATGTAATTCCTCTTGGGAAAAAGTGTTAAAAGCAGTTTTTTCTCTTTTGACTTCGAAATAGGTGGTACCATATGCTCAGGGGCCAGAGGAAGGTCGCTATGAGCGTCATGCAAGTCAATTGGATAGTCCAAATCACACTCGACTATATATCCAACGTCAGAATTGTCAGGTGTGTTAAGTATATCGTTGACATTAAATGTTTCTAGCCAGGTGAATCCCTCATATGGAAGATACTCCGACATGGCAGCTCCATACAAGTTGTTCACATCAAAGTACATCAAATAGGATGTTGGTTCTAATGGGTTATAGCGGTCTTTCATATATTTGTTATTGGCTTTAGCATAGCGATTGGAGCATTGTGAAACACCTCCTCTGATCCCTTTTTCAATAAATAGAACTTTATCAATGTCTGTGAGGAGTTCCAACCGAATCTGAGTTGTTTTCAACATAGCATCGAAAGTTAATCCAGGAGCAGTATAGTAATGTAATGGATCCAATTTGTAAGTGGTTATACAAGTTTCTCGAAAGGTTTCAAAAACATCAGTGAGCAACAAGACATCCGTTCTTAAATATAAGTCCGAATATTCTCCCATTGTCTCTATTTTGAAAGTATTCCATACGTCCTTCGCATGATGATAATTTTCTTCGGTAATAACTTCGTTAGATAAGGCATTCCAAAACTTTTCTCTGCTTGGTAGACAAGTCTCATTGAGCTTTGACCATGAATCAATATAGTCATACGGGAAGACACCTTTTCTATTCAACAGGTTAAACTCAATTTCATTCCCACAATAAGACCTTGTAATTGATTTTTGCCTACTTTCCAGATTAGATGCCAATTTGTCCAAACTGTAGGGCATGAACCGAAAAGAATCTATAAACCTGAAGCTTACTCTTGTCCCTAACACATGCTTTGTGAATGATATGTACTTCTCCTTGTTAATTGGTAGGAGGTTAATGCGACCTTTGATACAAGTGGATAGTGCTCTGATGATAAAGTGCGCGTCGTATCCACTCAGGTTATGAAACACAACAGGAATTGTAAAAATGTTTTTGTAGTTAAGGTTACAATTTTGATGTGCAGCTCCTCTATATTTACCCGTTTGATGGTCGTGATCTTTTACTTTCATATGATGTCCCAAGAACGGTTTCTTACATATATAACAATCACTAGCTTGCTCATGTTGTGCTTTCACTTCATCACTGAGTGTCTCAATTGGGACTACATGGCAGTAGACAGCATTACACATATCGGCAATGGATTTAAGCTCGTTAATAAACCATTCGATGCAATTAGCTCCACGAAATAGACGAAATTTTGAGAGGGACTCATCGTAGGAGCACTTTAGGAAATATGCTACACTAAAGGGTATATGCTTTTGATAGATCTGTGTCTTATTGTTATTATCTCCTTCAGAACACTTTTCTAATATACTTTCTATGTCTGCATATATTGCAAATGGGACCTTTTGCTGGTACCTAAAGTTCTTAAAGTACAGGTACTTCTCTGTCTCTTTGGGCAATCTCACTGAGTAGCCGTTTTGGAGTTGACAATTATTTCTGTGCTTTTGAAGTAGCTCATCCGTAGTAAAGTAATTCAGACAGACTTCACATATGTGTACTTTATGACCATGTGATGAGAGCTGTCTTGAGACCAAAGCTGAGAAATTCTTAATCCATACAAAGTGATACAGCTGTTCATTATTTGCATTGAAAGTAGGGTTACGATTTATGCTGTCTGTCTGTATTGCCAGCATGAGTAAATTTATTGGATTTTTCTTAAGATTACCATTGTAATCACTCAAGCAACATGGTAAAACTTTTCTCTTCTCGATACAGTATAAATTAATAGCCAAGTCGTTTAACTTTTCAAAGGTTTTTATATCCTTTAGTGTAATAGGAAATGTAATACCATCAAATTTCAGAACATCTTTAAAATGTGGGTATGATGACTTTCTATCGGTGTGTTTTTCTGCAGGATAGAGAGCTGAAACTACAGCCCAAAGGAAACAGTATTCATCATCATTTTTTATATTCACGACGGCATGCTTGTTCCGTATAAATTTGGGAATATGTCTAAATGTGGAAGCTCCAAATTTTAGTGGATCATACGTGTTTATGTTCACTTTTAGGCCAAGTATTTCATTTAGGGCCCATCCGGAGTCTTTTTCGGCAAACTCTTCCATCTTCTTCATCAGTTTGCTGACAATATGTTCATCATGCCAACGTTTAAGGTTCGTTGTTTGGTCAATCGGAACATTTTTAGTAGCGAAAGTTTTCAGGTCAACCTCACCATTTTGAGGTTTAATAAAATTTGCTGACAGTGTCACATTTACTTTAAGCAAGGACTTTTTTAGTGATGCCTTAATTTTGCAAGCTACCGATTTATAGGTCTTTTTCAAGAATAGCAGAGGATCTTTAAAGCTCACGTTCGTAATGAATCCCGTTCGAATTCTTCCATTGAAACATGATGAAACATCCTCCCATAGAATATTAGTTCGTCGGTTGCTCATTGTTTTATTTGATATACCTTGACCTGACTTGATTGCCAAGTGCTTTTTCACGTTTTTCAATTTTAAGCGATAACACTTTAAGTATGATAAACTAGATTCCAAAGAAAGCTGATTCTCGGGTGGGCTATCTTCATGAATTCTGTTGATAATGGCTCGACGTATGATTCGGATTGTATTGTTTATATGGAGTAAAAGTGCGCTTATTTCCTCACTTGTTCTAACTTTCAGCATATATTCTCGGATTAATTTAAGTGCATCTTTGCACAAAGATGTAACTGTCTCCATGATACCGAACCTTAACTTACAAAAGCTTTCACGTTAACTGTAAGCATTAACATATACGTGAAGTATTTATACATGTATGTCATGTGTGTGTGTGTGTGTGTGTGTGTGTGTGTGTGTGTGTGTGTGTGTGTGTGTTTTGCTGACATTGGAATTAAGTTTCATTTTGAGGCATGAGTAGTGGGGATTTAATGGTTATAAAGCTGATGATTGATTTATATCAACATTAGCTTTTCTGACGTTGTAGACGAAAGATGAAAACAAATCGTAAAGGTAAAGTTTATATTTCCTTATAAATTCGGGAATATCATCTCTTTATTTGTAGCAATGTATACAGGTGTGTGTCCATGCAACTGCCCATTTATTTATAATGATCATCATGTGATTGAAGGTACTAAGTATTTTTTCTTAAACTGTGATATGTTAACTAATCTTCCATTTCCATTATAGACAGAATAATTTGTCCGTTCAATAGATTTCACATAGTTCGAAAAGATCGACTACACAGACATATTCAGAGGTGTCACGGGTGCGAAATACAAATGAAGCAATCCGTGACGAACGGCCAATGTCAACGTCAATCACAACCACAGAAGCAACAACAACAGCAGCAGCAACTACAAAAACAATGTTTGGATGAAGAGAAATCTCAAAAGTCTTCTGCAGACTCAACACAAGAGCTGTTGAGCCAATATTTTTAAAATAAATAAGGAGGGCAAACGATCCTCCAAAATACTAAAACTTTATATGATGTAACATAAACTGATTTCAATAAAAATTGAACAAAAAAAATTAAATGCGGTGTTTGATTTTCTAAGGTTTATGTATTTTCAATACGGTGCAAATCATCATACATACTAGTAACCTTAAGAAAGCATATCGAGTATTGTTAATCAGACAGGAAGATACAAGACATTAGTAAAGCTGATGAACTGAAATATTCCAAGAACACACAGAACTAAATTAAGCGATGTGTGTGTGTGTGTGTGTGTGTGTGTGTGCGTTGCTTCTCATTGCTTTTTAAATTCCTGAATTTGCAAGTGAATTTTTCTTTCAAAAAGCATAGGTGACAAAGTTGAGGTCAATAAATTACAATCTGTAGTTTATTGAATATATATTTATGGTTAAAATGACATACAAATGCATATCAAAAAATATAAACAATTTTTAAGAAATGTAGCAAATGTTACGGAACATTCCATTGCGTCCGGACAGCTTTTTTTAGTCTCATCACAACGATGCCGTCGTATTGTTTGTCAAGGTACCCTCCTTTACTGTAAGAAAAAGGAAACTACAATTTGTATTGACCAGTTGTTTATATAATAATCAAAAAACTCACATTTATTTTTTAATTTTGAAAATTATTAAAAAAGTTCAGTGAGTGTCTTAGAATACTTCACTGAGGCAACGCTGCTTGCACCCAGTTGTAAATGAATCTCACGTTGCTCAAAGAGCAACATGCAATTGGATCGCTATGGTTGAGACACTGTGTAAATTCTTGAGGCAGTTTTGGACAGTTGCCCTTGACGTCCAGATCAATGATTTTTGGACATTTGCTACCCAATTTTTCTTGGAGAAATTGTTTCTTGATCGCTCCCTTGACGTACACTACATCCACTTCCTGTTCAACCAGGTGTTTTTTTAGAAAATCTCCAACTCGTTCCTGCTCGATGACACCATAGTCATAATTTAATTTATGGTGGTACCGTTCCAGATACCGTATTTGTCGTATAAAATATGGTGCCACAGTATTTAACGACCGATCTGGTTTAAACAGATAATGTGAATACCACTTGCCGTCTCTTATCGACAGCTCTTTTACGACAAACTCCGGCACACTGAAACCTTGAATATCAACGACTACAATTTTCATTTTTTATCACTTTGGTCTTTTTTGTTGAATTATCAATGAAATTGCTTTCAAATGTTTAAAATGTATGTGGTTGCACAGCTTTTTATACATCTTAGAATTAATGGAAGAGGAGCTTGAACGCTCCGATCATGTCAAATGCCTCTTCCCCTACTTCCTGTTGGAATACAAAAGCTGATTTGACAAAAATGGTATTAAAATCAGCAATTTCTAAGAGAAATGAAAAAAATAACGAGATAAAAATTATTCCATTAAATTTAGAACTAAGCAAATCGCATATTAAAACCAAAAAAACTTATTGTTTTGTTAACCTCAAAATTGACAAAATGGAATTTTTTTTTGTTAACGTCTACAACTTTACACGCATAGGCGTCCTCAAAAAAAAATTCCTACAATGGCGTCGCAATGCATATGAAAATTTGGATTTTATGAAAACCGCTCACTAAGATCAGAAGATAACAAAGAAAAAAAAATCCGTTTTTCTCAAAACTGGCACGTTAAATTTTTGCAATTTTTTGCATGCGGTCATAAAATCATAACCGCTACGTCGCTACGTTGTCAAAAATATAGGCGTCCTCAGAAAAAATTTGACTACGGCGTCGCGCAACGCCTATGAAGATTTAGATTTTTGCAAAATAGGTTGCGTAGGTCGCTAGATTTTGCTAAGTGATTTCTAGACTAGCCCTTAGAATTTCAAAAAATGTTAACGTTTGGGAGAAAAATGCGTTTGTAATTTGACGCCCGGACTTATAAAAAAAAAAAAAAAGGAAAATGAGACTTTTGGATATATGGATGTATAGGGCTTGTCAAGGGCTACGACATTCTTTTATAAAATTTTTCTCTATCTTTCAAAATTTATTACGTCGGCGTCGCGACGCTTCTTAAGTTATCAAATTTGACATTTGTTTTTAGAATTTTAAAATGTACTTGTAAAATGCAGAAGTTTTTGTCTTAAAAATTTTTTTATATCTCTTTAAATATTGCAGGCGTCGCCGCCTCGACGCCTACAAAAATGCTTTTTGCCGTATATCTCAAAATTGGCACGTTAAATTTCTGCAATTTTTTGCATGCGGTCATAAAATCATTACCGCTACGTTGCTACGTTGTCAAAAATATAAGCGCGTCTTCAAAAAAAATTTGACTACGGCGTCGCGACGCCTATGAAAATTTGGATTTCTGCAAAACAGCTTACGTAGGTCGCTAGACCTTACTAAATAATTTTCGGACTAGGTCTTAGAAATTGAAAAAATGTTAACGTTTGGAAGAAAAATGCGTTTGTAATTTGACGCCCGGACTTATAAAAAAAAAAAAAAAAAAATGGGACTTGGATATATGGATGTATAGGGCTTGTCAAGGGCTACGACATTCTCTTATAAAATTTTTCTCTATCTTTCAAAGTTTATTACGTCGGCGTCGCGACGCTTCTAAAGTTATCAAATTTGACATTTGTTTTTAGGGTTTTAAAATGTACTTGTGAAATGCAGAAGTTTTTGTCTCAAAAATTTTTTAATATCTCTTCAAATAAGGCAGGCGTCGCCGCCCCGACGCCTAAAAAAAATGCTTTTTGCCGTATATTTCAAAATTGGCACAATAGAGTTCTCTAATTTTTAATGGACCGTTGCAGCATCACACGCTCCATGTTGCTAACTTTTTCAAATTATAGCTGTTTTCAAAAGAAAATCGACGGCGGCGTCGCGACGTCTATAAGAAATTAGAAATTTAAAAAGCAGTAGGGTGGAGTCGATGGTCATTGCAAAGATCAATACGGACCTGGTAAAAAATTCGTAAAAACTCATCGTTCAGGAGATAAAAGCGTTTGTAATTTGACACCTGGGCTCATAAAAATATGAAAGTCAAATTTTATACTATATGGATGAATAGGGCTTTCCAAGGGCAACAACTTTTCTTTCCAAAGTTTTTCACTAGCTTTCAAAAGAGGTGACGTCAGCGTCGCTACGCTTACAAATTACTAGATAATTATATCTGATTTGTAGACTATTCAGTCGATCTTTTGAAAAATGTGAATATAAGTTACAAAAAAAAATCCGTTTTTGTCTTATGTGGCTCGCTCGATTTTTTGCGATTTTTTGTATCTGGTCAGAACATAGGTGTCCGAAAAATTTTGACCACTGTGTCGCAACGCTTATGAAAATTCAGATTTTGGTAAATTAGCTTCAGTAGGTCGCTGGGCGCAGCAAAAGGCTACATGGACCCTTTCACAGAGTTTCGGAATAAATTACCGTATAAGATAAAAATGCGTTTGTAATATGACACCCGCTGTCGCAGTTTCAATATCCAAAATTTTCTTCCATTTGAAAAACCTATGCTCATACGACACGTCAGACGTTCTTGAGGTCAACAGATTTATTCTCCTATGTTTATATGGAATAGGCATAATATTAGTTTCCTCTGTAAATGTATATACATATGAAAATTTCTGAATAAGTTTATTTTCTGGTATGTAAAATAGAATCAGGTTAAAATAAAGGAAATTTTATATTTATCGGAATGTTGCTGACTTTACAGATTATAATTCTTTATGAGAACCAGGAAATTAAGAAAAGTTGCTCTTGTCATCGCTATATTGTTCATTAAATATCAATATAATAATATACAAAATTTCTATTGCGCATGCGTTCTGGATTTTGCAGAGCTTGCAAATTTTTTTCTTATATAAACCGAATGCATTTTTAATTAGCAGTTCAGTTTTGCGATACACATTTAGTGAGTCTCTGTGTGTTATTGTGTGTCTGTACATCTATATTCCATTCCCTTGTATAACATTTGAAGAAAACTATGTCATCAAAACAAAACATCAAAATTTTGTCTGATATGGTTTTAAGTGGAGCCCAAAGTTCAAAGGTAAAGAAAATCTCCAGCAATACCATATTTATGATTTTAATTTGTTTTCGTTCTTAATACTGTATAGGCCTCTCGTACTGAGGACCATGGAGTTCCATTGTCTTCATTATCATCATTTTCGTCAATGTCATCTTCATCTTCATCAACAATGTCAGCAGCGACGCCTACGCAAGCAGCAAAAAATGCAGGACCACCAACTACGGAGGTTAATCCCTCTCAAACAACTGTTGGGTTTCAACGGGAACACCCCAGCCACCCTCAAGTAGATCAAGGAGTGAATAAAATACTGCAGATGCTGGTAAATGAATGTAGTGGAAATAACCCCGCAGTTCCTCCCCCTTCTGAAAAACAGTACGAAATCAAATTTGACAACGTAAGGGAAGGGCTAAATGGGGGTGGTGGTTGTAATGTTGTTAGAGACAGCTTCGCTACTCCCCAAATTGGTTCATTCAACTATGAAGTTCAAACTGGGAAAAATATGGACAAATTAATCAAAGTTTTCAGAAGAAAGGCACCACCTACAACACCAGCAGCATCAAGATCAACAACCTCGAATGCTGACCATTACCAACCTATCGATGGATTTCAGCCGGAAGAAGCTAATGACCACCTGATAGATCAAGAGATGAGCAAAGTATTTCAAAATATTGTGAATGAATGTAACGCAGATGGCCTCGCAGCTCCTCCCACTGATATACAGTATGAGGTCAACGTAAGTAATATAAGCGGAGAGGCAACTGGAAGTAGTGGAGGAAGCATTGCAGCTCCGCCCACAAGTAACGGTCCCAATTATCGAGCTCCAATTGGGAAAAGTATGGAGAAATTAATGAAGGTTTTTGGAGGGAATAATGCTGGTGATGGAGTGTATGGTGAGCTGCCTGGGGGTAGTAAACAGGACGACGCAAATATAATTGGCTCTCAATCGGTTAGATCAACAGACAGCTACAGTCAATTTAATACTGACTATAGTGACGAAGATGACTTTACTGACGAGAAGGACAATGTGGTCAGCCTTTTTAAGAAATTTAAAAAGGAATTAAGGAACATACAAGTAAGGGAAGAGGCAGAGAAGAAGAGTCTGTCAGATGATTTGGAGAAAATCAACAGAAGAAGGAATAAGGTTCAAAAGGAACTTGAACAGCTGGACAGAAAAAAAGGGATCATTTTGAAGAGGCTTAATAAAATTAAGAAGAATCGTGAAAACATTGATAAGATTGTTAAAAAAGTCATTAATTATCAATAAACTGAATAAATAATTTTGATTTCACAAGTGTATTGAGTTTTATTGCCACAACTATAAAAATAACAGTAATAATTAATTTTTGGATGACAGGAATTTTCAAATACCTTCTGAGTTTCAACTTCGTTCTTGAATCATGTTCGTTCGTATATTCAATCAAAATACACAGTATATTAAGTATTGATTTGTGATCTATTACTATAGTTCTTTTTATGCATAGAAATGGTTATTTTCCTCCATCGATTAAATCAAAATGATAACGTGGATATCACTAGAGCAAATGAATGAGGTGGTTTTTCTTAAGCAATTTGTTCAATTAGAATGTCCTTCAACAAATTTAATATTTGTCGTCTGGCCCACAACTCCTTCACTGACTAAAAAGTATAATCTCCCATTCTTGATTTCTTCGTTACATGCATCAATTCTTTCTTGTGTAAACTTCTCAGTAAAGCGATGAGGTAGCAAAGTCTTGAATTCTTCACACTCTACAACAACTTTCTCACCGTACTTTGTTGTGGTACGCTGGAAAGACTTTACCAAGTATTTTTCGTCAACTTCTAGATTCTTGACGTTTACAAATGGTATAACATGTAGAGAAGTATTTATTTCAGCAATAAATGATGACATGATGTTTAGGTTATGCGATGTTTATTAGTCGAATTGAAATTAATTAATGACTGCATAAAGCAATGTTCGCAACTTATACAGAGTTCGAATGTTTCACGCATGCGTTGTTTATGAAAACTTTTAAGTTATTGTTCACGGAAGTATTCACTGTGAACATGCTTTGCTTTGTACGTTTCTTTCATAAGCTTTGCAAATGAACATGGCAAACATGTTGAATTTGGAAGATCCGTTTCACCACCACACTTAACGCATTTGTATTTTATAGGAACTGCCATTGCTGCTACCTGCACAACCAAACTGTGTAAAGCTTCAAAATGAAGTGACAACTACTTAGGTCGTAAATTTCTTGCATCCCCTCTACTGAATATCAGCCATTATCTCAATCAAACGCTCTCCCCTACGCAACAGGTCAATGCTCGGCAGCACATTTCTACCCCGCTAATACCTTACATCAACTGGTCCAAGATCGGCAGCTTTTTTCTATCCCCTCCTGCAAGTGGTCCAACATCGGCTGCAATTTTCTACCCCCTCCACAACTGGTCCAACATCGGCAGCACTTTCGTATCCCCACCACGCCCCCCACCACAAATAGTCATACTTCGGCAGCACTTTCGTATCCCCACCACTCCCCCCACCACAAATGGTCCAACTTCGGCTTCACTTTTCTATCCCCCCCACAAAATTTGAATTTCGCGCCAAAAAGTGGTCCAGGATCGGCATCATATAACTACTCACAGTATTTGGAGTCAATGATGAGGTCAATCAAGTTATTGAAAAAACTAGATAGAACTCAACAGGAATTAATTCGCACTTCAAATCAACAAACAAAATTTATGCTAGTGTAGTGAAAAAATGCAACATTCAATTGCTAATCAATCCTTATTTTCTATATTAGTTTTCGCAAGACCGGTTTCGAGCCTAGCGGCTCATCATCAGTTGCTCCTACAAATGGTGATTACATAATTAACACAATAAATAAAAGAAAAGAAACAACAGCAAACTTACGTCAATAAGCCCAAGTTAAATATTACAACAACGAAAATATTAAAAATATCGAAACGATTGGTCAACAACACCGTCAACAAAGTTAATTAAATCAAAAAACTTTTTGGATGTAACAATTGATTAAAACAATAAACAGATTTAAAATTATTAAGGTACGTGCCTAGTCACACCAACCAAACAAGAAGAATGACCCCGCATCTGCGCATACCTTCAAAACAATAAACATACTTTACCAACACGATCAAAATATATAATGATCATTTAACATAATTTAATTACTATATAACGAAATAAAATTGTAATCAAATTGGGGTTTGTATTACAGTAAAAAGAGGATCGAAGGATAGTTCAGACTGGTCATTTATCAAATTATTATTGTTTTATATGTTTGAAAATTTCAAAAGCTTCAAGTAAAGTCAAACGATGTCCTTTATCACAGTAGTGAAGCAATTCGATATTATTATCAAGTTTACTGGAATGACCATTATATTGTAAGTGTTGGTAAAATTTCGAGCGCTCACATGTGCGGTGTTCACTAATTCGAATTTTCAGTTTTCTTCCCGATTCTCCAATGTAGGTAGCACAACAGTCATCACAAGTAATTTTGTAAACTCCGTTTTTTTCAAAATCAATATCTTTATCAATGCCGTTGAATAATAGTGAATAAATAGTATTTTTTGACTTAAAAGCTGGTTTAATTTTATATTTTTTGAAAAATTTATTAATTTTGTTTGAGTATTTGTTAAAATATATTAATCGATAGGTGATACCATCCACTGGAGCATCGTTTACATAAAGAGGGTCAAGTTTTAAAGTAATTTTTCGAATTAAATTATCAACGAAAATCTTCGAGTAACCATTCAGCTTTGCTAGATTATGGATGTTATTTAATTCAATATAGAAATTATTATTCGACATAGGTATCTTCAACAACCGTCTGATGAAATATTGAAAAGCTGCTTTTTTGTGAGCGTTACAATGTGCAGAACTGAATGGTATAAGCGAACTACAAGTTGTCTGTTTACGATAAATTTTGAAATCGAACTTATTATCAATTATTGAAATAGAAAGATCTAGAAAATTTAAGATGTTATCATTATCTATTTCATAGGTGAATTTTAATTTTTGGTGGATACCATTAATATATTCGAGCGGTCTTTCTATTGTATCATTACGACTATTATCAACAATGAGGAAGATATCATCCATATATCTAGTCCAAAATTTAATATTGTTGTATAATGGGTTTTCATTACAAAGAATATAATTTTGTTCGATATAATCAAGAAAGATATCAGCAATGAATCCTGAAGCGGGCATACCCATAGGCAGACCCTCTTCTATTTTAAAAATTTTTTCATCAAATTTACAATAGTTGTTAGTCGTAATTATATCGAACAGTTCAATCAAATTATCGGAAGTTAAGTTATCGAATTTTATATTAAAGTATTCCCTAAAAATTGTTTTTTCGTAAAATTTAAAGGTACACTAGAGTATAAGTTAGTGACATCAAAAGAGACCATTCTCATTCCACATTGCACAATGCCCCCACTGAACTTTTATCTAAAGCTTTTCTAAAAATACTAAAATCCTGTAATATTCAACCTAAATATACCATAACTAATTCTTTAGATTTCACAAATAAACTTACAGATGCCAATATTAATGATTTCAACGGTCTGAGAATGGTCTCTTTTTTCAAACATATTAAACAATAATAATTTGATAAATGACCAGACTGAACTATCCTTCGATCCTCTTTTTACTGTAATACAAACCCCAATTTGATTACAATTTTATTTCGTTATATAGTAATTAAATTATGTTAAATGATCATTATATATTTTGATCGTGTTGGTAAAGTATGTTTATTGTTTTGAAGGTATGCGCAGATGCGGGGTCATTCTTCTGTCAAGGGTCAAATATTCTTGGTTGGTTGGTGTGACTAGGCACGTGCCTTAATAATTTTAAATCTGTTTATTGTTTTAATCAATTGTTACATCCAAAAAGTTTTTTGATTTAATTAACTTTGTTGACGGTGTTGTTGACCAATCGTTTCGCTATTTTTAATATTTTCGTTGTTGTAATATTTAACTTGGGCTTATTGACGTAAGTTTGCTGTTGTTTCTTTTCTTTTATTTATTGAGTTAATTATGTAATCACCATTTGTAGGAGCAACTGATGATGTGCCGCTAGGCTCGAAACCGGTCTTGCGAAAACTAATATAAAAAATAAGGATTGATTAGCAATTGAATGTTGCATTTTTTCACTATATTTCTTCCTTATTGTCTGATCTTACTTAAAATTTATGCTGACTGCGTTAGCTGAGTTCGATAACACTGAAGAATCAGCACAAAATTGAATAATTTTCGATTAAAACCAAATGAAGAGATAACAGCAATTGAAAAAATGGGCAAATGGTACAGCGCAATAGATGAATATGTATTGAATTTAAAATTTTTAGGCGTGTATCAAATTGAAGAAAATTATTTAAATGACTTAAATGAATTTTATGGCGAATTACTAGATTATCATTCAGGGGTGGGTCAAATTTATGAATTGATACATTCTGATGAAATCGATGAAATACTAGAGACAAGTATTAAGAAATTACAGGTATTACAATACTGTCTCAGCCGATGATGGCAACAAAATTAACGACAGATAGTAATGAGATTAGAATCTACGGATATTTTTTTATTGCTGAAATCGTTGAATACACAGTAACTTAGATGACATCTATCCCAACGAAATTTCAAGATAATACATTTCAGGCGGTAGAAACATCAGTAGATATGTTACCGATCTATTATGATGCGCAGCTTTATTTTGAATTGGACCAAGAAAAATTCAAAACGAAAGTACAACTGTGTTCAACAAAATTTCTGTGTTGTCCAACTGCGGTCAGAAGTATTGAAAATGATCCAGATTGTATAAGTGATGAGATTTATCGAAGATTAGGTGAAACAACGTGCAAGACCATCAAGTATCAGACTGATCAATTAATTTGGAAGAAGTTATATAAAACCAATACATGGATGTATATTACACCGAAAACCACAAGAATAGAATGTGATGGATCTCCAGAAGATGTGAAACTTAAAGGAGCAGGAATATTGAAAATATCATCAAATTGTGTAATAACAACAAAGCAAAAGATGTTAACTCCAACAATCGACCGAGGAACAGCATCCAATATAGCAGCTTATGTGAAGCCTGTGGAGGTAAATATTACGGCTCACCTAAATATCAAACCAATAAAACTAATAGAAGAAGGTGGTTATGAACCAAACAACAAGTTGGATAGATTACCTCACGATGAACCATCAATCCATCAAGAATTGCATCAAAATAATTGGAAATCTATTCGTCGTCAGTCTGGGATAATCAGTGGTATCACAATAATGGTCATGGCGGTGGTAGTGATTGCCATTTGGACACTGGACAGAATTTGGAGAAAATGAAACAAGATAACACCGTAGAAATCAGCATCAGAAAGGGTGAATGAAGAATTCAAATTACAGACAATTCCGTCAGAATCAAGAGTTATTGGAGATGCCAGGAGTCCTGACTAATAAAGAATTAGTGGATTGCAACATTTTAAATAAGCAATACTGTATAATAGATGTATTTCAAAATTTCTAACAAGTAATATTGATAGTTCGATAGCCAAAAAAGTATATCCATTGTACAACGAATCATTATGAAAAGGATGGGGGAATATTATAGTATATTAAGTGTCAAAAACGGTAAGCGATTTTACCGATCGAAGTCAATGTTAAGAGACTGAGCGTAGCGAAGTCCCCAATTTTGTCTCAGATCGGCAAAATCCATTACCTTCCGTGATGCTTATGATATTTTTTGCACGATCAAGTTTTTTGTAGCACAAAGTTTATTTTAAACAATACAAACAGAACGAAAATTTTGAGTATGTTGTAGTCTCATGATCAGATAAGTAGGCTGTTTTTATAAAAGCGTTACCATTGCATTTTTCCAAACAACATTCTTTTTTTTTAAATTCGCTGTTTAAAGTTTTATATCATCAAATATGAACGGTAAGTTATACTTACTGTTCTAGAACGGTAAGTGAAACCTACCAACAATAGCGTTGTCAAATCAGCTGTAGTTGATAAACAAAAAAGCTTGATCGTGCAAAAAATTATAAAAGACTGTAACATTAAAATGTTCCATTTACATATCTAGTATTTCCATTTTTGTTCGGAACTCTGATTTTTCTTCCTTTAGGGAGAAACTGGCTGGAGTAGGAGGCCAAAGGGTCCTACTAATTGCTTGGGTACCATTTATGTCACCATCAGTCGTTGCTAGAAGAGCGATTTATCGTTATGTTTGGATGTTTCAAGTGTTCATCTATTTACCGTACCTTACCGTTTGTTTCTTATCGCTGTAGATGAATGCTTGGGCATCGTAGGTAATCTCGTGTCGTTCTTCTTATTTCCGGGTTAGGTCCTAGTTTGAATAATTTGGGCCTATCCACTTGGTTGCAGGGTGACGTCTTTTCGTTGTCCTTGCAACCAATCTGAATCCTTGAATTTCCTTGAGCCATGTAAGCTTCTTGAGGGTGTGCTATAACAACCTTCACACTGTCTCTGCTGCAGTGTCCCGTACCTTTATCCTGTCTTTTCTTTATTGTTTCTACTTCTTTCAGCAGTAGACCTTCAGAGGTAGGGATGTAACCCGCTAAATGGAGTTTTCCTTTTCCTTCCTTCTCTCTTAAGCTCAGGGCTCCCAAAACTGAAGGTCTCTCTCTACCCTTTTTCCTTTCCTCTTTATTTTGTACGTATCTGGGAGAATCAACGGTAACATTTTCTTATCGTAAGTTCGATTTCATTTTGGTCTACTTACTTTCCAATTTTCTTTTTTCGACTGTCCTTCGCCTGTGAGGGGATGTTTTTTAATACGTTGAATCGAATGGTTCGTCGCGGAATTCACTATGGGCTTTTTAGGGGCTTTTTGCCAACAGCTTAAACGGTGTGCCCTCTTCTAAAGTTCCCCATCGATAATCGTAATACAATCAAGATTTGATTGTGCTAAATGATCCAATACTTCCCTCTGTTTCAATTTAATTATTGGAATTTAAAATTTATTTTCCAAATGTTTGGGAAGTTCTAGCCTGGCAGGGCGCGCTGAGCGTATGTGAATGCCGAGTCCTCTTGGAGTGGTGTACAATCACGTTTTCAGAAAACACGTTTTCAGTACCCTGATATTGTAGCGTTCACTTCCCGTTCAAACGTTAAATTGGTCAGACGTTAGTTTACGTTTCGTTTTTTTTTCAATTTAATAATTGGGAATTTACCGTACCGTTTCCTTTTGGAATATTTTCTATATCGTTAAATACCCCGGAGAAAGGTAACATTTTTCTTTTTTTAATTCATTCTTTGGGGTTCTAATTCAATTGTATAGGGGTATATTTTGAGACCTGGAATAGATCCGGAGTTCTTTGGCTGAACATTCATTCCTTTTTTGGCATCACTCATCCAGTACGGGTACTATCGCTCATCCAGTGGCGTAATTGGCTGCATTCACCGTAACGGACGTTTCATTTGTCGTTCCTGACACCGTGCATCTCACTCATCCAGTGGCGCAGATTGCAACCCTCAGCTTACCGTGCCATTGTAAATGATAAGTTAATTTTTATTTAATTTTCAATATCCATATATTTGCATAGGGAGAAATCCCTTATTGTTTTACGTTTCGTATCCATTAAATCATTATCTTTTCTATGACATCATATGTCTTATCTTTATTGTTCATATTATTATTAATTATATTTTCATTTTCATTTAACCTTAATTTTCCTGTTCACATTCTTTGTTAAGATTGTCCTGTCACACAGGATTTATCTAAGGTATGCGACCTTGTATCGCCTATCTTCTGAGTGACTGATAATCAGAGAACATTGTATTAATTTTTACAAGAACTTTCATTAATTCCTTGTAGCATCTACATTCAAACGAGTTCGAACTCACTTAACGTTAAAATATCTCAACAAAACCATATTATTAGTGTGGTATATTTAAACTTCCTTTGTTATTTTGTGTTAATAATTAAATTGTTTGATTTCAAATTTAATGTGTTTATCGGAATCCCATTCCACGATTGTGGGATTCTGTAAATTGTGTAAATCGTGGTGGCGTCCTTTGACTGCTATTTTTGAAAACAAAAGAACCCCCACCGAACGCATCCATCGCTCCTAGATACTGAGCAACGGGAGAACACCAAGTGTTACAAGACCAAACCACCTAGCTCAGTTCTCGATAATTCAAACACATAAAAAGAATACTTATAAAATACTGCAAATAACTCCTTTATTTATCAAAATTGCAAAAAACGCCGAGACAGGCAACTTTTTTTAATTCTTTTTTTTGTGGATGGGTCAAAACGACTCTACTAGTTACCATCGCGAATAAATGGTGTCATCATCAACTTTTTTAAATTAGAACCACTATTTTTGAAATTCTTTCTGGAAGAGCATATTTTTCTGCGTTCAGACGTGTAAAAATTGAAGAGGCTTACATAAGAAAATTTTCGAGAAAAAAATTGCTTAAGTTTCCTAACTTTCGATTGAGGGGTTGATCAATGCTGTAAGATAAAAACTGTTGAAGAAAAAATGTTGTAGCTTACAGAAGTTTTCTTAATTTTCCGGAAAACTAACGGCGAAATCAAAAAAATTCTGAAAGATTTGAAAGGAACTTTTTATGTGCTGTCAAATAGTAAAAGAAATTTTGCAAAATAATCAAAATTAGCCAAGTTATAAAAGGAAATATAAGAAATTGTCAAAAATTCGAGAAAAAAACACGTTATATTTTCGTCTGTTATTCAAATTTGTATCAATATTTTGAAAAAAGGGAAAAACTTTTAGGGGCTATAAAAATGCTCTTATCAAAAAACAATCTCCCGTTGGCGTAGCCTCAAAGACGAGCGAGAAATCGCGAGTAAGAAATTCACATTTTGTGCCCTCAAGTATATTAATATTTATTTTGAAATTGCATGTTACTTTGAGTAATTGTTAGATACTTTTTGAACATTGGAAAATTTTAAAATAATAAATTGATTTTAAAAACTATTAATAAATAAGCGCAGTAATTGTTTGGAATTTTTTTTAATTTTGAAATTAAAAATTATTGCAACCTAAAAAGCAAATAATAAGTTGACAGTTGTAAATTGCGTTTATTAAAAAAAAGCCCAGTAACATTATTTTAAAGTTTATGAACTAATTTGAAACAGAACATTTTTAAATCAAAAAAGTTTTACAATTTAAAAAACGAATGTAAGAAATAAACATGATCAAAACTTTTAAGCAAAAATTAGACTTTTAAAACATTAAAAAAATTGAGACAAATATTAGCTATTTTAAATACAATAAACTTATCATGACATTCGTTTTACCACAATTTGAAGGACCACTAATTATACATCGAATTATTGATGGCAATTAAATACCATCACGATGCAGCACATGTTGTTGATTTGTTAAAAGATCTAAATTATTTATTGGTAAACACGAGGCCTGCCGAATCAGACGCCTTTTGATTTCCAACTATTAACACATTAAAGTACTACGTAGTACTACGATTTATCTCGACTGTAGCTTAAAGGTGGGAGTCGTATTAGTACGGTTTGCAACCACATTGCGCAATCCATGCGCCACTTTACAATTGTATTTCATATGTTTTGTGATTTGAAGCTGTTCGGTTGTTCAAATTCTACGTACTGTAAATTTTGAAATCCTTCAATATGGTTTCACGCGAAAATAAAGATATATATGCAGACGGTTTGTCTGACGTTGATTGCGATGAAAGAGAGTTAGATATTTTAAGTGACGATAACGATTGTGATAGTTCTATACGACCTATGAGAAGGACCCGAGTTTTTCCACTACAGATTAGCGATGATGAAGGTGAAAATGATGATGAATAAATTATACATCAATGGACTGAAGTCGACATTCCACCTACCATAAAATCGTTTTTGGATCGAACGGGCTTAAATATTTTACCACAGAACGGCGTGAAGGATCTTTGGATGTGTTTCTTGATAATTTCTACGAAATGATGGTAAAAGAAATTAACCAATATCCCCATCAAAACGTCGAAAATTACGTTAAAAAGAAGAAAACGATAAAATGGACGAATCCCACTATTGGCGAATTCAAGAAATTTTTAAGGTTATTAATTCTAATGGTCCAAATTCCAAAAAGTTCTATCAAGAATTTTGGACAACAGATCCATTAGAAACACCAATATTTCCAAAGACAATGAGTCATTACAGCTTTAAAGAGATATGGAGATAGTGGCACTTTGTGAACAACGATGAAATGGATGAATCGAGTGACCGTCTATTTAAAATTCGACCAGTTTATGACAGTTTGGTTGAAAAATTCAATACTGTATATACACCAAGAAGAGAAATTTCACTAGACAAAAGCATCATACCATGGCGTGGAAGACTGGGATTTAAGGTTTACAATGTCTCGAAAATTATTAAATATGGAATCTTGGTGAGTTGTGGCTGAACCGAAAAGTGGCTACATTTGTAATATGAAAATATATTGTGGAGAAAGAAGGAAGCAGGCGGAAACAATATTAGATATTTTTACTCCTTATAAAGACAAATATATACATGTGTTTATAGATAATTATTATAACAGTGTAGATATAAACGAAACTCTTTTAAAACATAAAATACGAACTTGTGGAACAATACGTGTAAACCGAGGACTTCCACATGAATTAAAAAATAATAAGTTGCAAGGGGGACAGTCAATTTTCCGGAGAAAAGGAGACGTAATTACAAATTTGGCAGTCAAAGAGAGAAGTGAGGATGATTTTGAATATTCATTCGAGTGAACTATTAGAAATCTCCAATACAGATTGGCACACAAATACAAAAATAATTAAACCAAAATGCGTAATAGAATACAACAACTATATAAAAGGTGTTGATAAGGCAGACCAGTACCTTTCGTATTACTCAATATTGCGAAAAACAAAAAAGTGGATCAAGCGGGCTGGAATGTATTTGTTAAATTGTACATTTTTCAATTCCTCTTTAGTATATAACATGCATAATAATAGTAGCTTGACATATAAAAAATATTTGTTAGAATTATCACGCTGTCTTATAACTGACAAAAAAAGCCGAAGATCTGGAATTGATGGACATTGAAGAGCCATAACCTGGTACATCGAACTCGGCACCACGGACTCATTGATATAAAATTGATCCGTCTGGACGTCTTTCGCTAGACATCAAAAAGTACAAATTAATGTGGATAGAGAATAAAGGCAAAAAGCTATACGCCCAACGAAACTTCGTAGTTTGTGTGACACATAAAAAAGAAAGTTGACTTACTTCAAAAACGAGTTTTGCAATGCACCTCTTCACCGTGGCGAGTGTTATTAACATTATCATACTCATAAAAAATACTAGATTTTTCTCATAGAACTGTACTATGAAACATTTTTTGTGATTCGTGTTTAGTTCTTTCTTTTTTTTAAACATTTCTTCTTGTTTTAAGAGTTTAAAACTTTTTTAAGCCTACATTTTTTTATGATTAACCCTTTCGCTACGAGCGGTGACTATAGTCACTCAACGCCTAACGCTCACTACGTACGAGCGGTGACTATAGTCACCCAACATCTGACGCTCGCTACATTAGGATGTTCGTGCGTTTGCACGAACCGTCTATATATATCTTGTATACATGGCATCCCATTGTCATTACGTGGCATTTGTTTTGCATTCTAAGACTTGTAACTGGCACTATGAATATCAGTATAAAAGTAACGTTTCGACAGTACACTTGCTTGAGTTTTATTCACTCGTTTGCGACATATTCAATAAAATGTATGTGCTCTTACTTTTTTTAATTTAATTTATTTATTTTTCATACCTTAGAAATAATGAATACAAATTTTGCAAAAAAAGAGAAAGAACGAAAATGATAACTATGCCACGCATGATCAATTATCGGAGTCAGACAGAAAAATTGAGATGAATAATAATTGTGCCAGAAAAAAGGCAATGAGAATTCAGAGTAAAAATGTACTTAGTACCTCCGAATCAGAAGAAGATGATGTAGTCGATACTTTACATCCATCGAGTTCTAATGGCATGCAATGGACTATGAAGAATGTTAACTTCAAATTTCACACATTTAATGCCTCCAATGCCGGACTCCAGAGATGACATCACATTCTCCTATTCGACATTAGACTATTTTGAAATATTTTTTTCATCCGAACTGGTGAACCTCATAGTAGATAAGACAACTACTGAGCACATAGAGTAAATGATAACATCTATAATCACAATATTGGGACAACTGTTGACGAATTATACTGTTTTCTGGCGTGCACATTGCTAATGTCGCGAAATAAAAAATTACGACTAATCGATTATTGGTCTCGCGATTAACTTTTAAGAACAAATATTTTTACTGAGATTATGTCTAGAGATAAATATTTAACATTATTGAAAATGTTATATTTTGTAGACCATAATACACAATCTTCTGACTGTTTACATAAGATCAGCAGTGTTTTCAGTAAACTTGTAAAATCATTTAAAGATTCATTTTCTCCGTATCAAAACTTATGCGTGGATGAAAGCTTGTTATTATTTAAAGGTAGACTCTCATTTAAACAATCGAGTCTATGCTGTATCATAAACGTTATAAATAACGTACACACGTTATTCAAATTTAACGTTTGAGAATAACATAGTTCATAGCGTTCGATTCAAAACTCGGTATGCTGTATCATGTTGTTTACATCTCTGTTATCAAGCACGTTATAAGGGACCTGTTAAAAAGGAAGTAAGTATTGTCTAGCGAAAGTGAAACGACCCTATACGGAAGAAGTACGAGTTAGAGAGAGCAGGAATAGCGAGGGTAGTTATATGCCCGCGGCAATTCATCTGGTGTTTTCTAAAAATTTAGCGGCAAGATAGTTTGTGAAAATCTGGTGACAAATGTTTTGTACAATTGTTGTCAAACAAGCCAATTTCAGTGCATTTGGGAAAATGCACACCCAAATTTCGCATTATTGATTAGAAGTTTATAGTGATCGGTCACCAGTGAAATATGCCACAACAAAGATTTAAAAAAACAATCGGAAAACAGTATGAAAATTGTTACATTTTCTAGAAGAAAATAAAATGCTGATTTTTGGGAAAGCTAAACCGTCAGAGGCTGCTAAATTAAAACTGTAGCAAAATTTTGCTGCCAAAGAAAATGCCTTAGGCAACGGGCCTGTAAAAACGGCAGAACGGTGGCGCAAGGTAAGTTGCAAATGTTTTCTGACTAGCAAATTGCTAGGTTGGTTAATTAATGGATGTAGATTGATTTTTCAAAAAAAATTAAATCACATGTTCTTATTTTATTTTAGATATTTATCGAATGGAAAGTAAATACAAAAAGGAAAAGCCGTGAAATCCATTTACAAATGTGCGGCACTGATGGTGGAGCGCCGTCCACCAAAATATTGTCCGATTTAAAGGAGCGCCTAATTCAGTTGATCTCCAAAATACACCTTGGAGATCCGGAACTATTGTATTCTTCAGGGGTGAGTGAAACCTTGTTAAGTTCATTTTGCCTGCAATTCATTAATGTCACATAATTAGGCAGGAACACCACACAGGCACAATCAGCAATTGCAAGTGTTGACGTGGAAGGTAAGTGTTAATTGAAAGTGCGCTTCAAGTTGAAGCTTGAAATGAAATTACTTGTTTTTGAGGTTTTTAGTAGATTGCAGTTCACAAGAGGAATTATTTCCAGCGGAGAGTACACC
The DNA here is from genome assembly GCA_020740385.1 of Mylabris phalerata. Classification (NCBI taxonomy): domain Eukaryota; kingdom Metazoa; phylum Arthropoda; class Insecta; order Coleoptera; family Meloidae; genus Mylabris; species Mylabris phalerata. The sequence goes on from JAJEOX010000217.1 coordinate 2,507,468, forward strand.
AATTATCACTGTTGGTAAGTTGATGTTTCTCACTAAAGTTAAGACGGTAGCGTAACAATTGATATGGTTTCAGATGAAATATTGAGTCTAGAAAATCAACCCCCTCAAACAATGATGAAGGTATGTGTCTATTCATATACATTTTAAACAGTAGCGACAAGTTCATAAAAATTAAATTGTTATGGAAATTGATAACGGTTTGAACTTTTACAGGTGCAATCAAAGAAGACAGAGAAGAACGGCAACTGAGGCGGGAATGTCTACAAAGTAATAACCACCAGAATTCATTATATTTTTACATATGTTGATAATTGCAGAAAATACAACCCCCCAAAAAAAATTACGTTAAGCCAACCGCAAACATCGAGATATGCGTCGAAAATTTTGCAGAGCGCTTGCGAAACGTACGCAAGCAGCCAACAAACGGTGCTAGAAGCCGCAAAAGCGAAGTCTGAAGTCATTAATAAATTGGCAGAATCATTGGATGGTTATGTCAATGAACGGAGAAAATATAACATTGAAACGGCAAAATTAAAATTAGAATATTTCCGAGTTTTCGGAAACACAGATGGGTTCGATGATTTTTGTAATTTAAAAATAATGTACTATTGTATGTAAATAATAAACTTTTGTATATAGTTCTGATCCTGATGCTATTTATTGAAATATTTTGGGGTAAAAACCAGTAATATTAATACTATAAAGCCAATGGTTTTATCGGTGAAATGTCTTCGGATTCGTCTTCCTGCTTGTAAATAATTTCCATGTTCTAAATCGATTAGATTAGAAACGATTAATATATTAACAATACTGATCAATCTCACCTTGAACTAACTGTACATTCGCTACCTCTTCAATTTCAGTATCATCGTCTTGTAATAGCTCTACTCCATAGCTAAGTGCAATATTATGCAATATGATGCACGACAACACAATTTTAGCTGCTCTCACTGGAGAATTGTGCAAGGTTCGTTGCCTTAGCAGACAACCAAATCGTTGTTTAAGTACCCCAAAGCACCTTCTTCAATTACATTTCTACTTAAAATGTGTTGTCTTGTGTATCTGCCTTCCGAGCTATTAGCATTGGCATCTTCAATTGGCGTTAAAAGCCATGGTTGTAAAGGATATCCTGAGTCACCTAATAAAAGACTAATAATTGGTTTACTATTATGTTTGTCGCTCACCAATAAACCAAGAAGAATTCAATTAATTTTTTTCGTAAAGTTCTTGCAGATGTGATTTCACCGAGGAGAGCGCAAAAATTGCTGAATCGTGCGTAGATCCCGGGAAAAGAGGATTGCAGTTTAAAATTATCATATTCACATCGCAAATCTGATATTGATCAGGCGTGAAATGCCAAATATATATGTTATATTTGTTTATTACCATTTGTTCGTTTATGCTGTAAAAACCTTTTCGGTTGCAGTAGACAACACCGGGTCGAACTGCGTCGTCGGCATGTGGGGCGATAATTGCAAAGTGTGTGGAATCAAGTGCACCAATAATTCCAGGGAAATTATATTTTTCGTAAAATCTTATAGAACAAACTCATCTTACGGTTGGCGCTACATTTTGCTAGGTTATCACCCTCACATTTCTTTTACCGCGTTTCTCTCCATTTCTGTTTGCTGAAACTTTACATGCGTTTCCAGTAAATTTTCCACCACTGCATCGGTAACCTCGGCAATTATCCTGCTAAGGCGTGACTGTTCAATTACCAAATGCACATTTTCTCCTACGCTTCTTTGATAAGAGCCAGTGGCAAAAAAAGCCAGCGTACTCTAATTCTATTACTTTTTAAATTTTAATGCGAATGTTGACTATTTAATACTCACTTTTATTTGTGCTGACAAAGCTTTGTTCCGCTGCCCATGTTGCAAGTGTGGTCCTAGAATGATTACTTAATGTCTCACTGCCTCTTTATTAAGTCTAAAGTTTCTACAAATGATGAAGAAGTATGTGACAGCAAACCAAGATATTTATTAAATAATTGCGGTAAACTAGTTTCGGTCTATACGACCATCATCAGTACCATGCTGTACCAAGAAAATCATTACAATATTACAATGTTGTGTAATACAATCAGTGTTAACTTACTCAATTCGAAGAAAACAAGGTACATCAAAAAACTTAAAATCAACAAACTACCAATCAACAATTTTAAAAAATGTGTACACTATTAATTAAAGTCGATATTATTTAAAATCAAAATTTTTTTATGAAAAATTCTTTAAACTTAGATTAATTATTTACAACCCGAATAGAGAGTCAATCGAATGTTAAATGTGAAAATTAAATCGAGAATATTCTATTCCTCTTGATTATCTTTATACAAAATCTCAAGAACGCCTGCGCATATACCAACGACTAAAAACGATTAGAAATACTTGAATACAACCTCGTACTACAACAAATGCAACAAAATTATAAAAAAATTGTAAGAAATTACAAAAAACATCGTATCAAGTTGCTATTTCCGATGTGACATGATGCGAACTATCAAAATTATCTAAATGTAAGTAATCATTATAATATCACTAACAGCATCATTACAAAAATTATCATTATCAGGAAATCAACATAGCTGGAGAACTATCAAATAATTATGGTTACAACACAAAATTGTAAAATCGAAAAAACATCTTAATATTTAAGGATTTTAAAAAATTATTCAAAATTAATATCTGTTTGTTCATTAAGGATGCATTTTTCTTTTTATTATGTTTGTGAATCTCATATGCTTCGAGAAGTTTAAGTTTAAAGCTTTTTTTGCATTTATGTAATAGTTGTATATTATTATTAGTGTTAGGATCTACAGTTTCGTCATAAGTATTTCAACGCGTTGAACCTACCATTAGCGTAGTTGTTCTATAATTCCGATTAAATAACTTCTTGTATGTTGTAAACTGTTGGAGACGAAAAATCTTTATTTTTTACAAATTGTAGTCTGAAATAATAACTAAAAGATTAAATTAAATTAAAATATTTTAAATTTCTTTACGGTCAAATCATATGTTTATAAACCGAAACGAGTTACTATAAGAGTATTTTGGAGGAGGAACCCATTCCAATTATATTTACAATACAATCAAACGCCTGCGTTTGACGAATGGCGTCGATCGGTCATGCGGATATTTTAAAATGTCTCCTTTTTTTCAACATTCTGCTACTATCGTTATAGAGCAACTCGTTTTGTTGACAACGAAAACACTCGATTAAAACAGAAAATAACATTCCGCTCTACTCGAATTTGTCAGGAGAGTAGATTTTCGCCGGCACGCTCTACAGTGCCAACTCCTATCTCTAATTATTATCTGTAAAATGGTGATCATTTTGTGACATATGTTGAAGAACTTTGGAAGATGGCAATTTTCTATGTTCGTTTATTCTAATTTTTAATTTTCGGCCTGTTTCACCGATATATGCTGTTTCACAGTCATCACATGATATTTTATGTACACCATTATTGTTAAAAATATCTTTTTTGTTATATTGTAAGATATTATATAATGAATTATTATTATTTTTGTATGTGGTGACTATATTATATTGTTTCAGAATATTTTTTATTTTATAAATAAATTCATTGTATGTAAAAGGTTTATATTTGATGTTGTTATTTTGATTATCTTTCACAAACAATGGGTTATTTTTAATTTTGATTCTTGCTAAAAGTTTTTCAAGAGTTCTGATTTTATAACCATTTTTAATAGCTAAAGATTTTATTGTATTGAGTTCTTTAAAGTAATTATTCCGATTTAACTTTGTATTGATCAATCTATTTATCATATTATAAAAGGCAGCCATTTTGTGTTGTTGGTGATGGTAGGAATCGTTGGGTATAAGGGCACTACACTTAGTGGGTTTACGATATATACTATATGTAAACTCATGATTAGTTTTCGAAATGTGTATGTCCAAAAAATTTATTGAATTATCACTTTCAATCTCTAATGTGTATTGTATTTCATCATTTAATTTATTTAAATAACGATGAAAAGATTCCAATGTACGACTACGACCATGCCAAACAATAAGTATATCATCAACATATCTTGTATATAAAATATGTTTTTTGAAAGGATTATTATTTTTCAGAATATAATTATTTTCAAAATGATCAATTACTATATCAGCTAACATTCCTGAGGCGGGTATTCCCATTTGAAGTCCGTTTTCAATTTTGTATTTAATATTTTCAAACTCACTATAATTTGTATCGATAATATGATTTAATATTTTAACTATATTAATTGTGTCAATATCATTATTAAATTGATGATGGTCGTATAGACCGAAACTAGTTTACCGCAATTATTTAATAAATATCTTGGTTTGCTGGCACATACTTCTTTATCATTTGTATATATACACCAAGAAATGGAGGATTCGGATTGTAATATTCTAAAGTTTCTGATAAAATCACTTTCGATTAGCTTGAACGGGTTACTAGCATCCTGAAGGGTTCTCCTTCTTATGTTTTCTATATTTCTACAAATCAATCCGATAACCTCACTTTTCTTGGTCAATAAAAAAATTAGATTTTTTTTAAATTTTGTATTTATCTTTCTACGGCATTTTCCAGTTGCTCGACTAACGCTAATTGTAAAATTCCTCGAAAGTCCATTTTGAACTGTTTTCGTTTACAGTTTTTGCTAAATAACATTCACGTTATACTTTTAACGATCCGTAAAATGTCAATGTTATTTCAGAGACGTTAACTTGGGGATAACATGTTCAAATAACGTAGTAGTATAGTAATGCCGATTCTGGATCACTTGCCAGTTGTGCGAATTGCGCAAGGGCGGGAAATTCAAATTCCGGGCTATCAGTGCTACCGCCTGAAGAAATATAACGTTTGTAACTTTAAAGCATATATGCATATCTGACGCTTATCGCTAATACGCATGTCTACATTAGTATTGACATTATATATTCTTGAGCGAAATGTAGAAATAGTCATTCGTTGTTCAGACTTGAACATACCTAGAGTATAATATTATACATTATACAAAATTAGTAAATTTGAAGCAAAATGTCATCCTTTTTAGAAGATATTAACGTTTCTTTACATTTGAAGCCATTTGTAAACGTTAAAAAACTGATAGTAGGTGAGAAGTTTGAGATTGTATCGTTTGAAAGTATTCCTACAAAATATGGGGAAAAAGTGGTTGTGGAATGTAAGGATTTCAAGACCATATTGCCACATCGATTCACTGAAAAGTTTTCTGAAGAAGCAATTCATGATTTAAATGATGACTTCTCCAAAGGAAGAATAATTCATTTAGTTAGTGAGGGAGTAGTTGGTGAAACCACAAATGTTAAATTTCTTGAAGAATAAGCCTCTTAATTGAATATTACATCAATATTATAATAATTTAACGAGCGTTGTTAATTGTTTTTAGAAATACATTAACACACATTTATTCTAAGAATTCGTGTATTTTTATTTATCCTAAATGTATTGTATCATACTGAATATCACCTATACAAGAAGAATAGACGTTTTCTAGTAGTAGACTTGTTCTAGCAGATAACGTTCAAATAATTAACGTAACATCTATGATTATAAATTTTGTCTAAACAGACAGTTTACAAGTCAGCTTCATTAAAATAAAAAAAGGTAGTATATTACTGAACGTTGATTAACCCATTGAGTATCAAGCAGCGCGATCGCGCTGTTCAGATTTTTGTCGAGAAATCCCGGCATATTTCAAAGATTCTCGACAACTGACGGTGTGTTACCGATAGTCAAAGTCGCGCGCTCAAGCTTACTGAAGCAAGATAAACAAAGCGTTATCGCGCTGCGTGGTATTTCTCGACCTAAAGAAACAAAGCGTTATCGCGCTGCTTGGGTTTTTCATACTCATTCTAGAAAGCGCGGTTGCGCTGCTTGGGATTCTTCGACAGTGATTTTTCCAATACCCCTTGGTACTCAAAAGGTTAATTGTCAGTAATTATATATAATATAGTCTGCTGACGCCGCTATGTGTATTTAAAACTTGTATAAGTTTTCTTTATCTCTTATCAAATGATTCAACGCAAATCGCATTGGAAAGGTTAAATAAGATTTTGCAACATTCTTAAGATAATATCTAATTCAATTCATTTAAATTTTTAATTATTAAATTAATGTTTTGCAATTTATTCTTTACTTTCATTAGACGTTCCCCCCGCTGCTTTTGTTCAGCGAGGTGCTTTTGCTGAACACTCTTGAACCATTCATCGGCATCTAGATTTTCTTTCTCTAGCCTATCCATCTCCTGCTGAAGGCTCGGAAGTAGTCTGTGGTGGATTTGAGACATGATGTCATCCACTACCCGGTCTTGGGTGTTCGGAGTTTCGTCCCCATCGTCTCCAAACAACTACTTGATCATTGCAAGGTTCTTCCCTCTGTTAGGATACTGTTTATTTATTAAAGTGATCAAATGTAAATGCGCAGTACAATCAGACTTACTGAGATCGTGGTTGACGAAGTTGTTGTTGTTGTTGTAGCGGTTGTTTTTGTTGTTGTACTGCTTCATTCGGTTGTTGTTGCTGCTGAAGCTGTGGCTTTCTTTACTCTTTTCTAGCTCATGTCAATGACAATCGCAACAACAGTTCAAGTGGCGCTGTCCCAGGTAATTTATTTATTCATGCAGCTTCATGTTGACCAGTAACTAAATAAAAATTTTTAATAGAAGGAAATTGGGATGATGAGTGTGAGCCGTGGTGCTTCGATGTGAAGAGAGGATGGTACCTCTCACAGGGTAGGTCTTATAAGATTTCAATCATTCAACGTATTCATATATTTTGTTTTAGAGGCCCTTGAACGCATTGAAAATAATAGGAGAGAGGCCCTAAGAAGTAAGAGCAAATTTATTTTGTTATTTCAACTTCATGATTTTGTGAACTTTCAGAACTAGCAAAACGGAAAGCTGGGGCGCACCAAGTAGATGACGAAGGGTGCAATGATGATGGTGCACTACATGTAGCCTCAAAGTGGCAAAAATATTATTAAACACACGTTGTTTTAATAAATATATAAAATTTGTTATATTGGGTATTTTATCCCACCATCACTACCACCCCTATCAACTGAGACGCTTCTCTGTATAACTTTTATAAATACTCATCATTTTCTCATATCATCTTAGTCAACGTTAGGTAGCATACGTTCATACTGTTGGAAAATAGAAATGAAACTCATAGTTGTTGATATACAGGGCTTTAGCGTGCCCCACTTTATTGCGAAACAGCTCACAATATTTGATGGTAAAAAGTGTGCTCATTAATGCTTTAAGTCTGATAGACCATTCTTTGAAGTATCTAGGGTCTATCAGAGACAAATAAGATACTTGGAGAATCATCATCATAGTGTACCCTATGATTTTGGTTACTTAGAACAAGAATACGTTGAGAAATTGTTGGACCTACATTTGGTGCAAGAGCAAACAAATGACATCATTGTTTACGTTAAAGGAGCCATTAAGAAGCAGTGACAACGCTAGGAAATAAATAGGAAATAAGTGTCCACATATCATAGACTTGGATGTTCAGCAAGCGTGCCCAAAGCTCCCGATTGATGAATATTTAGAATGTTAATTTCATGCAAACACGCGTGCAGTGTGCAGTTTGAATAATGTTAAACACATTCATAATTGGCTTTATAATTCTTTGACTGAATAAATGATTTCATTCTTATTGTATTATTGTTGTTTTTTTTTTCTATTTGGAGCGAATGAGATCTTAAGAGAAAATTTGAAAATGAGTGAGACTTTGTTGTTGTTATAAAACGTAGAGCTGTATAACAACCATATAGCTATCTCTCTTATTCTAAACAATCACAACCTAACAGATACTTTGAATATGAGATGTTGTTGCTGTAAGAACGTGCGGTCATATTTCACCTTTTCAACTGTATATAAACTTCATGTATCGAGACGAGCTCAATTATTTGTCAAGCAAATGTGTACATCAACAAATCAAACTGAGTGAGCTATGGCAGCCGTGTCCGCCACTTGCAAGGAAGCACTTAGAATAATTCAACTATATATAACAAAAATTAAAACAGTGGAAGAACTAAACAATTTGTTATTACATATCAATAATACAATATGTATAATACGGAAAGCAATAAAGAACAAAGTGTATGAAGACAATATTCATGAGAATCCGTTTTCGCTTGAATATAGCTTGTCATATTTGAAGTGCTATCGCTATAAACTAAAGTGTATACGGAAGCGTGCATTTGTAAAATCTGGTCAAGACTTAAACAGACATCGGTATTCTAAAGTGTCATGGAAGGACACTGAAACTTGTTTCAGTGGAAGAATTCGTACAGGCTTCATATCAAACGTAGATTTTAAGGATCCATTGCACTTTTTAGAGAGAGCATTTAGATCGTTCAAGTGTAAAGTTGAAAGTGAACTAAAAAAGTTATTATTGAAAGTAAACGTGAGCCTTTCAGATAATTTTATCAAGCCTCAAACTGGTGAGGTAGAATTGAAAACATTCTCTACAAAAAACAGTCCAATTGACCGCGTAACAAATATAAAACAGTGGTATCAAGAAAATATTATTCAGAAACTTAAGAAAAGATTGGAAGAGTTTGCTGAGAAGGACTCAGGTTGAGTACTACCAGAAATAATGGGTTTAAAGGTACATATTAACGAGTATGATCCACTAAAGTTTGGCTATTCCACCTATACTGCAGTCCCAAGCATTATTAAGAACAAGAAGGCAGTGATTAATGTGCAGAACAATGATAGATATTGCTTTTTATGGGCAGTTGTTTCTGCTCTGTTCCCAGCGAATTATAATTCAAATCGAATAACCTCTTATCCACATTTTAAAGAAGTTCTAAAATATGATGGAATGAACTTTCCTGTGACAATCAGTGAAATCAAAAAATTTGAAGACCTCAATGGTCTAACGATCAATCTGTATTGCATTGAGGGAAAGAAGATTTTACCCTGTCACCTCAGTTCTAATGGTTCAAACAATAACAGGCTCATAAACCTCCTTATGCTACCTGTGTATAACATACAATCGAACGAGACTGTTTACATCAGTGACCAACAGCAACTGTATCATTTTGTGTGGATAAAGGACTTGTCACGTCTTATTTCAAAACAAGTGTCAACCAATGGACATAAAGTGTTTATATGTGAGCGATGTCTAAACTACTTCTCAACAGAGGATTTGCTTCAGAAACACCAGTGCCTCTGTCATATCCAAAATAAGTGTTCTGTTAAGCTACCAAAGGAGACAGACAAATATCTTTACTTTAAGAATCATAGGTATCAAGAGAAGTTACCGTTTGTTATTTACGCTGATCTAGAAAGTATTTTAGAAAACTGCTCCAATCACAACGAAAGTGGTTCAAAAACGAATACCTATCAAAAACATATCGCCTATAGTGTGGCATATTACTTTAAATGTTCTTACGATGACAGCCTTTGCAAGTTTCGCTTATACCGCGGAAGAGATTGTATTCAGTGGTTTGTAGCTCAAATCTATAACAACATTCTGTGACAACGTGTACAAAAATCAAGTACCGATTCAAAGATTTGATAACACACAACTTGAACAATACAATAATGCACAGCAATGTCACATTTGCGGAGGACCAATTCGACCAGACCAAGTACGTGTCCGTGACCACAATCACCAAACTGGTCAGTTTCGTGGAGCTGCACACTAAACTTGTAACTTGAATTATAGAGACGTGTTCATGATACCAGTCGGTTTCCACAATTTAAGTGGCTATGATGCTCACGTTATTATCAAGGCTTTATCAACTTACATGGCAGGCCCAATTAAATTGCTACCAATCAATAAAGAAAAGTATATTGCATTTACTAAATACGTCTCAAAAACTAAGGTCAGCTTCAGATTCATTGATTCTTTTCGATTCATGTCACAATCACTTCAAAAGCTATCAAATAATCTAGGAGATGAACAGAAGCTAATTACTAAATCCAATTGTAATAACGCAACGGAGTTCAGTCTGCTGAATAGAAAGGGAGTCTTTCCTTATGATTATATAGACTACTGGGAGAAATTAGATGAATGCTCTCTATCTCCAAAGAAGAAGTTTCGAAGCCTTTTAACAGAAGATATAACTAATGAAGGCTACAATCACGCACTGAGAGTTTGGCATGCATTTCATATCCAAACCATGGGCCAGTACTCAGACCTGTATTTGAAAACAGATGTTCTTCTTCTCGCTGATGTGTTTGAGGCTTTTAGACAGACCTGTATGAACATCTACAAGGTGGACCCGCTGCATTACTATACAGCTCCAGGACTAATATTTGATGCAATGTTGAAGACCACAAACGTTCGACTTGAGCTTCTTACTGACATAGACAAAGTTCTTTTTGTTGAGAATGGAATTAGAGGTAGTGTCTCACAGTGCTCTAACAGATATGGCAAGGCAAATAATAAATACATGAAAGATAAATATGATCCGAATAGACCAGACTCATATTTAATGTACTTTGATGTGAATAATTTGTATGGTGCAGCAATGTCGGAGTATTTGCCTTATGGAGGCTTCGAATTTTTGAAAGAATTCAATATATCTGAGATTCTAAATACCCCAAACAATTCTGATGTTGGATATATGATAGAATGTGATTTGGAATATCACTCAGATCTACATGATGATCATAGTGACTTACCACTTGCACCATGTCATATGGTTCCGCCGATAGCTAAATCAAAGCTCAAGAAGCTACTCTTGACTCTGTATCCAAAGTTCAACTACATTGTTCATTATAGAAACTTAAAAATGTACATTGCCTATGGTATGAAGTTGACAAAGGTTCATAAAGTGTTAAAATTCAAACAGTCCCAATGGTTGAAGGAGTACGTTGACCTGAACACTAAACTACGACAACAGTCAACGAACGATTTCGAAAAGGATTTTTACAAACTAATGAACAATGCCATATACGGTAAATGTATGGAAAATGTGCATAAACATAAAGATCTTCATCTAGTCACGCAATGGGATGGTCGGTGGGCTGCACGATCACTTATTGCAAAACCAAACTTTCATAGTTCTATAGTTTTTGACGATAATGTTGCAATATTTGAGATGAACAAGCTGGAAGTGTACCTGAATAAGCCCATTGACGTTGGTTTTGCTATTCTGGGCCTATCAAAAATATATCTCTATGACTTCCATTACAACTATATCAGAAATACCTTTGGTGAAAATGCTAAGTTGCTCTATACTGATACTGACAGCTTGATATATCATTTTCGAAATCTTAACATCTTTGAGTACATTAAACGAGACAGCTTCCGTTTCGATACATCAGAATACAAACCTGACAACGAATTTGGTTTTCCACTACTAAACAAGAAAGTACCCGGTCTAATGAAAGATGAGAATATTGGGAAAGTTATGCTAGAGTTTGTTGGGCTTCGTTCAAAAATGTATGCATATACTGTTGAGGAAGATTGTAACAAAGAAAAGTTTGTGAAGAAATCTAAAGGTTCCTCAAAATCGTCTATTAGAAGCATCACCATAGAAGACTATAAGAGATGTCTATTTGACAAAACGGTATTCGAGGGCACCCCGAGGCTTATAAGGTCAAAGAAACACGTAGTATATTCAATAAAACAGAATAAAGTGGTTTTGAGTCCGTATGATGACAAGCGCATGGTCAGTTATAACCACACCGATACAAGGCCATGGGGATATCATGTGGTGGGGGATACAGTCCTTATAACTGCACAGGAAGCCGCATCAATTCAATAGTTCATGATGGATCACAGGTTGCTTATGATTGTTACTTGAAATGTGCAGCAGGCGCAGGCAAGTTACTGTCCCAATTAGTTAACGAAGAAGAATTCTCTCTTGTGTCAGATGGTGTATTTACATGGATAGCGGAAGGGAGATTGGATGTTACTGTTGACTGTATCAAACAAGTGGTTTGTCAAAAAATGAGTATGGATAGGTACATTGACACAGTCGCTTCGGTATGCGAACAAGAAAATCTACAATAGTTGAGCGTAGATGTGTTCAAAAAACTTGCAAGGAAACACAACTTTGATGACAAAATTACTCTATAAAACGTTAATCATCGGTCTGCTTTCCAATGGTAACCTACAGTGTGTTTCACATTCGTTCTACCCCGTTAAAAGGATTACCAAAAACTACAAGAAGATTGATGCGCTCTTAGATGAAATGGTGTGTAAAGCCGCTTATTTGGCGAACTCCAAAGCCCTCAAAAACATATTGGATGCTATTAAAGCAAACGAAGACCTTGCATACTGTTTTTATCCAGGTCATTACGCTGAACACGTGAGGATACTAGACTGGATACAGATCAACGTGGTCAAAGGAGAGAAACATCCAGGTGCAAGATTGGGATGGACATGCGGTCCAGATTCTGCAATATGGCCATCTACATGTAATGAAAACTATGTAGAAACATTAGAATTGTTACATTCGATTTTAGAACAATAAAATAACAACTTTAGAAATTTGTAATCTTTGTTTTATTCAAGGACCTTTCATAATAAATTACAGATAAAAAAGAAAGAAAAAACATTACTCTACATGCTGATTTCGTTTTATTCTCTATTATTGACTTAATTATCTAGATACAAAGTATATGCAAGTTACGCTATTTGATTATTATCAATCCATGTGTTATAACTACTATCAAATCCTAATCATTTGACGTACAGCTTTTTCCCTCTTTTCCTCAGCACCCGCTTGACAAGGAAAACGTCTGGATGTTTGGCTTTTTGCAACTCCATTTCATAGAAACCTCCTTTAGTCGTTTCATTCTTCTCATCTTCTAAAATATAAGTTGTTGGATTTGTTAGCTGCACTTTTTTCACAGTTAAAATTTCATTGGTCCGGTTAGGCGTGTATCCCTTTTCAAATAACGCTCTATATTTGCTGATGCGTACTTTATCGCCAACTTTGAACTTTGTAGTCGGATGTGCAATTTTAACAAATGTGTATACTGACTTTAAGATAGCTTTTTCGTTACGTTTATTTACCTCAGAGGGTGTCATTTTAATTGTTCTATGATAACTATTGTTATAAGTTTTAACAATTTCTGGAAGGTCGTTAACCCATTTGTAATTGCCTTGAAAACTAAACTGTTTCCACATAAGCTATTTCAACGTACGGTTCACTCGATCAACAATAGAGGCCTTTTTAGTTGAGTATACACTGTAATGGTTGATTCCATGTTTATTCATCAGCTTTCGAAAGTCTGAGTTATAAAACTCTTTACCCTCATCTGTTTGCAGGTTTTTGGGGTGGACACTTTAAACTTGATAGGATACTTTGCATGGCTAAAGTAACCTCTTTACTTTCTTTGGATTTTAGTGGAACCGCCCAGACGAATTTAGAAAAGCAATCTATTACAACCCGTATGTATTTGTATCCCTTGTTTTGCTTAACGTAGGGTATAATTTCAACAAGGTCTGCTTGAAGTGTCTCATTAATTCCCTTAACAATTACACGACGCCGTTTAAAATTGAGCCTTGCAGGTTTGTGTAGTTCGTTAACAATATCTCGCTTAACGAAAGAATGTTCCATTCTAACTTTCTAAGACAGAAGGCTCTTCAGATATAACCGACTCCAGGATGGCAGGCAATTTTAATACAATTTCAGCAGCTAGTGTCACTGACCTTGTGTCATTGCGTTTTCTTTTGAAAGAGAGCATGTCATTGACCTTTAAAGGGAGGTTATGCAGTTCAGGCTCACTATACTGCTTATTGTTAATAGTAACAGAAATGTCATTCAAATTGAGTCTTATCATTTCTATTGTTGCTTCTTTCAAAGGAAAAATAGGTTGTGAGACCATTTTTTCAACATATAAGAATTTCCAAGTGTCTTCTCAGAATTAAACTCAAGAATTATGTTGTAAAATATATAATTCGATGCTTCTGGGAAGTATCCTTCTCGTGCTGTAACACCATGTTTAACTATGTGACGACCAAATTTGTCAACGGTCATCTCACACAATAACACCTTCTTCACGCAGTTCTTCTATAATAGACACAATCTCGTTTCGATGACCTGTATTGCCTGCTGCCTGAGACGATACTAACAGGCGGAGTCTATCAACCAGCTCATTTGGATCATTCCAATATACGTAGTCAATGGGATTGTCGTTTAGAGACTTATACATTCCCTTTCCTTGGTAATATAATGGCGCTACAACTGACTTGTATTTTTCATCTTTTGTCCCATGTAATTGTGCATTTGGCTTAAAGTTCCTCCTCACAGCATTGCTGATATCCAAAATATTCTTATATAGCTCAAGATCCTTCCTCGTGTATTTTGCGAGTTCGCTTTTGAACAGTAGCTCGTATAACCCACGTGTACCTTTGAAAGTATGGTTACCAACTTTAATATCCGGTCCTACAAACTGAACTTCAGATGAGCCTATGAAGTATTTCTCTTTGAAGCTATCGTGTCGTATTCCGGTTAGATGATCATATTTTCTCTCTTTGTCATGAAACATGCCGTCTATATATCGCCTTGGAAGTTCATCGAACTTTTGTAAGTATTCCTCATATACTCGTGTATCTATCAGACCTTCAATATTTTCTTTACTTTCCTGAACCGATTTTTCAAGTAAATCGTCGTCGTAGTGCTTCACCTCTTTTGGTTCCTCCCGCTTTTGCTCTGGATCTTAACTATATTCCTCATCTTCCTACTTGATTTTTGTAGAAAGATTTACATCAGGTGTTTCCTTTAAAGAGTCAATTCTTTTCTTTAGGTTTGTTACTTTCATAGATATCCGCCTTGAAGCTGTTGTGGCATGAAGTTCTGGAGCCCTGCAAACTTTCTCATATACCTTAACCATTTTTGGAGTGTTAAATGTTTCACTATCATATAATGGCTCACTTTTCTCTACTTTAAATTGCTTGTCCCCATTTGTATTTAATCTTTCCACTATAGTTTCTAAATGCTTTGTGATAGGAGAGAACGCATTCTCATGTCTCAATTGGGCTTCCTTTAACGAGTCAAGTTTCTTTCTAATCTCATTTCTTTTTCTAATGAGCTCTTTGTTTATTGAAATAGACTCAGCAATTTTTGCATTTTGAGAATCCATTATCACAGATCACTGACCTGATCTGACATCAAATTCATACTGTGCAGCTTAAGATTATTTCGAATAAGGTGCTTTGGTATGCCAACGTATGTCTGACATAAGTAGAAGCAGTCGACTTTCATATGTCTACCCATGCTAAAATACTCTTTCATCAGGTGTTGCTTATCACACACGACGTCATCAAATATAAAGACTGTGTTTGGTTTGGCTTCTTGCTGGGAAGGTATGTTATCATCTAAACTGCTGAATGGTGCATAAGTGACTCCTTGAATCGGCTTCAAGAGCTCTTCAAGGTACTGATATTTAGGTAGAAACAAGGACTTTGAAAACACATAGACGCTCTCAAACCTAAGACCGTTTTTATGTTCCAGCAGATTCACTACAACATTTGTCTTTCCACAATTTGATGCTCCAACGACAAGACAGCGAATAGATGTTGGCAGCAACTCGCCATGCCTCTTGAGATTGTTTGGGTTATTGATATCATAGTTTTATATTTGCTGCTTCAAAGTCTGCTCAATAAATCGCATCGTGAAAGTTGACTGATCTCCTACCGCTGTGAGCGTGACCTTATAAATAGATCAGGCACACACTGGATAACAAGCATAGCTTCTGAATCTGTAGGAAGTCTATAAAATGATTGTCAACGTTCAGGAGGCTTCCACTCGCAGAAACGTCATTGAAGGTAACGGATTTGTGAGCAAACTGATTGACAAGTTTCCATTTGAATTGCATATTCCAAGATACAACTATTGCGGACCTGGTACGAAATTGTCTAAAAGGCTTAGCAGAGGAGACCTGGGTGTTAATAGACTTGACGAAGCTTGCAAGTCGCACGTTATCGCTTACGCAACAGAGAAGGGTTTAGATCAAAGACACGCGGCAGATAAGGTTTTATTGAACGAGGCGAAACAAAGGCTCCATTCATCTGACTCCTCGATCGGTGAGAAAGCTGCAGCATTGGTAGTTGCGGCCATGGCAGCCAAAATTAAATTAGGAATGGACTGCAGTAGTCGATCATCAACAAGAGTTCACCGCAAATCCTCAAAAAGCAAGAAACGTGGTGGAAAGGTGGCATTTAGTCAGCTTGGAAAAGCAGCACGAAATGCAGTGAAAGCTAAAATATTAATGGTATTAAATAAATGGTATTAAAGAAGCCTTAGGTGATGCTCTTAGGGCAGCAAAAAGTTTAAAAGGGCGCAGAAGTGTAACGTCTGTCAGGGTGATACCTGTACCCAAGAGTGGTGGTTTCTTACTCTTAATACCTATATTTGCTGCTCTTGGAGCATTAGGCTCAGTCGCTGGTGGTGCTGCAGCAATTTCAAAAACAGTTAATGATACCAAAGCCGCTCAAGAGCAACTCAAGAAATGTCAAAGGCACAACAAAACAATGGAAGCCATATCAATTGGTCAACGTGGGAAAGGACTTTACCTTAAACCATATAAATCAGGGCTTGGGCTTCTTTTATCCCCTCCAAAGCCTCCAAAGTACCTTCAATAAAGCTACCCAATAGAGCCCTTGCCAATATAGAATTTTCTAAATTTGTTAAACAGTTAAAGATCAAGAATTTCAGAGGAGTCTTCATGAGAGATGCACTGCCAAAATCAGGCCCAAATTTCAGTGAATGTGGAATTGTAAACCTCAACACTTTGAACGGACCCGGAACTCACTGGACAGCTTACGTAAAATGTGGCAGCAACGCAACTTATTTTGACAGCTTTGGTGACTTGAGACCTCCATTAGAATTAGTAAAATGCCTGAGGTCTTCTGGTCAATGTCAAATTCTCTATAACCATGATACATTTCAAACATACGATACATTTCTGTGTGGTCATCTTTGCTTGATATTCCTCATGTACTATAATAATTTGTGTCAGAAGCTTTACTAATCAGTTCTTTTGCTACGAGGCAGACGGACGGATAATGTCATTCACATTCACTTTGTCTGGAACGCAGTCAGTTCTAAAAGCTGACTGTTATCCTCCTCTCATATTGGATAATGCAAATTATGTAATTGGACTTATCCACTTAGAAACTTGCAACTCTATTCCCAATATTGACGCTAGCAATAATAAGCTTCACTTCTTCGCTGAAGATGGCAGTAAAGTATGTATTGAAAACCCTCAAGGGTTAAACGAAATCGATGATATAAGCAATTTCATTAATAGGGAGCTAAATAGACTGACTTTTGGCGAATCAGGTAAAAAGTCAAGCTATAGGAATGGTCGCCTTTTAACAATTAAAGGTAACAACAATACTCTGAAATGTGAACTCAAGTGTGCGTTTGATGTAGACTTTTCTGAAGAAGGTACAGTAGGTGAGTTGCTTGGATACGAACGCAGAAAACTAATGGCATACGTGAAACATGTATCCGACAATCAATCCAAAATTTTGAAGCTCAATGCTTTGTGCGTTGAATGAAACATTGTAGCAGGCTCTTATCGTAACGGCAAGCAAGTTCACATAATTCATGAGTTCTTTCCGCTTGTTCCTCCTGGATATCGAATTGTGGAAGCACCATCCAACGTCATCTATTTACCAATCAGCGTCAGCGAAATTGCTGAAATTACAGTATACTCTCGATTATCCGTGCACGGATTATCCGGTTTGCGGATTATCCGTGCTCATTCCTTACTCTCAAAAAAATTTAAAGTGGAAAAATTTTAACGCTTATCATACATGTAAAATGTATGGTGATGTGAATTAGAATCTTGTCCGGGTTAGCTGATAATATTGTTAAGTGTGCAGTGGTGGGGTAGGGTTGAGAGTGATGGGAGGGATCGGAATATTGTTCGCCTTTCAGCTGTCCGGCTGTTCTCTCACTTGCGTAGGTGTTCCTGTAGTCTTTGCGTCTTGTATATCGTCAGTTAGTAGCGTGAAATTTGTTACTGGTAAAAATGAGTGTTGTGAAACGAAAACGTAACGTTTTAACTGTTATACAAAAATTAGAAATCCTTCAAAAACTTGATAATGGAGAATCAGCTAGCAAATTAGCAAAGGATTATCAAATTGGAGTACAAACTGTACGTGATATAAAAAAGTGCAAAGAAAAACTCATTACCTTCACGAGAGATTGTGATGATGAATCTGCACTTTCGAAACGGAAAAGTCTGAAAACATCAACATACAAAGATCTAGACTCTGCTCTACTACAGTGGTTTAATCAAAAAAGAGCAGAAGGTATACCTATTTCGGGTGCCATGTGTTCCGAAAAAGCCAAATTTTTTCATGAAGCACTAGGATTAGAAGGAGATTTTAATGCTTCATCTGGTTGGCTCACTCGATTTAAGCAACGCTATGGAATTCGGCAGTTAAATGTTGAAGGAGAACGTCTAAGTGCGGATATGACTGCTGCAGAATCGTTTTGTGTGGAATTTAAAAAATTTATTGACGAAGAAAATTTGGTTCCCGGTCAAATTTATAATGCTGATGAGACAGGATTGTATTGGAAATGTCTCCCAACAAAAACTCTTGCTTCACGGAAAGAAAAGTCAGCTCCAGACCACAAATCGTCGAAGGAGCGCATTACTATCATGTGCTGTGGAAATGCGTCAGGTGACCATAAAATGAAACTCGTAATGATCGGAAAGGCTATGAAACCGCGTTCATTTAAGGGTACAGAACAAAAAAATTTACCGGTTGTTTATTTCAATCAAAAGGGAGCATGGATGACAAGGGACATTTTTTTTCCGATGGTTCCATGAACATTTTGTTCCTGAAGTCCGAAAACACTTACAAGCAAAAGGCTTACCCCAAAAAGCAGTATTGCTTTTAGACAATGCCCCTTCTCATCCAAATATAAGTTTGTTAGCGTCTGATGACGGATTGATTACTGGTAAATTTCTCCCTCCAAATGTTACAGCAGCGATACAGCCTATGGATCAAGGTGTAATTTCAGCAATGAAACGGCACTACAGATCTGAACTTTTGAAAAAATTGATTCAATGAAATAACACTACCAAATTTTTGGAAGCAATATTCGTTATTGGATGCAGTATATGGAATATCAGCAGCATGGTCAAAGGTAAAATCGTCTACGTTATCACGATCGTGGAGAAAGATCATACCGTTTGATGAACAATCTTCAGATATTCAAGAAGAATATGATAACAGTATTCTTAACCAAGCAAACGATTTCGAAGGTTTCGATAATCTTGATGAAGAAAATTTAGAAGATTGGTTTCAAACTGATGCATGTGAGCCTGGTTTCCAGTATTTGGCAGATGAAGACATCGTTAATAACTGTGCTGGTAAATCCGATAGTGATGATAGTACTGATGCAGAAGATGTACTAAATGAGGGAAATACAGTTTCTCATTCTGTTGCTCTACAATCTGTGGAAACTTTGTTAGATTATATGGGACAAAAGAGGATTTGATTACGGTGACATTACTGCGGTTCGTAAAATATGTGTCGATATACGACAAGAGTTAAACAAACAGCAGAAGCAAAGACACATTACAGATTTTTTTTAAGCAGCAGTGAATGTTAAAAGGAAAATTATATTTATGTACTGATATTGATTTTTTCTTTAATAAAAAGGAGTTTTCGGATTATCCGTGTTTTTCTATTATCCGTGCGATCTCTACCGGTGATTAACCCGGATAATCGGGAGTGTACTGTATTATAAAAGTCACAGACTAAGACGGAAAGACCGTCAATTTTCGAGGTGAAGTCGTCTCAGTTAGACTGCATCTTCAAAAGCTCTGAAAAACCGCTATGAGCATTGTTTTCAGTCAACAACAATCTGTTGCTCATCATAGACATAAAAGCCGTGTAAACAAAAACATTGTGGTCAGAAGAGGTTCAAGTCTCACGCAGTTAACAGCAAACAATAGAAGATTTCTCCAATCTTTAGGATTTAGGGTTGTTCAAAATGAACAGAAATATTCTCTACGTAAATGAAAAAGTAGTCTTCGATGAAGCGGTAACTTATGCAGAGAAACATACGCACCAACCTTACGCTTCTACTTCATACAATAACAACGATGAAATCAGAATACCGATCCAACAACAAGATTTGTACTCGCTACCATGGTACAGTGACCTATACATTGAAGGCAAGGTTGTAGCGACGCAAGGGGAAGCCCCTGCTCGGCTTGATGGAGTACGATTGATTAACAACGGAATTCTCTTTCTTTTTGATGAAATACGATATGAAATAGGTGGAAACGTTATAGATCGCATCAAGAATCCTGAAATGGCAACCGTATTGAAAGGACTTGCTACCTACAACAAAAATTAAAGCATTGCGCTCAAGAATGCAGGATGGTTCCCTCTAGAGGAATCCACAATAATGGATACAGCAACTGGAACATTCAATGTTATAGTACGGCTACGAATGTTTTTGGGTTTTTGTGATGATTTCCGAAAGATAATTTTAAATTTGCAACAGGAACTTGTCCTTCTTAGAAGTAATCCCGACATTAATGCTTTGTTACACGACAGAAGCAAATCTGTCAAAGTCGAAATCTATAAAGTATTCTGGAGAATGCCACATATTTCAGTATCAACTGCTGAGAGAATACAATTACTAGATATACTGAAGAAAGATAGAGAGTTGAGCATTCCCTTTAGAAGTAGAGAATTCTATGAGTACCCTCTTTTGCCACTGACACAGAGACACATGTGGCCAATCAAAACATCTATGGAGAGGCCACAATACATTTTCTTTGCTTTACAAACTGACAGGAAAAATCAATACAATAAAGACAGCAGTCAATTTGATCATTGTTCCTTGACAAACATTAAAGTATTCCTCAATGACGTTATGTATCCCTATGACAATTTAAATTTGAATTTTAACAAAAATCAGTTTGCAGTTCTATACGAAATGTATATAGAATTCCAAGAATCATATTTGGAAAAAGCTAGAGAGCCCCTTCTAACGCCAGCAGAGTTTAAGAGTATTGCTCATATAGTAATCATTGACTGTTCAATGCAAAATGAGCAAGTCAAAAGAAGTCTGTAGACATCGAATTTGAAACCAGTGAAAATATTCCTGATAAGACAACGGCCTATTGTTTGATAATTCACGATAGAGTTGTCAAATATGTCCCATCGCGAAACATGTCTAGAGAGGCAATGTGAATTGTTTTATAGATTATCCTTCTCACTTCATGTATTTGTAACTATTTGTACGATAGTATCTGAATAAAGGAAATAAAATTTCAATTGTTTTTTATTAAGATCTATTTATTTCTCGGTTATTGAATACAATAGTGATATAGTGTTTAGGTAGTCACATAAATTGGTTGAGGACCAAACCATATAATCAGGCTCACTTGCCCAACCCAGTTTTGCTTTACGATTTCGCAACCCTTCTTCATTGTTTTTCAGTAACCATTCCTTGACTCTGAGATGCTCAAACATTATGAAGCTGTTGGAATTGGTAGCTCAAACTTTAAGAGTCTAAGGTTGTAATGAAGGACTTTCAAAGCCTTATGGTTTGCTAAATATGCAGATTCACAAGTTGCTTGATCGATGCACACATTGATGGCTTGGTTGTTCTTTGTTATGTTTTCAATTGAATAAGATGGGTCGCTTGTTTCATAACCATTCCTATTTTGCGAATTGGAATTTCAAAAAGTCTAGCATCCGAATGAATTTTTCAGTGGAGACAGTTTTCAATAGGAAGGGAAATAAATGTTTGTAAAATGACTTGGATTTGATAAGAAATTCAACAGCTAAAAGCTAAAAGTAGTAACAGCTAAAAGTAGCCTAACATAATAAAATGTAAAGAAAAACTATAGTAATAATAAGACACTTACAATATCAACGATTTTCTATTTAGTTTCCTACCAATACATAAATTAATTTCGTACACACGTCGGGTTAACATTACACGCAATTTGCCATCAATCAGTCCTATGCTTAACCAAAAGAGAAGGGACTCCTATTACAGCAAACATCATAACACCAACATCTTGATAACCACATTGAGCGATCCATGCACAGTCTTTCTTTAAGATATATTCACCTTTATCAAAATTCTCACCAACTACTGTTTGCCATTCACTATTAATATTTGTTTGATTTGGCAACAAGTAGCGTATTTTAAATGAAACAATATCATTTGCCTTATGTATGGGTAATGTACACATTCCAGCATAAATATCCATTTTACCCCATTTATTAGGCCATGTCTCATCGAAGGTGTTGCTATAGTCAACTGTTGCAAAGCATGCCGAAATATTAAAAGGAATTGATGTGAATAATTTGTGGTTCACGAGTACACTCGCTACAATGAAGAGCTGTGATGGAAACATTCTGAGTAATGATAAATTATATGTGGACCGTCAAAGATAAATAAAGCAAAATACTGCAGGCGTGCGCACTGGAGCTAGCCTGAGACAAACTTAATATTTGTCGTTTCCCCAGCAGGACCTTCGCTAACCATGAAGATCAAATTTCCTTCAAAAATTTCTTCATTTAAATCATATATTTTGCATTCTGTAAACATTTGTGCAAAGCGGTGAGGCAATATAACTTTGAAGTCTTTGCACTCCACTACCACTGCATCACCATTCTTAGTGTTTATCCTATCAAACGATTTGATCTCAAATCTTTCGACAATTTCCAACGACTTGACGTCAACAAATGGTTTTATGTATAGCGACTAGTTGACACAATTTAAAAAGGATGTAGCCATTTTCTCTGATGATACAGTTCCTTAGCATTGCGAAAATGAATATACACCAATTCCTCAGTCGAGCATGCGCTATAAAGTTTAGGAACGATAGAAGAATTGACTTGGTATATGGTTAGACTTATGTGACTCTCTGTCAAATTCCTCAAAACTACATAGCAAAACGCATTTTGTGTTCGGTTGATCTGTTTCACCTCTACATTTAATGCACTTAAATTGTACGGGAACGACCATCTTAATCGACACTGAAGTATGCAACTCTCAACGCTTACATATATAACTCAGAGGTCATGATCCAACCGATGGGCGCAAAAGATCTCTGTATTTTCCGGTTTGCAACAAAGTAAAAAGTATCTGTTTTAACTTGATTTTTCACTGAGATCCCCAAAATTTGAATTTTCCCGCCTTTGCGCATCTGCGCTACAACTGAAGCGTGATCCAAAATCGGCATTACTATACTACTTAACGTGGTCTGGGTTTAATAAACGCGTAAGGTTGCCACATTGATACAGCATACCAAACATCGGAGAAATAACGTGTACAATGCATAAACGTGCATGTTAATCTTAACGTATTACTGATACAGCATAGGACCGAATACATAACCAGCCAAAAGGAGCCGATTTGGCATGTAAGTCATACGTACCATGCGACTGCATAACAGGCAATGTACTAATATATATGCAGGTAATGAAACACGCATAACGGAG